>CM075810.1:8115028-8526065 GCA_037975025.1 Excoecaria agallocha
GAAGAGAAGAATAATTAAAAGACAAATAAAAGTTGATATCTCAATCCTTTACTCATTAAATGGTCTTTTTCTTCTTTGATTTTGTCTTCTTTTCAAATGGTCAATTATTATTACTCTTTACAAAAAATAATAGTCTAACTAAACAAATTGTATCACGTCTTCTAATCTCCATTGCATTTATAGCTTTTTTACAAAAAACAAATGTGCCCCTATAAACTCCCTTCTAAAGGTACTCAACCCCTAGTGAAAAGTCATATCTCTTGGAAACTTGGTTTCAAATTTGAATGTATAACCAACATCTATCGTGCCCGCGACCTCTATCGTGCTCATGACTAAACATGTGTCTTTAATTTTTACTTCTTCCTTCTACATTTCCTCCTTTCCTTCTTTTCTTCTTGGGTTGCACTCGCGATAGGACCTTATATTCCTTGCTTACTTTGCCTTCACTTCCTAACTCTTTCTCCCTTTACTCCTACAATCACACAAAACAACACAAAAACATAAAAGAGACCAAATTCTAAGCAGAAATAGCTAAAATTAAATATTATATCACAATTCTAAACACAAAAACACTAACTAAATATGAACTATTATGCTCACATCAATTCCCACACTTAAACCTTTGCTTGTCCTCAATCAAAAACTTAAAATGCAAGGGATAAAAACAAAACACACAAAACAACAGCATAACATCAACATCAACATGGAGCTTTCATACTTAACAAACACTTGGTAACAAATGAAACAACTTCCATCTCACATTCCACTAGTTTATGTCAACAAATTTCCAAGCAATATCATGGACCATCAAGCTTTAACATCCATGTACACCTAACTAAGGAATTATGATAATGCAAAGCACAAAAATATAACCTTAAAAATTAAATTAATACAACATATATCAATAATTGGAAATGTCACATTGCCTAAAGTGCTCTCTTTTAAAGCAAATTCTTTTCCTCATATCACTCAAATATTTATTAAGTTAGTGTTTTTTACTCCATCCCTTAATATACCAATATATACCATAAGCTTGTAAATGAGTAAAAATCTCCACTACTGGCATAAATTAATGCATAAAATCAAAGGATCTTAATAAAGGTTATAACTTGGCTTAGATTAGGGTAGGGATACTTTTGGTTAAGTAGCTTAAATTTGTGGAAAGGAAAAGCACCGACCACATCATATGCGACTTACAAATTAAAGCATAGCATGATACATATGAAATCTAAGACTTATTTTTACTCTAGTCCCCTTTTTATTGATCCCCACAACTTCATTTTCTTTTGGATTTTCTTTTCTTTTCTTCTTTTTTCCTCTTTCTTTTTCTCTTTTCCAAATTTCTTTCTTTTCTTTGTTTTTTTTCTATTTTTCTTTTTCTAGTACATATATATGTTAAGCAACTAACAACTAGTATTATGCATACAATCAAATCAAATTTGTCTCAAATGATATAATAAGAACTAATCCACCCACAAATAGGGTGCCAAAAGAAAAGTTAAACATTAAAAAAGGATTAAGGCTAAAAATGTGCTTATTAAATAAGAAAATGGCTAATAGCTCAAAATTGGCTACCTAAGGTCAAAAGGTGATTTTTAAGCAAGTTAAAAAAGGCTAATTTTAATGCCCTCATCATATTTCATACACAACTTCTACTAAATGTAATCTTAAAACTTACTCATAAGAAGTTTTAGAGTATATGATATAAAAGGGATCTTTCACAAGAAAAATATATCATCATTTAGGCTCAAAAGCTGACAAGTTAAGGATGTTAATTACTCTAAGCATTGCTTTACTAACACAACCCAAGATATATAAGAAACAAAAATAACTTAAAAAGAACCTACATCAAAGAGCTTTGCAAAAACATAACCCTTCATAGATGCATACAAAATACTAAACCAAGCTATCAAACAACAATCCTCAACAATTTCATCAATTAGACTAATAATCGCAAAATATAAGAAGTTTTAAAAAAATGTTCCCAAAGATCCTCAAATATAAAGGCTCTATAAGCACACAAACTAACATACAACCCAAAAACTTAAACACTAACACACAAACAACAAACCTAACTTCCCCATAATTAAAAGACACATTGTCGTCATTGTGTAAGAAACATGCACAACTAAAATCACAAACAAAAATATAAAAAAAAAAGTAAAAAGTAAAAAAGAAATAAAGTAAAGAAAAATTGCCCTTAAGAAGTGCCACTTAAAAAACCAAGTAGAGGAGGCATGAATTCAACATTCTGCTTGTGAAAGAAGCTCATCAACTTGCAACTCAAGGGTTGGTGGCTCTTACTCAAATCTTTCATTTGAGTCTTCATATTGCCCACCTTGATAGCCAAACTCAAATTTGTAGCATCCATTGCATCTAACCGATTTAAGAGTTGCTGCCAACCCACTGAACTTTTTCCTACTCTAGCCTCAGACTCCTCATCACCATCATCCCTATCATCATCAAAATCACTATTTTAATCTTCCTTAGCTGTAGTGGCTAGTCTTTTGCCCTTGCTCATGCTAGACTTTGTATTTTGCTTTGTATAAGAAAAGAAAATTGAAGGCCAACCTTCTCTCTTCAAAAGGTAATAATTCCTTAAAAATTTGACATCCATCATAGTGATTATCTCATTCTTCTCAAGCTCAAACCCATTCAACTGGCCCAAACACCCTAGAATAATGCCAGTCACCATATGCCCCTTCCCCACTGACTTTGTGACATAAGTTAGGCTCACGACAGAGATAAAAAATGAAGAAAAACTTTGAAAATTTAATAAATTCAATCATGCTAATGTACCTAAACACAAACAAACTCTATGGAACATATACTAACTTATTAGTACAAGAAAAACTAAGTAATTTTTACCTAACCTCAATATTATTGCCTTTATTTGCTTTTTTGGATTATCTTCCATATTACGAGTTATCCAAACTAAACTTCTAAATTGTGAATGGAAGATGCTTAATTATTTGTTATTTGATCAAACTTGGATCTAGTCTCTTTTGGTTCTCATCTTGAGAGTTAATCTTCAAGCTGATATTCTCTAAAAACCAACCCATCTTCACTTCTAATGCTCCAAAATGATCTTGTGGCTGTTGAAATCCCACTCCTCCTCTATTTTGGTTATTCCCCTATGAAAAATTTGGATTGTTACACCAATCAGGATTATAAGTATTTGAATAAGGGTTTTCACGACCTTATCCTTTAACAAAACTAACTTGCTCCTCCATACTAGCTACTCCCAATACATAATCACTACTATTATGCCTTTGTTGACCATAATATAGTACACGAATTTGGTAGAGATACTACCATGTTGAAAGTATGAATCTTATAGGTCAAAGCTGTCATTTATGCTTATAATGCAACAACAACATCAATAGAATAAATACCTTTAATGGGAGAAGAAGGTGATACATTTACCCTTTCAGTTGGCCATATATAGTTGTTTGTAGCCATCTCCTTAAGTAATTCATACATCGCATCCGTAGTCTTTCATATAAGTGATCCTTTAGCTGTCGCATCAATTATTCCTCTAGTTGTCGGATTCACCCTATTGTAGAATGTTTGCATGAGTAACTCCTTTGGAATATTGTGATGTGGATAGCTATGCTGAAGTTCCTTAAATCTTTCCATGCTTCATATAAAGATTCATTGTCATGTTGAACAAAAGTAGTAATATCTTTAATGATCTTCGCAATTTTTGCTTAAGGGAAATATTTTGATAAGAAAGCCTATGCTAATTAGTCCTAAGTGGTTATGGAGCCTATTGCAAAGGAATTCAGCCAAGCTTTATCCTTATCTTTCAAAGTAAAAGGGAAAAGCCTATGCTTAATTACATTTGCTGATACACGAATGATTTTAAAAGTATCATATATCTCAAAAAATTTGCTAAATGAGCATTAGGATCCTCATTTGACGGTATATATAATTGTATACTTTTTTGTACCATTTGCAATAATGACGGCTTAATCTCAAACTGTTAGCATTTATTGGATGATGAATAACCCCTTGTTGAGTCCCATTCAATGCCGGTGCAGCGAAGTATATTAATCTTGGTTGATTTTCTTCTACCATGATAAATCTCTTTTTCTTCTTTTTGCTAGTTTTTGATTTCTTAAAAGAAATCTTTCTATCTTAGGATTTAACATTTCAAGTTCTTCTTTACTATCAAATCTACAAAAAGAAAGAAACAAACAAACAAAAACTAATAAATTATTGTAATCCAAAATCTTATATCAATAATTATAATGGCAATAAACAAAAATCATGTTCCCTAGCAATGGTGCCAAAAACTTGTTGTAAATCCACAAGTGTATAGTTTACCATTTAATACTTGAGATATCATTCCTATGAGGAACTGTTTGGGTATGACTCACTATGACTTAATCTCAATCTTATTTACAAAGTTTGTTAAATAGGTTACAAAACTAAACTATTAATGTTTTACCTTAACTAGGATGTTAACTAATCCTATTTTAATTATGGTCAAAAAAGACAAATACAAAATATGATATGCATTAACAAATGTGAAACTTCATATTATTCTCTTAGTTTGAAATTAATCTTTAATATGCAAGTCAAGTTGACATAAATTTCTAAATCACTCTTTCGACATGAAATAGAATGCCTAAAATATGCAAGTATAATTTATAACCATTAACTCTTATTATAGAATTAGATCATTAAATTCACATATTTCAAGAATAGATGCCAACCTATAATAATTATCCTAACATCCTAATCTCTCTAGCAATGTTTTGATAAAGAACTTCTAATAGCTTTAAATAAGAATATATCACTTGAACTATACTCTCACTTGTAATGAATATGCACAAGATACTAGTAAAAAATTCTACAATTAAAGATTACTTATATTAATAAGAATAAACAATCATTAACATAATTTTTCAAGTTCCTAAGAATATCATTCAAGTAATTACAAAGAAGAGAAAAATAATTGAAAGAAAAATAGAAGTTAATCTTTCAATCCTTTACTCATTAAATGGTCTTCTTCTTCTTTGATCTCGTCTTCTCTTCGAAAGGTCAATTCTTCTATCTCTTCACAAAAATAATAAAGTCTAACTAAAAAAATTATATCTCTTATCTTTGAATCTCCATTGCATTTATAGCTCTTTTAGAAAACAATGTGACCCTACAAACACCCTTTTAGAGGTATATAATTCGTAGTTAATAGTTATGTCTCTTGGAAACTTGGTTTGAAATTTGAATGCATAACCACCATCTGTCGCACCCGCAACCTTTGTCACGCTTATGACTAAACATTCATCTTCAATTTTTACTTCTTCCTTCTACTTTTCCTTTTCTCCATTTTCCTTCCTAGGTTAAGCTCGTGATGCTTGTTGCACTTGCAATAGAGCCTCATATTCCTTGCTTACTTTTCCTCCTCTTCCTAACTCTTTCTCCCTTTACTCCTACAATTACACAAAACACCATAAAAACATAAAAGAGATCAAATTCTAAACATAAATAGCTAAAATTAAACATTACATCACAATTATAAACACAAAAACATTAACTAAATATGAAATATTAAGCTCACATCAACAAAATTATATAAGAGATGTACGCAAGAAATTACACAAGCAAGACACATGCTGTGAATTATGTGTAGAGTATGTGCAAAGAATTATATGTGTCAAAACATACGTACAAAGATTATGTGTGCCAACACATGAAGAAAATTGTATATGAAGCATTTATCAAAGACTTGATATAAAGAAATGCATGCAAAAGGGTGTGTGCGTGTTCACAAACACATGCAAAGAGTTATATGCATCAAAACAATCGTGTCAAAAACAATGCATGTAGAAATGCATAGATCACATCCCAAGTAGCTATGAGGTCCAGTTGCAAGTGTGACTTGACTACAATCCTTCTTAGAATACCTTTTCAGGAATCCATTCTCAAGTGGGCTCGAGGCAAGCTTTTTTTGGGTATCTTCCTTTTAATTTTTTCTGCCTTACCTTCTTTCTGAACCCTCTTATTATTTTCAGGGGAAACAATTAGTCTTTTTCTAGCCAAAGATAATCTACCCCTTTATAGACCGCACATACCATTTGATGCCCCCATGTATTAAGAATAGTATCCTCTTGAAAAAGTCATGATAAGAATAATAGCGAAAGAAGTCTTTGGCATATGAAGTACTATTGTTATTACCTTAGAATTAAGCCCACTTCAGCATGTGTCACTATGCATGCCATAGGTTTCTCTTATTAGGTTAATCATATGTTCATGCCTAATTTATGCATGCATTCCTATCTTCATGCACCATATAGCAATAGCAGTAATTATGACTAGACATGTGATAGAAAAATACAGATCTTAATTTAATCTCAAAGGCAATACCTTGTGTGCATCTGGCTTTTATTATCCATTAGCCCTTATAGTTTTTCTTGAAATTTTGAATGGGTTGGTTTAGGTAAGTTTGACTTTATGTTTGGCCTTGCTATTAAGCAAGATGGGAATTGCATGCTACAATGTTCTGGTCATTTCTTGAAGTTCCATTAGAGGTTTAGGCAAATATTTTATTTTCATGGTTATTTATTTTTTTCATCCTCTCAAAACTCACTTCAAGAGTCATAATGGATGCACTCAAAATGTTTCTATGTTAAAGATTGAATAAAGTCTTATGTTTATTGAATTAATGCCTTAGAAATGAGCTATGACCATTGCCATGTATGATGTAATAAAATAAGATATTGCATACATAAAGAAAGCTCATATTATTAACATAGTTAGAGAAACATATACATATTTTAGAGACACATTTTACATTATCAAAAGGATGACTTATATTACATATTTTCCCATTATAGGTTGCTAAAAAAGTCCTTCAACATCTCAGGTTCTTCCTTCTCTTGATAGTGCCCCCAAAATTGGTGATAATATTCACATCTTGTAACTCTATAAACTATTTGTTATTGGAATTAAGTGGGTAATGTCTAGATATCTACATGCCATATACATCTAGGAGCACATACCATTTCGGTGAGCTTAAGTAAAACACAAACATGGGTGGTCACATAGCATTGCAGCCTCTCTTCCTTTTATGTCCCCATTCTGGATCTAGTATCTATTGGGTATCAATTAGGTCCTGCATACATTTCTTCGTAGGATGACATTAGTTTGTTTTATGCCTCGTATGCTGATGATAATCGTAATACTAGTCGACCCTATGTCTTGGCATCCCCTTACCCTTGGCTGGCATAGGTAGCAAAGGTTGTAACTTTCCTTCGTTTATGAGATGAGCAAGAAACCAAAATAGATGCCTGCCTAGGTTTCAATAATGTCATCAACTTGTTTTTGTAACTAAGATCCTCTCAGTTCTATCACCCTTGTTATTGCCACTCCTATCATTCTTACCAAAACCATGGTTGGCAAAGTTAACCTTCTTCTCCAGATATTCAGCCTCAACTTCGTTGGCTATATCATTGAGAGATTTTCATTTCTTTAAGCCTTTCATTTTAAGCTCATCTCTTAGGTAGGGTTTGGTATTTTGAATGAACAACCTGATCTAATCAGCAATGTATGGCTTCTTTTTTATTTCTATTACCCTATTCTTCCATTAGGAAAGATAGTCATAGAAAAACTCTTCTAGTTTCTAACATAGATACTCTAGATCTTTTAGGGTCACTTCCAATCTTATGCTACAGTCATACTTCTCTAAGAATTCTTCTATCAACCTATCCTAATCTTTCTTTATTTTTTGATCCAGCCTATGGTACTAGCTAACGAAATGACCCGCAAGACTAAGGTCGAAGTATTCAACCTTTTGTCGTTTAGTAAGGGTGGTCATTTTCATTACTAGGGCTTATTACTTTATGTGGACTATTAGATCAAAAGTGCCATCAAACTTAGGCAAGTCTGGCATTTCGAACATTTATGGTAGCACTTTTATGCTATCCAAATTCTTATCTTTTGGATTAATTGTAACACCCTCTTACAATAGGTGCTATAGGCTACGTTCAAAAAGCAGGCATAAAAATAGACACCATTTCACTCATTGGCGACCTTATTCCCCTTTCAAACTCTTTAAATATCTTATCTAGGACATGAGGGTTCGAAGAACTAGCAGTTTCTATTGGAATAAGGATCTTTACCTTTTTTTTACTTATCCTCTGACTATCTTTGAATATTTTTTTATGTCACCTGGACCCACTTCTGAATCCTAAGTGCTCTAAGAATTCCCAACAAGTCGATCGCCAAAACCTCTAAACTACCTACGTATATGATCTAGAATGACTGAAAAAATCAAAAAGTTAGAATGACGCATGGAAAAAATTTTATGTATAAAAAAAGGTGGTGTACATGTTTTATTGAGAAAAATTTACACACATAATGTACACTTTCTATGGTACACAAAATGAAATGTACACATTTTTATAGTAACAATCTACATATATAATGCATATGTTTCACATTATCAAATTATTATTTTTTGGTTTGCACACAAAATGAGATGCATACACATGCATATTTTTATTTGGTAGACAATTATGCATACATATTTGCATTGTTTGCTATAACTTATTAACAATTCCAAAATGGAGCTCTTTTAGTTATGGTTTATGTGGTGATTAAACCAAAAATAATTGAATAATAGATGGGTATTAGGTTAATTGGCTCTAAAATGAAAAATTAATCTCTACCTAGAACTTTAAACCCATGTTTAGGGTAATTAGCCAGTTGACTCTGGAATGGAAAACTAATTGATTAGAATAGTTTGCTTCGGAATGGAGACTTTAGTTTAGTTGGGTTGTCCACATCTTAATCATATGAATTTTATATTAAAATTTATTAAACTTGGGCGTGGGAAAGATTAAGGCACCTTAGCAATGCTTTTAATGATTGTTTAATTCTTAATTTTATTCTTTATTATTTTTAACTTCATTAATTACCAATTTTATTATTAGATTCAATTCTCATTGTTTGTTTAGTTTCTTGATTAAAATTATAAAACTTGTCATAAAATTTGGGAAAATTCTTTGCATACCATCATTGATCAAATTACTTGCAATCCCAATGCCTTGAATACAATATTTTGGAGTTTTAATCTTATTTTTCCTACATTATTTAGCCAATTCAGTACACTTTCTGAAATCCGATCAATATGCATGAATATGTACTACAATTCTATGATCACAAATGTAAACATATAGTTAATTCAAAGATTCATATGTTGTAAAGTGATAATAGTCAAAGGAAATGATTATAGCTACCTGTGTTTATATTTAAATTGTGAATACATAGGAATACCTTTAGGGTCTATGGAGCAGCTGCCTACCATTTAACTATGGATGATCACGGAACAAAAATTTTCCGACCCCAATGAAAAATTCTTGAATTTTCCCCCACTGGGACGGAGACAAAAGAAAAAAAATTTTCGTTATAAAATCGAGGATAGAAACAAAGAATGGAGTATCCGCTCCGCAGGAATTCCCGCCCCGCAAAAATTATTTTTTTAAAATTTTAAAATATAATATTTTATAAATAATTAAAATTAAAATATAACTTAATTTTATAATTATTAAGTTTTAAATTATACTTAACTTTAAATTTATGAATTCTTAAAATTTATATTAATTTAAATTATAATTAATTTTAAATTTTTTATTTACTAAATATTATATTTTAATTTTAATTATTTATAAAATGTTATATTTTAAAATAAAAAAAAAAATTGGAAAACGAGAATCCCCACAGAGCAAAGGACGGGAGAGATTTTCTCCCTGTTCTAGAGTCGAGGGCAGGGACGAATAATCCTTGACCCCGACAAGACAGTGAGAGGATGCAATCCCCAATCCTACCCTGCCCTGTAAGCACCCCGACGTTTAACACCTGTTTGGTGTCTTTTTGACACTTTAACATCTGCTATATAAATTATACCTTCGGGAACCTATACGTCTGAATTATATCTTCAGTACCTACCGCCCATGTCTTATACCTTCAATTATTTCACATATTGATAGCTTTGGCTATCCTACCGACACTGTTTCACCCATTATCCATGTCCACGAAAATTGCGAGCAAATCATAGGAAATGAATAAGAAATTATATATATAAATAAGAAATGACATGGAAAACATATGAATTGTTCTGAATGACACTTGAACGTGAACATATGGTAAGGCGGTTCATGTTAGAGAATGTGACAACGGCAGGACGTTGTCAATCGATTGGCCATATTTGTCCAATCAATCCGATCAATCAGCCTTCTTATGCTGGGTTCGGATCTAATTACTAGTCTTGTGGGCTTCGATGATAAAGGTATTATCAAGAAGGATTAGCTTTAACCATCCAAGTGAAAAACTAACAAAAAGAATTAAGAAAACTTAAATTAATCACTCAAATGAAACCAAAAATAAAAAATAAAAAAATCAATTCATTTGAAATACTTAAAATAATAAAAACATTCAAAAGTTGTCAAACATATAGTAATTTTCAGCAAGCAATGGGGAAAAATCAAAATAGAAACAATTACAAAATACTAAAAAAAAAAAACTTTATATCATAAAAAATAATACATGATTACTTATGAATATATTTAGGCAGTAAAAAAAAATCCAAATCATTCCAATGTTGTAAAAACCAATAGTATTCTCCAGCAAGGAGAAAAGAACAAAAAAGAATACCGCAAACAAATCTATAATATATAATAATACTTATGAATATATTTAGTAAAATATGTATAAAAATTTCAAAACTTCAAGAGTATAATTGTCTGTCTTGCTTAAATATTTTTCTTAAAAAAAAATTCTAACAATATATAAACATTGAAGTATGAGTACATTAGAAAGCAGAAAAAAAATAACTTAATAAATAAGTAAATAAATAAATAAAAAGAAGAGCCAAACGAACTGCATCCAAACGGAACATAGGGTTGCAAAAAAATTCAAAATGCCAACCGAATTGATGTTACGGCCTAAAAAAATTGAACTTCTGCATTTGAATACATTGCAAGCAAACTGGAAAAAGAAATGGACATTTTATAGCAAAATAGCCTCTGCCTTGACTAGGAAAGAGTCTAAGAATGAAAAAGGAGAGGATAGGTACAGCAAATTCCGCTGCTCCAACACTGCACAAGAAAGAAATTTCCATGCATAATTATTTCATAAGGACAAAATTTAAGTTACAAACAAAAACTTGCGTCAATTTATTGTTTCACTCAATCTAAATGTTGTATTATCATCATCTACGATGTCCGATGATAATTAAACAAAGTAAATAAATGAGATAGAAATAGATAAAATTAACCATATACATCCCCATAATATATTGATGAGAGACTTATCTGTTCAGAAATAACAATCAAAGAACTTTGATGGACTAGAAAGCTTACAACAGATAGCAATGGTCCCTGTTTGAACTTGCTGTGAAATGAAAATGCAATTGGCTTAGGATTGTCTCCAGGTCCTCTAATAAATCCGCTGACACAAATCATAGCAATTGAAAATTACTGACCGTCCAAAGATACCAAGTAATTACCTTCAACTACATAATAATTATGAAAGAGAGAGAACACAACTAAAAAATAAGAAAAATAATAATATCATCAAAATATTAATAGTAGAACTAACATTAGCGATGCAGATATCAGGGGAGTCGTTCTAGCATCATATAGAGCTATGAGACCCCGGTAGACATCATCCCCTCCTTTGTAACTTACAGCTAATCTTTCTCCTGAAGCATCCCAGGCTATCTTCTCAATTTCTTGACTGCACAGGAAAATATGTGACAATAAAAGTTCTGAGTCTCAGTATGAACCACAGTTGACAAAAATAAATAAATAAATATTAGATAAAAAATTGAACATATACCTACCAAAATGAGTTAAGATTTAATAAAAATTAGAAAATATTACATATTTTTATATTTTTTATGTGTAGTTCCGGAAAGCTTGAGTAATCAAACTTTTATTTGACATGTGATAGTCACTCTATCAAATCCTGCATTCAAGGGGCATGGGGGCATAGGTGCAATTTTAGGCACGCGAATTGCCTTTCTAATGACTACAAGAAAAATTGGGTGAGAGATTGAGATCAAGATAAAAACAATCAAATTAGATTAGTGATGTAGTCATGCAATCTACAAGATATCACCTGGATCGACAAGTATTGCAGATGAATCCTTTTCCACTGTCCTACAAATATATTTTTATGCTGAATCATTCTTAAGCACTTCCACTTCCATCTCATTCTTGGTTGACTTCTCACCTTTTTCACTCCACTTACATGAATGTGCTCATCTCTTGCAAATCCATTTGTCAAACTACTCTGAATATGATCAGACCATCTCAATCCTCACACCTTCAACCTCAACAGAAGTCACTTCCACCCTTCCAAGGAATGCACTCGGTCCTTGCTCCAACTAGGCCTTTATTTATTTTGGCACGCCGACTTCACTATCGCCATTTCATCCTGTGAATATGTTATTTCCTCACCATCTAGCATTTAGTGCCATACAACATAGCAGATCCTAGTTAGAGTAATCTTTTCTCACATCTCCACTTCTCCTGCATTGAGATATTCACCTCGCTCTCCCATTCCTTTTGTATGAAAAAACTGAGGTACTCAAAGTCGTTGCTCAGTTGGATTTTAACAAGCTGAAGATAAGCCCCTGTTTGGTAACTTTTCCTCCTATTGCTAAACAAAAATGCTTCTACCAGTTCATTGTGCTTGAAATTCTCGCATTCTAGTGTGGTCCTCTATAATTTGTTATGGTTAACTCAGATTGAGTCCTAATAATCAATGTTATTAGCAAAACACATGCACCAAAGCCTATTGTGCACGTGCTGTGTTAACCAAACGAAGTATTCAAGGATTTTCACCCAATCTGTAGCAAAAGGCTATTGCAATTTGAAATTCCTTTTATCACCTCTAGTGACTTTTATACATGCAAAAGCTCTTGTCTTTGTCTTTCGACAAAATAATATATTTTATAGACCAAAAGGGGGCGTACTGTTTATAAAATAAGAAGGATGAATTACAAATTTACACCTAATTTTTGCCCACTTTTCAATTTAATTCTCAAACTAAAAAATCTTAGACTTTAACAACCAACCTTTAGTTATATTTCAAATCATGAACTCCATTAAAAAAAATCCATCCAAACTAACAAAATATTGGGCTTCACGGAATATTCTAAAATGTTAGGTTTCGATGGAATTTTTAATTGAGTCCCTGATTTGAAAAAAAATAAAGGTTGAACGTTAATTGTACAACTTTTTAGTTTGAAAACAAAATTTAAAAGTAAATGAAAGGTTGACAATTGTTTTGTAATTAACCCAAACAAGAATTTTTTTAGCCAAATCTAAATAAGAAACTTTTGTATTCAGATGAGAATTTCGTCAAAACCACATTCTCTTCCTATCTGTTTTAGTTTTAGAGCTTCCTAAGCCTCTGATGTCTAGGCTTCACACGCTTTTCTTTGCCATTTGTTCCTCCTTTTCTACATATGATATCACGATCCCCAACTACATTCGACATCATAATATTCCAGAAAACCAAATGTAGCTGTTAGGAATAAATCCTAACTTAGATGATGGATGAATAATTTCAGGATTTAATTTCCGGAAATTGAGATTTTTAAGGTTAGTACAGAAAGAAGAAGAAGAAGAAGAACAGAGGACAAATGAGAGAAGGCGAGAAAGTGAGAGAGAGAGAAGATGAAATCTGTATTCAATAATCTGACCCCGTTACATAATAAGGGAATCAGCCAATGATTGGCTGCACTAGAGGATAAGGGAGCATGCAAACTCTCTCTCCTCTAACAACCTCACTAATACAGCTGTGCAACAGCTTTTTCTACTGTTAGTATTATTGAATAGAAAGTCAAATTTGCATAGATTAGGCATCCAATTGTTCCAACCCATTTTAGTGGAAGGTTCTGCTACTTGTTTACATCCTTTAGTTTTTAAGGGATTCAATGCAAACTCATTACCTTTTGCATGTTTAAAATGATTGTATATTTCTCTAATTTTGTATGTTTTAGGAGATCATAAAATCATTTTAAGTTAACATCACAAGAGATTAACAGATTGTACATTTCAATTTTGTCAGTTCTATCTAAATTTGACCTAAGATAAGTGATTTGGAAAGTAAATGGATCCAATATCAACTTTTTAAAATACTGGAACCTAATGTAGAAAAAGGTTAAAATTTAGGGATTCTAGAATGCATTTTTCCTAACAATAATTACAATACTAATATCATACTACACTACATAATACCAACATACCAACCTCATCCAAACAAGGCCTAAGGCTAAAAAGGTAACTTGACAAAACCTTTGGACACACGATGAACATATCTAGACATCTAATGTACCGTTGCTCTAATTATTACGGACCATTAGTTATCTCTCAAGAAACCGGAAAAACAAGCAGATTATTTTCTTATAGTTGACTTGAAGTTCAATAGCTTAGGCTACTAATGCTTAGTGACACTCAAAGTACATCAAAATCCACTAAAACATCTCAAGAATGGTAGTAACATATATTTAAAAAAATGGACTAATCAAAAACCTAAATTAGGAGAACTATATGTTGATGTGGCTTGAATTTAATTGGAATTCTAGATACCTATGGTGTACAATCCTATTTTAAGCAGGATTAGATTTAAAATTAAGATCCCATTTCTATTGGGAAAAGATAATTCATACTCCAAAGGGGATTGGGATTCTCTAATCCTAGTACAATTGAGATAATTTTGAGAACTATAAATACACAATAGGTTAAAGAAACTTAGAAATAAAGATCTCATAAAGAAATTATCAAATTGATGGTTGTAAAATTCTCTCATCATGGTGGAATTATTCTCTCTATCTTGCCTGTGGATGTAGGCATACTTGGCCAAATCACGTTAAATTCTTGCTTCATTTTTTCATATTTAATATTTTTGGTTGTGATTGTGTTAGTTAATTGCTTAATCTCAACAATTAGTATCAAAGCAAGGTTAGGATTTTCTATACACATTTTAGGGTTAAGATGTCATCTTCATCTTCCGCAAAGTATGAGATAAAGAAGTTTGATGCAGGATCTAATTTCAGTGTGTGGAAGATTGGAAGATGAGAATGAGATCATCCCTGATTTTACAAGGATTACGAAAGGCAATTCAAGAGGATTTTTCAGAAGTAATGAAAGAATTAGAAAAAGCAGAATTGGAGAGGGCTTCCAGTGCGATTTTCATGAGCATTAAAGACAGTGTTCTTCATGAGATTGAGGCTGAAGATTTTGTAACAAAGGCATGAAAGAAGATGGAAGACCTGTACTTTGCAAAATTGTTGACAAATCATCTCTACTTGAAAAAGAGGTTGTGTACAATCCGAATAAATGGTACACCTATTAAAACTCATTTTGATGAGTTTAAATCAATTATAATGGACTTGAAGAACATAGATATTAAAATTGATAGTAAGGATCAAGCTTTGATTGTGTTATGTTCTTTACCACCATCTTACGATATTTTTGCTAACTCAATTATAATGGACCTAAATAACATAAATTATAAAATTGATAGTGAGAATCAAGCTTTGATTGTGTTATGTTATTTACCACCGCTATAATAAAATTGATAGTGAGGATTAAGCTTTGATTGTGTTATATTCTTTACCACCGTCTTACGATACTTTTGTCAATACTTTGTTGTATGGAAAGATAGTATTTTTCTAAATGATGTTAGTAATGCACTAAAATCTAAAAAATTGAAAAGGAATTTGCCTAGAAAACAAAATAGAGGGTGAGACTTTGGTAAGTAGGGGCAGATCCAAGTCTAAAACGGAAAAGCTAAATTGTTTTGAGTGTGGGGAGCAAGGTCACTTTAGGAAAGATTGTCCTAAGTTGAAGAAGAAAAAGGGGAAGTAGAAGGATGAGAAGTCTGCAAATGTTATTTGACACTTGCAACAGTTAAGATGATAGTGACGATGGAGGGAAGTCCTTGCCGTGAGTTCAAGTCATAGGTAGAATTCTTAGGTTCTTGATTCTGGTGCAACATTCAACATATGTCCCAGCAAACATTGGTTTGCTACCTATAAACAGATGACTGGAGCTATCTACATTGGTGATGATAATCCATTACCAACAGAAGGGATTGGTCACATCAAATTGAGAACGTTTGACAATAGTGTTGGCATGTTCCATGAATGAAGAGGAATCTAATTTCTCTTTCTACTCTAGATGATCAAGGGTACAAATACCATTCAAACAATGGAATTCTTAAAGTCTATAAAGGCTCCATGATACTAATGAAAGGTAAGATGCAATCTAGACTGTATTATCTTTAACATAGTGTAGTTATAGGGGAAGCTATTATAGCTTCTGAAACTGGTGATCAAAATAAATCTCAATTGTGGCACTTGCATCTTGGTCACATGAGTGACAATGGACTTTTTTTGTTGAGCAAGCAGAATTTGGTAGATAGATGCAACAATGAAGCTTTGAAATTCTGTGAGCATTGTGTGTTTGGTAAATAGACCAAGGTAAAATTCAGCAAGAAAGCAATGCATAAGGCCAAGGACAAGTTGGATTATATCTATTTAGATCTATGGGGACCAAAAAAAGTTCCCTCTAAGAGTGGTGCTAGGTATTTTATGATTGCTTGAGAATGGTGTGAGTGTATTTTTTGAAAACTAAGGATGAGACATTTTCAACATTTTGTCAAATGGAAGACGGTGGGATTCTCTAATCATAGTACAATTGGGATAATTTTGAGGCCTATAAATACACGAGACTTCTGGGATTTTAAATATAGAGAATTCATAAAGAAATCATCAAATTTTCATGGATGTAGGCATATTTAACCGAACCACTTTAAATTCTTGAGTCGTTTTTTCTTCTCTTATTTTTGCTAGTTATTTAATTGTGCTAATCTCAACACTACGATTGAAAGAAAATATAAGCTTCATAATTATGCTTCCAATATTGAGATCCAAAGGCAATATATATCAATAATAATATAAAGAACGAACCTATAAAAAATAAAAATACAAAGAAAAGCTATCAAAAATATATGGCTATATCCACTAAAGATACCAGAAAACACAACCCTAGAAAACACCCAAACATCTAACCAGTACTTCCAATTACCATATAAAGGAAAAATCAAATCATTCAAATAAAAAATAATATAAAATAAAAAGAAAAAAAAATTATCATATCTTTACCTGCCTGTCAACGACATAATCTCTGGCAAATGAACTGGCAATAGGTGTGCATCTGAGGAATTAGGAAAACTACAGTCATCTATGCACATTTAATACAATAAAATTCAAGCATATCCAAAAAAACAAGGACTTGAAAATTGAAACCACAAACATAATATACAAGTATCAGCAGACAATTCCTTTCCCAATCAAATATCCATTAATCTGTTCTCATAAGCATATTTTCAGAGACAAAAATGGGAATCCATATCCAGGAAGACCCCACTTGCATAAGCACTTCCTCCATGAGTTTCTCAATAGACAATATCTGAGCCTTTCTCTGACATTCTATATGAATCAGGTCATATTATCTTCAAACACATGTTTAGTTTACTATCTTAAAAACTAACTACAAAATCTCTGCAGAAAACTTTAGGGTGCGTTTACTTACAGAAAATAGTTTTCTGTTTTTTATTTTCTTAGAAAATTGGAGTATTTATTTTCCGTAGAAAATTTAGAAAACGCGTTTATTTATCAACAAATGAAAAACTGGAGCGTTTATTTGTATGTGTGTATATATACACACACGTATGTATATATATATACATACATACAGATATTACATGTATATGTATGCGTACGTACATACATACATACATACATACATACATACATACATATATATATATATATATATATATATATATATATATATATATATATATATATATATATATACATACATAAGTATATGTATATGCATATGTATGTGAATATATGCACATACATACACATGTATTTATGAATACATACATATGTATATGTATGTATATGTATGTGTATGTATATACATATATATACATATCCATATGTATGTATGTATGCATGTACTACATATACATATACATGCACATGCATATGCTTATGTATGTATGCACATATAAAAATTTACATATGCATGTATATGTATATGTATGTATGTACATATATATATGTGTGTGTATTAATATTATTTAGAAAATTTAGAAAACATCTTTTATTTGTTTTCCAATTTCTTCTTTATTTTGGAAAACTGAAAAATTCATTTTCTGTTTTCTATTTTAGAAAACTGACGAAAATAAACATGATCTCTATTTTCTGTTTTCTGTGGAAAAATTTTCTGAAAAACTGGAGCAGTTTTCTGTAAGTAAACAGGCCCTTAGGCTTCCAAAGAGCCAAAGCCAAACAAACCAAGAGAACAATTAAACAATGTTGTAAAAACCAGACCAGACAAGGCAGTTAGACCAAAAAAATATCGAACTGGACCTTAATTTGGTCCAAAGATTCCACAAGGCCATTTAAGAAGAAAACCAAGAAAAGAATCATTGAAACCTAGTGGTTGAACCAAAAACTGGTTCACCCAGTTCCATGTTTTAAAACTTTCTGATACTTATAAAATAGGGTACAAAATGTGATGAGTTCTATTGCTTTATAGTTGGTTAGGGTAATAAATTCAATCCCGAAATGTTGCATGTTCGATTCCAGATAATGACATTTTCATTTTATTTTTGATTTTCTAACTTTTAATGCCTTATCTTTTAGCTTCCTATCTTTTAATACCAAAACTTATTACTTTAATAAACTTTTAATACCTGAACATGGATTAATTTCATCAACGGTTATTAAAATTTCTACTTTTAATCCAAAAGCACAAAACAAAATTTTTTAACACAAAAATACTTGGATGGATGTCATGTTATCCGCCACATCATGACCAATGAGGAAATGACAGTTACAATTTTTTTTTTGTTTTTAAAATATTTTTATAACATGAATGACAAGCTAATGCGATGGCCTATGCATCATATACTTGGATAAGATAAGTGGCATGCCAAAAAAAATTTCCAGTAGGATTTTTTCCAAAATCCAAGCACAGTGATTTTTTTTTAAACGTTTTCCTAAGTTTGAGTATTTTTCTATTGAAAAATTTTTTGTGACTTTTCAGTTAAAAGTTGAATAATTCAAGACCGTGGGTGAAATTAACCTCCATACATTCAACTTTCTAACTTTAAACCTATTACTTTAATAATTTGTTAACTTAAATTTATTAATTATTACATTTCAGTCTATAAATATTAAAAATTATTACAATTTGGTCTACTTTAGCTTTACTTTCATCATATTCAGCCAATTGAACTCATGTTGTATTTCATTATTCATAGCCTATCCATTTAAAATTCGAAGCCATTTATATTTAATTTGACCTTGAATTTTAAATTTTCCTATAAATTTTGAAGTGATAAATATATTTATGCAGTGAACATAGTTTACATTTGTATCAAGATATAATTAAATATTCCATATGCATCTATGTCTGTGTCTGTGTGTATCTATTGAATCATAATTTAGATAATATAATGTTTAAATTGTATTTTATTCTATTAAAACATAACTATTACATTAATATGAACATTATTATAATGAATATTGTTGAAAATCTAGAATATTTTTTTCTGTACAGCAATAAATTCTGTGTTGACTATCATAACTGTTGACAGCTGCTAGTAAAACAATTTTAGGAACAGATTTGTAGAAAATGTTTCCTATTTCTTGACTTAGTTAAATGTTATGTACAGCATTAAATTCTGTATTGACCATTATAACTGTTGACAGCTGTTAGTAACACAATTTTAGGAGCAGATTTGTAAGAGAAGATTTTTCCTATTTCTTGACTTAGCAGAGTTAGTAGAATTATTTGACTTAGTTAGTAGAATTATTTGATAATTTTTGTTTGAATTTATAACTTGAAATATGTATAAATACCTGTATTTCTAAATACAAAAATAAAAATTCAGATTTAAAAATTCTTCATGGTATCAGAGCTTTTGCTCTTGGGACCGAATAGAAGCCATGAGATTGGCTCGTTCAATTGAGGCAACTCTGCAAATGGGAAAGGGAAGGATGAACAAACCATGGTCAACTAGGGCAAACCATGGTCAACTAGGGCCAAGGAAAAAGATGGGGGTAGTAAACCTTATGTGACCCAAGGGGGATGAAATGGGCCTGGACATTTTGGGCCAACTAATTCCATGTCCAGCCCTATACTCAGCCCAACACCTCCTAGGCCTAACTCAAGTGCCACAACCCAACGGCAACCAGCTTCTCCTTCAATTGAATCACAAAGATGGGGCCAAAGAAGGACAGGGATACAACAGTTATCCAAGACGGAATGGGAAGAACGGCGTCGCAAGGGACTCTATTTCCAATGTGGCCAAACGTACTCCCCACAGCACCGATGTCCAAAGGCGCAGCTGAAGGTCATGTTGTTGGGAGAAGGGGATGACGTTGAGGAAGAGGAAGAATTCTACGATGTGGAGACCGACACGGAAGATGGTGGGGCTGGTGGGTGTGCATATGGGGAATGTCGAGTGCTGGACTTGTACAGGATCCAATCTCCAATGGAATTATGCAACGCTGAAGGAGAGGGGTTGAGCACCATCAAATTAAGAGGTATCATCAACGGTGTGGCTACTCTAATGCTAGTAGACAGTGGCGCGACCCACAAGTTCTTGTCAAGCCGGTTGGTGTCCACATTGGGAAACCAAGTACGCTCCATTAAACTGTTGGGAATTAAACTAGGGGATGGGCACATGATTGGAGTTGAGGAAAGGTGTGAGGAATTAAAGCTTCAAATGCCCAATTATCAGGGCACAGTTGATGCCTTGGTGACCAATCTGGGAAGTTTGGATGTCATCCTAGGAGTTGATTGGTTGAGAACCTTAGAGGATGTCACAGCTAACGGAGCTTTGGGACAGTTGAGATTTAGGGAGAAGGGGAGATGGGTTGAACTCCAAGGAGTGTCAAACGGGCAGGGACAAGATTAGTCCTTAACGAATTGGGTAGATAGTCATCTTATCCAATTAGAAGGAGATGGGGAAAACACAGTTACCTGGCCATGGGGAAAGCTAAGTCATTTGGATGAAGAACAACAGCAGCAGTTAGTCCACGTCCTCAACCAGTACCCATCTATTTTCCACGAGGCAGAGGGGCTGCCACCAAGAAGAACAGTTGAGCATTCCATTTTCCTGCAGCCTGGACAGGGGCCAATGTGCGTCCGTCCTTATCGGTATCCTCATCACCACAAGAACGAAATCCAACAGGTGCAAGAAATGTTGAGCAAAGGCATCATTCGACACAGCTAGAGTCCTTTCTCAAGCCATGTCATTTTAGTTAAAAAGAAAGACAATTTCTGGCGTATGTGTGTGGATTATCGAGCTATGAACAAAGTAACAATTCCTGATAAATATCAAATTCCAGTGATTGAGGAATTGTTCGATGAATTGTGCGGAGCCAAATTTTTCACCAAGTTGGACCTCAAGGCAGGGGTACCATCAGATCCAAGTACGTGAATTGAACATCGAGAAGACTGCTTTCCGAACTCATGAGAGGCACTACGAGTTCATGGTGATGCCCTTTGGGTTGACAAACGCTCCAGCCACTTTCCAATCGACTATGAATGAGATTTTTCGACCCCTCCTCAAGTGTGTTGGAATTCTTCGACGATATACTAGTTTACAGCAAGAATTCGGAGGATCATGTGCACCATGTAGAGTCCGTGCTCCGCATTCTAGCCACCCATCAGTTTGTGGTGAATCCTAAGAAATGTGATTTTGGACAGTTGATGGTGGAATACTTGGGCCATATTATTGATGGGGCAAAAGTTAGGTTGGATCCTAGTAAGACCAAATCGGTGCAGGAGTGGCCAATCCCAACTACAGTTAAAGGGATACGGGGTTTATTGGGTCTCACTGGTTATTACCGGAAGTTCATTGAAGGGTATGGGAAAATAGTTAAACCCCTTACAAAATTGACAAAGAAAAACAATTTCAAGTGGAACAAGGCAGCTCAGGAAGCTTTTGATTTCCTGAAACAAAAGCTTACCTCCGCTCCTCTTTTGGTGTTACCGGATTTCTCTAAATCATTTGAGGTTGAGTGTGATGCCTCAGGTTGTGGAATTAGGGCAGTCCTCATGCAAGATAAAAGGCCCATTGCTTATTTCAGTAAGGCACTTTCCCCACAGAATCTGATCAAGTCAACGTATGAAAAAGAAGTGATGGCCATAGTCTTAGCAGTGATGCATTGGCGGCCCTACTTGTTGGGACGAACCCTTTATCGTCCACACCAACAAAGTATTCGATAGTTGCTGCACCAACGAATTACAACCATGGACCAACAAAATTGGTTAGCTAAGTTGATGGGCTACAAATTTGAAATTCGGTATAAACCCAGGAAGGAAAACAGTGCAGTTGATGCTTTATCCAGAATAAGCAATAGTGAGGGAGAGTTGCATACTGTTGTTGTTAGTCCAAAGTGGGTAGGAGGTCAGGAACTGCTACAAGGAGTAGACTAGGACTCACAAATTCAACGGGTTCTGCAAGATTTGCGAACAAGTCCTTCCTCTCATCCCGGTTTTGCTGAACACCAAGGGCGCCTATATTACAAGAACAGGTTAGTCATTCTAGCGACATCTCCATGGATTCCTAAGTTGTTGGAGGAGTTCCACACAAGCCCTTTAAGGGGCCACCCGGGTTACTACCGAACTTACAGAAGGTTGGCCTCCACTCTTTACTGGTTCGAAATGACCAAGGCAATTCAGAGATTTGTGCAGTCTTGTGACACTTGCCAGCGCTACAAGGCCTCAACCTTGGCTCCGGGAGGTCTCTTACAAACTTTGCCAATTCCTGAACAGGTATGGGAGGAAGTTTCCATGGACTTTATTACAAGGTTGCCTCGTTCCAAGGGATTTGAAGCTGTCTGGGTAGTGGTGGACCGTGATGCAAAATGGAATTTATCAATGATGCAGAGTAGATTAAATAAACCAATCAAACAGCTAACAGATAATGAATTGGAAAAATGGGAGAGTAAGTGATGAACTTCATTGATTAATGAACTTAAAATTACAATAGAAGATAGTCCAGGAAGCTAGCTTCCCTCTCCATATCAATGGAGCCCTGCTATAGAGCAGAAGGTCTG
Source organism: Excoecaria agallocha (assembly GCA_037975025.1). Classification (NCBI taxonomy): domain Eukaryota; kingdom Viridiplantae; phylum Streptophyta; class Magnoliopsida; order Malpighiales; family Euphorbiaceae; genus Excoecaria; species Excoecaria agallocha. Next base: position 8,138,205 of record CM075810.1, read on the forward strand.
CATAAACCAAAACAGCATGTCCCTAATTTCCCTCGCCTCCGGAATAAAAGCACTTCAAAAACAAAAAAGCCAAAAAAGCAAAAACCGTTACAATTTCAGTACAGCTAAGCATAACTAATTCTTCCCTCCTCTAACAAATTAGTCAAGCCACAACTATATTAATTCAGTTTCCTGGAGTGCCCCTGCTTGTTGTAACTTCTTCCTGCGAGAATAGACTAACCACCTCCTAGGCCCAGCTGCTGCTTGATCCACCAGCCCATCCGGATTGCCATCATCTGCATCATTGCCGCCCCCTTGAAAAGAAGTCTTGTCCTCAAGACTTAGCTGTGGATAGGAGCTCTTTAAAAGGAATTCATCCTCCCATGTAGCATCTTCTACTCCCTTGGTCTGCCACTGCACTAACCACCGGGACACGCTCACCATCTCTGTAAACTACTCATGATGCTAGCACCTTTGTTGGGACAGCCTCATCGCTTGGTTCAAGCTCTAACTCAGGTGGCAGATTGAGAGAGCTTGGTTGAGAGCCAATGGCTTTTTTGAGCAAGGAGACATGGAAAACGGGGTGAACCTTAGAAGATTCAGGGAGACACAACCGATAAGCCACTGTTCCTACCCTGGCTTCAATCTGGAATGGCCCATAATATCGAGCTGACAGCTTCGGGTATATCCTTCGAGTCACCGACTGCTGCCTATGCGGCTTAAGCTTCAGAAAAACCCAGTCCCCCACCCCAAACTGGATATCGCAGCGATGTTGGTCAACTTGAGCCTTCATTAGTTGCTGAGACCGAAGGAGATGCTGCTTAAGCTGTCTCAAGACTTCATCGCGATCCTGAAGATCCTTTGCTACTGCTTCCACCTGTATCTCACCCGAAACATATTGTAAGAGGGTCGGAGGTCGCCTTCCATACACCACTTCGAAGGGAGTGACGCCTGTACTATCATGAAAGGTTGTGTTATACCAGTACTCAGCCCAGGACAACTAGTGACTCCAATAGCGGGGCTGGTCGGAAGCAAAACAACGGAGGTACGTTTCTAGGCACCTATTAACCACCTCGGTTTGGCCATCTGTTTCCGGATGATAGGAGGAGCTGAACTTGAGTTGAGTCCCCTGTAACTTAAACAATTCTTGCCAAAACCTACTCATAAAAACCGGATCCCTATCGCTGATGATCGACTTTGGGAACCCATGCAACCGGACAATCTCCTTAGCAAACAACTCAGCTATTGTTCGAGCAGTGTAAGGGTGCTTCAGTCACAAAGTGGCTGTATTTGGACAGCCTGTCAACAACAACCATGACAGCATCATACCCTCTAGACTTCGGCATCCCAATGATAAAATCCATAGAGAGGTCTTCCCAAACTGCTTGTGGAATAGGGAGAGGCTGCAGTAACCCGGCTGGAGCTAACGATGAAGCCTTGAAACGCTGGCAAATCGAGCAGCTTTGGACATAATCTTTAATTTGCTGCACCATCCCCTTCCAATAGAAACTTGCTGCAATTCTTTGGTATGTAAGGTAATAACCTGAATGTCCCCCAATGACTGTATTGTGGAATTCCTCTATCATGGCTGGAATCCATGCTGAAGTTGGTGAGATGACCAGCTTCCCTTCTCGATAAAGTACCCCTTGCTTCAGCTGATACTTCGGCTTCGCGTTAGGGTCAGCCTCAAGAACTCGCTTCAAGGCTAGCAGCTGTGGATCTCGGTCCACCTCTTCAACCAAGCTGCTACCATCCCTCCATGTAGGAGAGAATACAAGTGTCGCAAATTCTGCATATTCTTGCTGCCTGGATAGAGCATCAGCAGCATTGTTTAGTTTCCTCGGTTTATAACGAACTTCAAACACATATCCCATTAGCTTGGCGAGCCAATTTTGTTGATCCGTGGTGGTAACCCGCTGCTGCAACAAGTATCGCAGGCTCTTTTGATCAGTAAACACAATGAACTTCCTACCGAGCAAGTAAGGACGCCAATGTTGAATAGCCAAGGCCAAAGCCATCAACTCCTTCTCGTAAGTCGATTTGGTGAGATTACGATCGGCTAGAGCCTTGCTGTAATATGCAAGGGGCCTGCCCTCTTGCATTAAAACAGCCCCCAACCCCACTCCTGAAGCATCACACTCTATACTGAAGGGTTTGGTGAAATCTGGAAGAGCCAGCAGTGGCGCATTAGTGAGCTTTTCCTTAAGAGCCTCAAAAGCAACTTGTGCCTTAGCGTGCCCCTGAAAAGCATTCTTCTTGGTCAATTCAGTCAAAGGTTTGGCGATCTTCCCATAATCTTTGATGAACTTTCTGTAGTACCCTATCAAACCCAAAAACCCCCTAACTCCCTTAACATTCTTCGATACTGGCCAATTCTGCACTGCTGTGACTTTAGTCGGGTCAACTGCCACCCCTGCCGCTGTGATATGGTGACCTAAATAATCTACTGAGGTTTGGCCTATGGAGCACTTCTTAGGATTAACCTTGAAATCATTGTCTGCCAGCACCTTTAAGACAGTGGCCAAGTGCTCTAGGTGATCCTCCCAAGTCCTGCTATAAACCAAAATGTCATCGAAGAACACAAGAACTAGTCGCCTCAGCCAAGGGCGAAATATGTCATTCGTCACACTTTGGAATGTAGACGGAGCATTAGTCAATCCGAACGGCATCACCAAAAACTCGTAGTGTCTGTCATGAGTTCGAAAGGCCGTCTTATATTCATCCCCCTCTCGCATATGGATTTTTTAATTCATCCAAGAGCTCGTCCACTACAGGTATAGGGTACTTATCAATTATAGTCGCCTTGTTGAGAGCCCTGTAATCGATGCATAATCGCCATGATTCATCCTTCTTTCGGACTAAAAGAGCTGGGCTGGAGAACAGACTCTGGCTGGGTCGAATTATCCCTTGCAGCAACATTTCCTCCACCTACTTCTGTATCTCGACTTTCTGTTGGTGCGGGTACCTATATGGTCGAACACTAACCGAGTCACACCCTGCGACAAGCTGAATGGCATGATCGTGCAAACGCCGAGGTGGCAAGCCAATCACTGGTTGAAAGACTGCAGGAAATCGGTTCATGAGGGCTGTTATGCCCGCTTTCTGCTCCCTGCTGAGACCCTGAGGGGTGGCTGGTAGAACGAGAGTATGCTGCCGACACGTGTCTCAGACTGCCCCCACTTAGCCAAACCCGAAGTGCATCCTATTCAAAGTCGGCTCCCTCATTTTCAGCCAGCCTAACCTGCTTTCCCCCATGTGCAAATTTCATCCATTTCTGCTCCCAATTGTGAGTCACATCACCTAGTGTTCTTAGCCATTCAATTCCCAGAACTAAGTCAAGAGGTCCTAGCTCAAACACCAATGCCTCTAAGTTCAATGAGAACTCACCCAAACTCAGAGGAATGTCTTTGCATTTTTCAACAACTGTAACTAGGTATCCATCACCTAGCTTGATATTAACAGGAGAGATAGATTCAATGTGCAAGTTCAAGGATCTTACCAGCTTACGGGAAATGAAGTTGTGAGTTGCACCGGAATCCACAAGCAAGACGATGGGAATTCCCTGCAGCGTTCCTTGTAGCTTCATGGTGCTGGACGCCATTGCTGGATTTGCTGCTCCATAGAATATCTCAATGGAGTTGCACTCTCCCCCCACTTCTTCGTCTCCAGCCGTCCCATCAACTGCTTCTTCCTCACATGGGTCTTCAGCCTCCAAATACAGGTCGTTCTTGTGGATGGCGAGTCGCAGCTCTCCCCCGCTGCACCTGTGTTGTGGGCTGTAAGGCTGGGTGCATCTGAAGCACTGCCCTAGCCGCCGCCGCTCAATCTCCTTCAGGGACAAGTGGTGCGGCCCTCTATTGCGACCTAGTGGTGGAGCTCCGGTACGGGGTGGGTGTGGGACGGAGCAAGTTGGGAGAGATCGGTTTGTGAATGGTCTTTGGGAAGTCATTGGGCTTGGGTTTGTGTTTGTAGGCTTTGGGGTGGGCGAACCCATTTCTTTGGGGTGCACAGGCCGCCAGTTAAGGGGAGTGGCGGAAATGAATTCTGATCGCCCCACACTACCCTTCTCTCTGGTTGCCGACCAGCCTCCAAGAGGACCAAATGTCATCTCTGCATCGCGAGCAAGATTCATGGCCTCTTCACAGGTTTGTGGCTTCAAGAATCTTACCCATCTCCCCACTTCTTCTCGCAAGCCACCCATGAAGTAGCCAAGAATTGAGTCTCAGAAGCTTTGGGAATATACCCAATAATTGTCTCAAACTCTTCTATGTATTCATCCACACTTCTCGTTTGAAAAAGGGCTCTCAGTTCTTCGTAGGGATTTTGAGTTCTCCGTTTCCCGAATCTTCCATTAAGTTTTATTTTGAACTGCTCCCAGGACATTCGAGGATTGTCCCTCAAGGCTTGAGAAAACCATGTTGCAGGACCTGTCATACACATTTGGGCGATGGTGAGTTTCATCCGTTCCGAAGTCTGCTGGACGTTGAAGAAGAGCTCAGCCTTAGCAATCCAGCTGCGGGGATCTGGACCGCTAAACTCCGGTAGTTTCACTTTTGGCAACGCTACAATTCCAGCATCAAAATGGTTGGGTCTCACGCATGAATCCAATCAGGGATTAGAAGTCTGCCCAAAGTTGGAGCTGGAAGGAATAAAAACTCGCCTGGGAGTATCTTCACTTAATTTTGTTGCATTAGTGTGCTGCTCGTCTTCTTCATCTTCTATGGGTTGCTTCTCTGTTTTCCTCATCAGTTTAGTGTCCAAGGATTCAAACTTCTCTTCTACCAATTTCTGGAATGTGGCAAGGGTTTGTCGGATTGCAAGCAAAGCTTCCTCATGAGCTTCAACTCGTTCCTGTAATTCAGCTGTGGTTTGCGATCGTGTTTTGGGTGGGTCATTCATTGTTGGTTAATTTTTGGTGTGAATGGTCGTTATCGTTTCCCACAGACGGCGCCAATTGATGCAAAATGGAATTTATCAATGATATAGAGTAGATTAAATAAACCAATCAAACAGCTAACAGATAATGGATTGGAAAAATGGGGGAGAGTAAGTGATGAACTTCATTGATTAATGAACTGAAAATTACAATAGAAGATAGTCCAGGAAGCTAGCTTCCCTCTCCATATCAATAGAGCCCTGCTATAGAGCAGAAGGTCTGCATAAACCAAAACAGCATGTCCCTAATTCCCCTCCCCTCCGGAATAAAAGCACATCAAAAACAAAAAAGCCAAAAAGCAAAAACCGTTACAATTTCAGTACAGCTAAGCATAACTAATTCTTCCCTCCTTCCCTAACAAATTAGTCAAGCCACAACTATATTAATTCAGTTTCCTAGAGTGCCCCTGCTTGCTGTAACTTCTTCCTGCGAGAATAGACTAACTACCTCCTAGGCCCAGCTGCTGCTTGATCCACCAGCCCATCCGGATTGCCATCAACTGCATCAGACTGGCTCTCCAAGTATGGACACTTCATACCTCTAAAACATTCATATACAGCTCATTCGTTGGCTGAAATTTTTCTTCGGGAGGTTGTTCGTCTTCACGGTTTGCCTAAATCTATTTTGAGTGACAGGGATCCATTGTTTATAAGTCGATTTTGGCAAGAAATTTTCAGGTTGCAGGGGACCAAACTGAACCTCAGTTCTGCATACCATCCGCAAACGAATGGACAGACGAAAGTGGTAAACAGATGTCTTGAAGCTTATCTACGCTATTTTGCAACCGACCAACCGAAAACATGGTCCTATTGGATGTCTTGGGCAGAGTTCTGGTACAATTCCACATACCATGACTCTATTAGCACTATCCCTTTTGAGATCCTATATGGTCGCAAAGCTCCTACCGTGTTCCAATATGTACCGGGAGAAGTACAAGTGCCAACAGTAGGGAGAGAACTCCTGGACCGAGATGAAGCATTACGACAACTGAAACTTCACCTCTTAAGCGCAATCCAAGATGAAATCCCAAGCAGACCAACAGGTAGAATTCAGTATTGGTGACCAAGTTTTTGTGAAACTGCGTCCTCACCGCCAACAATCGATCACTTTCCTGATTAATCCCAAGCTTGCTTCCCATTTTTATGAGCCATTTCTGATTGTACAACGCATTGGACAAGTTACTTACAAGTTGGAATTACCTTTGGGAACCAAGATACACCCAGTGTTTCATGTATCCTTGCTGAAGAAAACCACCGGAGCGGTTCTAGCTGTCCCCTCTCTGCCCGTGGGCCTTGAGCCGGATGAGGTAACTATTGTCATTCCTCTAGCTATACTACCACACCGCACTATCCTCAAGCATGGAGAGTCTATTCTACAGTGGCTAGTTCAATGGCAGGAGGGTGGGGCTGACAATGCAACTTGGGAGGATATGTTTAATATTCAGAACCAGTTTCCCAATCTTAGTCTTGAGGACAAGTCACCTTCCCCACCCGCAGGCAATGATGCAAATTGTAATCCAAGGAATGGTGAGCAGGCCCAAGAACCCAAGATCTGGAGAGTGTATACGAGAAGAAATAGAAGAAGCACGAAGGAAAAGCGGGCTACTGAGCTGGAGACAAGCAATTAGGCGTGTGGAGAGAAGGTAGGAGGTTAAGTATAAATAGCCGGGAGCAAAAGGGGAGGTCATGCAATAAGTGTTTTGTTATTTCTTCACGTTTGAGTGAAGGGAGTAGAGAGAAGAGAGAGTATAGCTCTTCTTCTACCATTGGAGACCCTTACTAGTTGATAGTAGTTTTTCTTTTGCTGTGGATTGTAATACCTCACTAGTGAGGTTACTGAAACTCTGTATCTTGTAACCAAGGTATTATTCATCAATAAACTTGATCTTCATTCCTCATAGCTCCTGTGTTGCTTGAGCTCTTGTTGCTCTGTATTCAAGTGCTATCAAGAAGATACAAAAAGAATGCAAGGCTGGAGTAGGCTAGTGAGCTGGCATAAATTAGTTAAGATTTGGGGTGAGAGGAGAGAGAAAGGGGAATAAGTTTAAAAGGAGTATAGTAGGAGGGAGGATGTTTTTTGGAAAATTAATCATTTTGTTAGAGGTGGGAAAAAAGGGAGAGGGTGTGGAATCTCTATGCCTTTCCTCTAGAGTTAGCCCTTTTTTTTTTCTTTGAATGGAATTGTAATCCTGCTTCAAAAGTAGAACAGCAGGCGGATCTTTGTAATCTGGATATTACAATCAATTCAATCTTTTGATTCTCTCACCTTTGATTGGTCTGTTTCTATAGATTGATTTTGTTTAAGTATTGTGATTGAGTTGCTATTGAGTGTTAACATATGCCAGGTTCTTCCAAAGACTTTATTTCTTATTCTCCATCTCCGAAAGAAGAAAATATCCAAATTGCATATGGCTCTTTTACTCTTATACCTTGAACAGGTTCTATTGATTGTACTTCCAATATTAAACTCCATGTACCTCAATTTCTTGTTAATCTCTTATCTATTAGTTCCATAACTTGAACTCTTAACCACAGTAAAAAAAACCCTTTTTGTTTACACGTGTTCTATAGGACCTTAAAACATGAAAGAGGATTAGCACCGATAGACTACAAGATAGCTTATATATTTTGGACACAAATCACAACCTAGTTATGGGCAAAAGGCAAGCTTATTTGCGTGAGTGATGATGTCAACCCAAGAAATAATCCAGTGGCATAGACGGTTAGGACATCAACCTTTATTTCTCTTAAAGAAACTATATCCTAATTTCTTCAAGAAAACTAAGTTGGACACTTTGGGTTGTGATGCTGCGAGCTTCCTAAACTTATGAAAAACTCTTATCCTTTAAGTAATAATAGAAGTTTTATTCCCTTTACCATTCACTTTTGATGTTTGGGACCTACTCTGACAGCCTCATTATTTGGCAGTCGATAGCTTGTCACTTTCATTGATGGTTAAACTAGGATGACTTAGATTGTTTTGATAAAAGCAAAGAGTGATATATTTTCTTGCTTTTGATCTTTTCATGGCACAAAATATATGGTTAGTAGGTTTTATACACACTTGGAGTCTAATGGGATAATACATCAACCTAATTGTCCTTATGAAGAGAAATGGTCATCGCTGAAAGTTGCTACATCTCTCATATTCGCCATAATCTATCAAAACTTTATTGGAGGGATGAAATTATAATATCTACTTATCAATAGAATGCCTCTCAAACCCTCAACTTTAAAAGTCCTATAGAGTTCTTACAAGGGAAAAATACTTATATTGTTCCTCTAAAGGTGTTTGGTATGTTTATTTTGTTCATATTAGAAATGGTGGGAAACAAAATCCGAGGATCCTTAAATGTGTGTTTATTGGATATTTCCCAACATGAAAGGGTTACAAGTGTGACCATCCTACATTTAGGAAATATTTTGTTAGTATAGATGTTACTTTTAGAAAAGCTAAACCTTACTTCAGTATAACTCAATCAAAGGGAGAGTAATTGAAGAGAATACCTAGTCCTGTAACTCTTGATGACCTCACTCCGACAGAGAGTTATGCTGGTAAAGGGGTGAGTTCTATTCAAGGAAGACTATCGGGCATTTGGATAGAGTAGATTTAAACAAATACTCAATGAGAGACAAGACAGAAAAAGCCATCCTGCAACCTACTTTGTGCCAATAATCTATCTTCTAATGAATTATCTTTAATTTATGATTCCACTAATAATTTGGATAAACTTTTTGCTCAAAGAAAAGGTGCTAGGGCATGTACCAAACACCATAGTTCTTTGTCTCCTATGATTCGTTATCCTCTTCTTATAGAGCTTTTTCCTTGTCCATTTCCTCTGTGCCTATTTCACATGATTGGAGGAAAACTTTTAGAGATCCCAAGTGGAAAGAAACTGTAGTTAAAGAAATGAAGGCTCTAGCAAAATTTGAGATTTAGAAGCTTGTCACTCCTTCACTAGGCAAGAAACGATGGTTGAAGAAATAAAGGCTTTGGCTAAACATGAGACTTGGGAGCTTGTCACTCCTTCACTAGTCAAGAAACTAGTCGACCGTAAGTGGGTATTCACTATGAAACACAATTGAAAGTTCGATTGAAAAAATCAAAACCAGGGTGGCAGCAAATGGATTCACTCAAACTTATGGAATGGATTACCAGAAAATATTTGCACACTTACTAAGATGAACACAATCAAAATCTTGCTATCCTGCGTAGCCAACCTTAATTGGGATTTGTAGTAGTTTAATTATGAAAAATCTTTGATGGAGACTTGGAAGAAGCACAAGGACAAGCGTGCATATTGAAGCAAGAAGCAAAATGTGGTTGCTCGATCAAGTGCTGAAACAGAATATAGAGCTATACCTCAATGCATTTGTATTAGAAGTGTGCAAAAACCGAACCGACCCGATCAACCCGAACCGAACCGACACATTCGGATAGGGTTAGTCGGTTTATTAGGATCGGTTCGGTTATTATAGTTGTTGTTGATCGAGTTTCGGGTCAGGTGAAACCCGATTAACCCGAACAACCCGAATTTTAAATATATAAATAAAAAAATTATAATTTTTCTACAATATTAATTAATATATAATATATATTTAATGTAATTTTGAAATTGTTAGTTTGTTGTATTTTTAAAATATTTTTTATGGTATTTAATGTTATTTATTTGTATTAATTTAGGATTTTAATTTAAATATGTAAATTAAAAAAATTAATTTCGGATTATTCAGGTCGAGGCCCGAAAAAATCGGGTTATTCGGGTAGGGACCCGATATTTATGTAGGGTCGGTTCGAGTGAGAGAAATAGATAAACTTCGGGTCTCTGGTTAATCGGATTCGGGTAGGGTTCACCCGAACCCGACCGATGCACACCCCTAATTTGTATGTTTATGTGGTGCGTAAATTGTTGGAGGAATTGAAATTGTCAAGAAAGGACAAATCATCCTTATACTATAACAGCAAAGTTGCCAACAACATAGCCCATAATCCCATAAAATATAACCAAACAAAGCATATGGAGATTGATCGGCACTTCATTAATGAAAAACTAATAGATGGTAGCTTATTCCATGTGAGATCTAACAAGCAAGTAGTTGATGTGTTTACAAAAGAACACAGCAATAGGACCTTTCATAACTTGGTCTACAAGTTGAGCATGTGTGATGTCTATGCACCAATTTCAGGAAAAATTATTTGATTGTTGTAATTATGTATTGATTATGCAATGATTGTAGGTTAATGTAACTTCCTAATTAGCCATAGAATTTCTATATAAATACCCTATAATGTATTGTGCAAAATCATCATAGAAACAATGATATTTCTCTTCTCAAAAACCTACAGGGCCCTCTTTCGCAGCCTTGCAATATAAATGTATATCTTGCTTGACTCTAACAAGAGTCAACATAGTTTTTAGAGCTATAAGCCTTTTTCTTCATATGTGAACTTGGTTGGTTCAATGCAAAAAATGAAAGGGTTCCTCATGTACTTCTAAAAGGTTTTCAAATGTTTTTCCTTATTAAAACCTTGAGCATGTTGTATTCATACATACAGGTGTCGTGTGAGAGGGACGTAGCATATATAGTATATAATGTCCCTAATAATTTGGAGGTATATCTGAAATCTACCAAACAGATTATTGGCAAAGCAGTTTTACGCTATTTTAATCTCATTGAATTTATGATTATTTCAAAAACCTAACAGCAAATGAATGCAAATTTTCACTTGCACAAAAATGAAATTCACACACTCAAGTAGAAATTGCAGAAGTTACCATCAAAAAAAAAAAAGATGAGGACTCCATCTATGACGACATATTATAGGCTCCAAAGATTATTACCACCATACATGAATGACAAAGGGAAATAAATAGACATAATTAGGATTTAGAGATGAATATTTAGCCCATTAAAACCATAACCTAAATACACTTGACTCCAAAAATTAAACGAAGCCTGAACAAAATAAAGTTGCATATTGTCAACAAGAATATTTTGTAAATCTCAACTATTTCATTAGATGGTCATTTATCATTTTTCTAAATAAAACTGCACATTCTTCAAGTTTCCTTTTCCTCCAACCACTTGTTTTTTTGTTGAAGGCCAGATGAATACATAAAAAGGTCACAGATCAAGTTTGCATACCTAAAGACGGAGGCTTTGATGCAAAGTGAATAGATCCCAACGTTGCAAATCTGGAGAAAGAAACCAATATCATAACTGCATTTGGACCCCATGTTGCTCCCTGACAAAAGATTGATAGTTAAATTAAGCAAATCGTTAAATATCATTTAAATTGCACAATTTTCAGTAACTATGCAACCCACAATGTTAGATCCAATTGAAATGTCCCTTGAATGGGGTAAGGGTATTTTAGAATTTAGATACATAATCACGTTCCAACTTTCCATCACAGCTTCACACAAGCAAATTTGAAATTTTGAAATATCAAAAACAAGATGGAAACACAGAATTTTAATAACTTGTCAACTATTTTCAATTTTTTTCATATTAATTGGCTTATGCTTGGAGAGATTTGAGTAAGCTGCACAAAGGATTTATATGTCCAAGATCATTAGATAAACTTCATAAGAGTTAAGAAGAAACTAAAAGGCAGATTCACTCAGCTACTATTCAATACCTCAATGATTATAGTATCATGTAAGCGCAAATCATAAATGCCGAAGTCACATATCTTTAATGCAAGAATCTTTTGTATTTACCATGATAAAACCACTAGTTGAAGACCATGTTTCAGATGTCCATGTGTTTGTTTCCCACAGATAAAATGTTCCATCACTATAAAATAACACAGTTGTTAGTATGTATTAACAAATAATATAAACACTTCTTCCAAAAGTAAACAAACAATATGCCCATACAATTTTGAAGCAAAAAAGTAATCTCCAGTAGGTGACCATTTGAGCACTGATATGCCTCCTAAGCCCCGACGAATAGGTGTTCCCAATCCTACAAGTCATGACAGGTGACGATAGATCAACGCCAAAAATAAAGACCTAAATCTATGAGAAAAGAACATTCATAAAATGCTTCCATTTCTATCCAAAAAAGAAAAGAAAGAAGAAACTTCCATTTCTTTTATGCAAGCAGAGCAAACTAAACCCAAAGGACACCAAGGCAGTTCTAAGTCATGAAGAAAACGAAGTTCATTCAAGACAAATAATAATAATAATAATAATAATAACAACAACAACAACATACTATAAACAATGACTACTTTCCCATCCATGTTTTTGAGAAAAAGAGGAGAAAAACTACCTTCATAGATCACTGTTGTGATCATTGATATTGTAGCATTAAGGTATCAAGACCAAACTATGATGGTTGTGACCAGTATTTTTATGAAACTTTTCCCCAAATTAAATGGAAAGTATCTCAATTTCACATTGAAGAAGATTAATTTAACTGTATAATTCTTTTTTAATTGACAACATATTTAACTGTATACAAACACTTCATCTGAATAATTAACTATATAGCTAACCCTAAAATAACCATTTATTGAAAAGAAATAATAACTTTTCTCATAATAATTTATAATACAAAACATTAGACATATAGCTGTTGCAGTAGCAATAATAAAACAAAGTGACTGCTGAGCTAAAATTAAAAATTCATAATGCAAAATCAACTATTTAAAAGAAGTGTTTAAAAAAAAGGGAGCTTTACATGCATGAATTTGTCTCCCTTGTTGGAAAAAAAAAATATCTAAACAATGAGAATGCCAACAGTAAAAATACAAAGGTGAGAACTTTATCAAAGCACATCGAAATTAATCGACACTTTATCAAATAAAAATTATCTAATAATGTCTTGTGCTTATTTTGTGTAATATCAGATAGACAGTTAGCTGATATTTTCACAAAATGATTCAATGTCTGGCCTTCCATACCATAGTCTGCAAGTTGGACATGTGTAATATTTTTGTACCAACTTGAGAGGGAGTGTTGACTATTATGTTTTTTTATTTAATTGTTTGTAAATGAGAATAGAATAGTATTTTCCAACATATACTAGCTATATAGGTTCTTTGCATAAAAATCTATTTGTATTATTATTTTTTACGTGACCAAGATAAGCAAGAAAATCTCTTTTCACAAAATCCTCACACATCAATAAACTTTTGATAAAAATGAGGATATAATCCTAAATCTTTTTCCAAATCCATGCATTCTCAAGTTTGGCCAAATTGATGGCACACTAAATAGCAACTCAAAAATACAAGCCCCAACTACCCTGCAACATATGCACATAAAGTTCATATATCTACAGCACATAAATGAAACTGCACGAGTGTTAGAATAACGACACTTTTATATCTTGAGAAGTTACTTGATTTTTAAAACACTTCAAAGCATTGTTGTGGTCAACTTACCTTGTGCAACATCCCATATGGTGAATGATGAGCTTTCATATGAGGCAGATGCCAAATATGTGAAGCGAAGTCAAGGAAAAATAATGCCTTTGGACACCGGAAACAGATTCAAGAGACTACATATCAAGTACTAAGAACATGAAGTACTGAGAAATAGTTGAGATGGCTACAAAGATCTGAAGACTACAAAAGAGACTTGTTCCCATTGCATATTTTTATGCAAGGAAACCATTTGACAGCAACTAAAGATAAGTCAATGTAAGGGCATCAACAGCATGCAAGAACCATAATATACAATTGTTTAAACTAATGAAAGAATTTATAAAACGAACTATCTTTGCATATGCATTATTTGGATATCTTCCATCAGGACTCCAAGAAAGTGCACTTATTTGTTCATCATTATGACTTCGGAGAAAATCAACTAAAATCCATTGAGATCCAGAGCCTCTGGACATAGTTCTCAAGGACGAAGCTGCACCATATCGCACAGAAGCTACATTACCAGGATAGGACACCGCCCAGATGCAGATTCCACCCCTGAGATTTGTTCCACAAAAATAAAACATAAATTTCTTAAGCCAAATGAGTTAAAATATCTTCTCACAAAGTGCACAATAAAATGAGTAAATTATTAATAAAAACACAATTCTGATACTTGCTTGCATCCTACAGAAAGTGACTTTCCGCCATTTGGTCTAAACTCAAGAACTTTGATATCTCTTTGGGACTCACAAGTCAAGATACACACATCCTTCTTTTCTGTCAAGAAATTAATAGTTGCAATGTGGATGGTAAAATGGAATTTCTTTTAAGAGCAAAATAAAGTGATTTTAAATTACAGTAATCATGTTATAGGTATAAAGAAAAACCTGAATCTTCAAAATCACGTATTATAACCTGATCTGGGCCAGAGATAAATGCAATAATATGTTTATGTTGGTGCCAGCATACTCCTTTAAAATCAACCTCTGGTAGCAGGTTTATCTACAATACTCCATATGCAGAAATGTGGAGGTATAAAACATCAGCTACAATACTTCATATGCAGAAATGTAGAAGTATAAAACATCAGCTAATTTCTTGCTGATTCTCAAATGTGCTGCTAAAATAAAAGTTAGTTTCCTTCAAATGTATATTATTTCGAACAATTTCAGAAAATGAAGTTTCCATGCTTGTTCTCAAATGCCCTGCTAAAATAAAAGTTAGTTTCGTTCAAATTAATATTGTTTCGAACAATTTCAGAAAATGAAGTTTTCATACGTGTGGCAGTTCAAGGTTGCATCTATACAAGAATTTTTGTGGCTTGGAGATGAATACAAATGTTGCAAACTCACATTTCATGCATATGAACATGTAGCAACATAATACCTAGCTAATTCCTCCTTCATAGTGAACACTGGCTTCAGAACAGCAGCAGAGCAGTAAAACTTGAGATATTTTAAAACATACCTGCATTATAATTCTCAGCATATATATATATATATATATATATATATATATATATATATATATATATATATATATATATATATATATATATATATATATATATATATATATATATATATATTTTCCCGATATCTATTGCCTAAGTGTTCCCATTCACGTATTTAGTTCGATATTCTGAAATAATTTACATGAGGCAACATATAAGGTGTATTCCAAATCGTTAATTGTTCAAGTAAAACAATTTATCTCATTAAGGTAAATGGAGGGATGTCCTCTACTCATTTGTTTGGCTACTGAAACCTTTTTGGGGGCAAAAGGTAATCTCAATGAGGAACATTGTTTTGCTTATACTTCTCACATTATTATTAATTGGAAAACCTAAACTAATTTGAACTGCATGGATTTTCTTGTCTTGCTAGGATACGATTCCCTCCTCTTTCCATCAGTGCCAACAAAAGAACAACAGTTCTCCCCTCTCATGCTTATTTAAGTTTTAATTTTCCAAAGGCAATATAAGAAAAGAATTTTCTTCTCCAAGCCACTCCACCACAAGCTTATATTTTCCATTAAAATCGCTTACAAAAATACATTAGAAAAGAACACAGAGAGATTAAATAGTGAAGCTTACATAATGAGGATGGAAAATGTTTTCGATATAATAGTTAGCAAAGCCCTGCAATGCTTTCAACAACCTATTACTCTCTGTTCCCTCCGCACGCGGTCTTACTTGCTCCAGTGTTTCCTGCTCTTCACTAGAAGTTAATAGATTGGCTTGAAAAGGAATCGGGCTGAATATCATCCCCTAATTTATCAAAATTTCGCGAAATTAAAAGAGCACACACCAGAATGCTCTATATTTAAAAATGCTAAACATTAACTAAAACAAAAAAAAATTAAAAAACAAAAAGTGAGGGGAGAAGGAAAAACCAGTATTTTTCCATAAGTATCGTTGGCTCTGTCGTCCGATAGGCTTTCAGCTGTAACTGCAGGTTGTATTAAAGCGTAAGACAAAATAGTTATAGTTTTTTTGCGATAAATAAGAAACCTAAACAGTGGAGTTGCATAAAGTTATAAAATTCATACTTAGCTCTCGATTGATTTCACATATAGTGACTGAGCCAGGTGGTGGAAATGAAGGCATATTGAAGAGAAAGGGGATGGTGAATTAATGGGACGCAGGTTTAGGTTTTATCTCCTTCCTTCAGCCAATATCCCTTCCCGCTTTTTCCTTTCCTTTTTTTTTTTTTTCAATTCAACCAAACGTTGGGCCAAGTTAGGGACTCAGCTCTCGGCCATGACCAAAATCTCACAAAATCTGAACTACTGGTTTTGGAAAACCGCATTATGAACCAACGTCTCCAAATTAGCTCCATGTACTTTTTTTTTTTTAAATTACCGTTAGTGGGCAGGGTTTGTTAATTTGTTACAAGATTAATTTATAATAATTTTAATATCAATCAAATTATAAAAATAAAAAAATAAAAGAAAAGAAAAACATATATTGAAATTTTTAAGCTATTTTAATTTTTTTCTGATTGAGTCATGAATTTTGAAAACTACATGTAATGTTGTGTAATTTAATTTTACTTTTCATTAGATTTATGCACGTTACCTAAATTTTTTAAAATTATGATACTACTTCAAATTAATTTTTTTTATAAAATATGATACTGCTTCAAATAAATTTTTTTATAAAATTTATTTTTCTTTTTTCAAATAAGTCCAATACCAATAAAATCATTTCAAATATTTAAGTAAAACTTTGATACCATTCAAAATAACATGTGTAATGCCCAAATTATATCCGGATAAATTTAGAGGATGTAGCTGGCAATTATGAATTTATTTTGGATATTTAATTAACGTAATGTAAAAGTTAGAAAACGAGTATACATCTATATTTGAAATAGAAGTTGGAATTAATTGTGAATTGTAATCAAATTAATCAATAAGGGATTAAAAAGAAATTGTGCTAATGGGAGAGTGACATTTAAATTTCTAAAAGGATTAACAAAAAACAGACCAAGGCAGAATTTTGCCACTTAGTCGGAAGGCCAGCCATCAAAAGAAAGAACCACCATTTTCAGCCATCATTTTCTTCTCTTTCTTCTTCCTTCTACCTTAAAATCCCAAGTTCGCTAGAAATTATCAAGGGAAAAAGGGAAAAGAGTGTTAATTAAAAAAGAAGGTTGGTAAATGAAAATAAATTGAGTTTTATTTATTCTGCTTTCTTTGTTCTGTGAATTCGTGAATAGCTTTTTAAATGGGAATTCTTGAATGATAATTGATGAAAATTTTTATGTTTAGCTGAAGAACAAAGCAATAATTAAACGAATGAAGCAGGTTTAGAAGTTGGGCTACTCTCTTTAACGAGTAAATGTTTAAGCTTAAGTATAGTAATAACTTTGCACATGCTTGATCTTTTTCTTGGTAATGTTAATGATTGGGAAATCTGAGATTTAGTGATGCATTTATATAAGAATAAAAGTAACTGTGAGGATGCTTAAGTAGGGATATTGTTAAGATTGCTACTGCCAACCCTCTAAACTTGCAGAAATCACTATTGAGTGACAATCCTCGATTGATTTTTCTATGTTGGATTAGAAATAACCTAAATAAAATAAGGTCCTGAATTTATGAAGTAGGAAACAGCCTGAGAATTGGTAGAATACTCTTAAGATTTGATAAGCATAAGTATTTCATGATAGTCCTGCTAGTGTTGGGCAGCAAGTGGGGCATGAATCCTTCTTCAGATAAAATTTGTTAAATGTATGAGATTCATGATGTCAGAGACTAAACAATGGTAGATGATTTTGTTAGTGAAACATTTGTTATGATTATGTCTTAAAGGTGGGTTGAGAACTGTGGGTTTCTGCATAAGACATTCTGTAAAGAAATGGAAAATCTCAATCAACCTAGCTAAAATGACCTTTGACTTAGTCAAGTCATTAGTACTCTATTCGTCCAAAATGGCCCAACTTGGCTGAGATGTTTTAACTCAGCCGGGTCAATTCGTTGGTTTCAATCCAGAATACCATGACCTGGTTGAGTTGAACCTCATCTCAGCCAGGTACCTTTTTTTTTTTTTTTGTTACTTCAAGTTATATAACCCACGTTTAAGCTTTTAATTTTCTGATACTATTTAAATACTTTCCATGTTATATTGATGAATTAATGATTTATTCTTGCCCTATGAGATGCGTGTGTGTGTGTGTAACTTTAAATCCTAACAAAGACAGTGTGAGTGTTTAGCTGATTTCACTCTTTAATGATTTTGTAAGCTAATACATATATGTATATATATCCTTCCTATCTGAATGTTTGTAAGTAAGTCACTGAAGTAGAGCCAGGTTTGTAAGTTCTGTTCTCAAATAGTTAGGCATGCCTGAGAAATTTTGCAGCTGCTTCTATGACACTACAATGTCTTTTGACATTGGTGCTATGGCACCTTCTGATGTATGATTCATAAGGTTATAACCTCTTCTGTTTGGTGCTCAATGAGAGTATCTTCTGCTCTGTAACCCTTTTAAGTTGAATTTTGAGACAATGATGCTTCTATGTTGATATCTTTTGTTTTACCTTTATCTGCTACCTCAGACCCTAACAAGAAACTTGTTAATGTTTTGCTTTTAATCATCTTTGATATAACATGCTAATACTTCGTTCAGGTTTTAATTATGTTGGCGAAAACCCGGATAATCACTATATTTCAAGTGATACTCTATTATTTATGGAATTAAATATTTCGAGCATTTAATATTCTTAAGTTATTTTGTATTATGCTTGCTTAAATATATGTTGTTATCATCGATTATAGTTTTAGCACATACTAAACTTTACATTTAACACGATAGCTTCCCATCTGTGCAGATATTTACTCATTTGAGGCGGAGACTAGAGTCGGGACAACAGCCAACTTAGAAATTAGGATAAACATTTAATTATTTCTTCATATATCTAACAAGTGTATTTTGTAAAGACCTATTATTTAGTATCGAGTAAATATTTTGAGATAATTTTGATAACTTTATGTCAATGGTGGTTCTAGCACCCTATACCATCCTAAGAGGTATTTGGGCGTGTGATGTTGTACTTTAAGAATATTTTACTCACCTAAATGGAATTATAGAGCTACTCTAAAATATTTTAAAACTATTTTAGGGTTTATCCTAAAATTTTGGACCTTTCTCAATTTTTCATATTCATTAAAGTACTAAAAACTTGCAACGAAATCAAAAATTCTCTACTGTTGAGAAAATAATTTTGAAACCTTCTGCCTTAAAGTCAATTTATCTAAACATTCTAAAAAGCTTTACATACAAATTTTAAATTTTTAAGAGTTTCGTTTGAAAAATTAATATGATCAATAAAAGAATTTAATAATATTATTATCGTATCCCTATCTACTTCGTGATCTATATGGAGACAATCAATTGACAACTACTGGACATCAAAAATTATTTTGTATCAACAATTCATCTAGAAATTCAATAATAATATTAAATAAAGTTAAAGTTCTCATATGCTTTGTTTTATCTTTTCTTCGTTTTTCTACAATCTTTGTTGGTTCTCCTTTTCTAAATGCCTTAAGTTTTCCAACCTCAGTTCACACTTAATGCATCAACCTATCATTGCCAGGGACTGTCTAGCTTTCGATGGATTTCTAATAGCTCCTTCATTATGATAATGTAACACTCTCATGTTGCAAGCACTAGCATTCTTAAATATATTATTAATTAACTCCCTTATAAAATTAGACTAATTTTTTTTCCTTTTCTTATCATTCCTCTCGTGCAATAATTATTATTAGTTGAAAAAATCATCATTAATTTGGTCAATTTTTTGGCATTATAACAGCTGCATTTGATTCTAAACCTTTTGCACATTTAAAATTTAACACTCTCAATAATTCAAACATTCCCACCACCCTCCAGTTCAACTCACCAGTAACAAGCATCATTAAAAAATCATTATCCAACATTAATAATCTAAATATAACTATGAATCATTCATTAATATTCCTCCACAATATACAAGACACAAAAGTTCATAATTACATACACAATATTTTTTTATACACAATTAAGTTCCATCACTCTTACATATATACATATAAATGTCCATTCTAACATTACACAAAATTTCTTTTTACAATATACATGCCACAAGAACTCAAATTTCTTCTTCTTCTTTTACTCCATTCACCAATGTTCCTCCACAATATACCCAACACAAAAGTTCATTATTTACATACACAATATTTCTTTTATAAACAATTAAGTTCCATCACTCTTAAATATATAAATATAAATGTCCATCCTAACATTACGCAAAATTTCTTTTTACAATATACATGCCACGAGAACTCAAATCTCTTCTTCTTTTTCTACTCCATTCACCCAGCTTGATCTGCCCCCCTTCCTAAGTTGCATTCCACTGGACAACTACGTGCAGCAAACAACTGCATGATAAGAATAAAATGTTTAGTGATGGGTACTTAAACTAAAAGGTTTTCAAACAAGGCGCTCAAGCATGTAATTACCTTATTATTTCATCATAATTCAATAAATTACACTAATCTTCTATATAAATTTTATTAATTCTAGTGTATTTCATAATTTTTATGTATTGACCCAATTTTGTACTCATTACTTTTTTATCCTTAATTTTTCTCTGATTATTATTGTATTGTATTATTTTCTCATGTTAATCCCATTTATAGCATTTTTTCCTTTAGTTCCTATTATATACCATTTTTACGTTTATGCTATAAAAATTATATGGTTTTACCCTTATAAGTAGAGTTATGTCATTTTTATCAAAAATTACATTTTTTACCCTTAAAATTTGATCTTTTATCAAAATTACCATCTTACTCCTAAACCTTCATTTTTATGCCAAAATTATCATTTTACCCCTAAAATGCCAAATTGTGCTCATTTTTATAACTTTTCCCTTAAAATACCAATTTGTTATCAAAATTATCATTTTACCACTAATATAATGATACTATCTCATAATTATGATTTTGTAATTGTAATCTTAATTTTATCACATAATTACTATTTTACCCTAGTAGTTTCTATTAGAAACCTTTGAATCAGATATGTAGGACAAGAATCCTAAATGTCCAATATCTATTGAAGTGACCACTTGGGGATCATCTCTTTGACAACTACATGCTACCAACTCTATGACTTTGTAGACCATAATTGGTCTACAAATACGGGTCACCATGATTGGTATTGCGGTGAATGTCTCTATGGTTAGCCAATTACATCTTATACTTCTGGTTTGACTACTAGTTACTTAGGAAAAAATATTTGATCATTCTATTTCTATATTTTAAGCCATAAATTCATTTATTTTTTCAGAAGTTCACACTATATCTGTTGGGTTTTGAAATAAAAATTAAAACAAAAATATAGCAAAAAAATGAAAACCCATTAAGATCCATGCAATCCAATTGATTCAATAAGGAGAAAGAAACAATTAACAACCTCTTGAAGCATAAAAAAAATTGATTTGTTAGGTGCTGCCTCTACCGAAATGAACACCCTCTACCGGTATCCACACTCGAATGCAACAAACATATTCACCTGGGGTGCTAGTTACTTTCTTTACAGGCTAGGATTTTTTATTTTCTTTTCTTTTTTAAAGTTACAGAAAAATGATTTTTCTCTCTACTAAAGAAAATGATGGCTATCACCTTTTAATAAGTGTTTCATTAGGGTTTAAACTATACATATCATGATATATATAAGTGACCTAACCCTAATTTAGAGAGAGAAAAAATTTTGGTCTCACATTTCTTGTTAAAATAAGAAATACTTTATTTCTTATTTAAAATAAGAATCACAATATTAACTTTTTTAAATATTATTTCAAATTTTAATTTACTATAAAATAAAATTCGAAATGCCTGAGTTGACCCTTGGTTCATTCATCACATTCTATATGTATGACCTAATATGTTCATATTATATTGGCAATGGATTCCAATCCCATCATGAGCCCACAAGTCATAAGCGATCTTTAGCAAGATATTATGATTATCCAAATAATATGAATATCAATAATTTGATTTTAACCTAACATAACATGTTACAATCCTTTTGTCACATGATATCATATTTGAACATAAGTCATGGTCCATGTCAAACTTATATAGTCCAAACATATAATTTCTCGATCATTAAGTAGACTGATAATATCAAATGATATTGATTGCTCCATCAATTCATTTAAGCATGGCTATGCAATTTTCACTCCTACTTATTGAGGGGTTTAATAGATATCTCTCTCATAAGAGGGATAAATTTTATCTTGATTATTCACTATCCTCTGCATGATTCTCATCATATCCAATCATAACTTTTATTATTATCCGATTAAAGATAATGTTTGATTATATCAAAACATAATGTTACTCATGTAGGATACTGTGATAATCTCAATCTAAGCATTGATAATATAACTATAATGAGATCACTAATGATATGCATGGTATGTTTTAAAACATAAACAGTAATCCTATGATAGTTTTTAGAATAATTGGAGTTGAATAGAAAAGAGAAATTTGGAAGTGTATAAGGGTTAAACATACTCAGGTTAGGGGAAATCTAAGGATGGATGACCTAGTGGATAGTTTGATTTAACACTGAAGTATGAAAATAAGTATTAAATAAAGTCCAATGGCATAATTTAAGATGAAATTGAGCTCAAATAGATTTTCAAATCAAACAGCAAAATTTTTACTCGGTACTAGAAAAAGTTGATTGAGAGTTTGATCATAACTCTAAAAATAGCAAATAATCTTTAAAAATTACCAAAGTTTTCAGATATATATTAAATTAGATGTAGAATATTTTGATGTAAAAAAATAAATTTTATTGTAACACTGAAAGTGGTTAAATCAGACCGATTTGAGTGAATTGAATCAGAAATGAATTTAAATTGAGCTAAAAATTTTTATACAAGTTTAATTTATTATTTTAAAAATTATGAAATTTATCAGGCACATCAGATGCCAGTTTTGGGGTGTTACAGTGAACATGCTAGTAAAGAAATTAAACATGATCTTAGAGCTGAGAGAAAACCTTATTTAAATCCTACTACACCATTCAAGATCTACTCAAGGAAGAAAGTTCATATTTCTGAGCCTGTGCAAGTCCAAGAATTTGAACCACAATCAGGTACTGAAAATTCTGCTCCTTTGTGTGTTCAATCTGACCCTACTCATTGTGAATTTAATGATTTAGACCTGCTTATTGCTGTTCGAAAAGGAACACGTGAATGCACTAAGCATCCAATCTCAAATTTTATATCTTTCCATAGACTCTCTCCACAACATAAAACTTTTCTTACCACCATCAATTCCATTTCAATCCCAGTAATACTACAAGAGGCACTTAGAAATAAGAATTGGTTACAAGCTATGAAAGAAAAGATGAATGCCCTAGAGAGAAATATGTCTTGGAAAATTGTAAACTTGCCCAAAAGAAAGAAAATAGTGGGGTGTAAGTGGGTGTTTGCATTGAAATATAGAGCTGATAATTCATTAGAAAGGCATAAAGCTCGGTTGGTCGCAAAAGGATATAAACAAACATATGGGGTAGATTTGTAATGGCCTCAACACCGGGTCAGCCGTAAACAATACTTTATGATAGTGAATAGTATTTCTTGGGCCCGAAAGGACACTCAAAAGTCAAAAATATTTTATTTGACCACTGAAAGTAATGGTTATGGTGAGCCCGAAGTTGAAATTTAAAGTAAAATTGAGATTAAATGGGCCTCCAAAGGTCAAAAATACGAAAAGGTAGCGAGTCAATTTTCCTAGTAGGAAAAGAGATTTGATTTTGCATAAATAAGTAAAAATAGTAAACGAACTCCAAAAATTGCTCGATTTTGCATGCCTATATGAATTTTTATGTAGAATATTTTGGTGATGAGAATTGAAATTTTCGGTTATACCGGTAATTATCGAATCGGACCGATAAGTTTGAATCGGATCGATAACGGACTCCGATTGAGTTAAAAATTTATGTACTATCTATTTTTGATATGATAAAAGTGATGAAATTATTTTTGAAGTGATTTAAAGTGAGAAAGAGAGAGAAGTTGGATTGGGCCTTATAAGACCTAAATTGGGCCTTAGAGATAAATTGGGCTAAGCCCAATTTTGGGCCCATTTAGAGGCTATATAAGGGATAACAATCTGAAGATTTTTTCAAAATTCACCAGCTCTTCTCTTGTTCGCTAAGTGGCCGAACCTCCCTTCTCCATTCTCTTCCTTTGATTTCTCTTTAATCCATTTCAAATCTTTTATAAAGTCCAACATATAAGATCAAGTTCTATCTCTCTAGGTCACCCTAGTGGCCTCAATTAAATGATTTGAGCAAAGGAAGACAACAAATTAAGTTGAGAAAGAAAAAGAAGTAAGATAGAACTTAAGAAATTAATTAATTTCAATTGATTCTTTAGTGTTTTTTCATAGTTTTTAAGATGTAGAAGCTAATTATGAGCTTAAATCTTGCATATGAGGAAAAAAAATTGAGGTTAGGAGAGCTTGTTTGGCCGGCCATGAATGGTGAGGAAGAGAAAGGCAAGTTTGCAAGTGGAAGAGCAAGGGAAAAAGAGGTTTTAGGCACCCTTGAATAAGGAAAAATAGTAAGTGACTACAAAATCATTTTATTTCTCTTTTATTGTGAATTAATTTCATTTATGTAACTAGGTCAAAAAAATTGTTAAAGTTGTTAATTGATGAAATTGGTTTAGGGTAAATGAAATTGAATATTAGAAAAGATAAAATGAAAGCTTAAATGGAATAAAGAAAATTTTTAAGAGGGTTTAGTGTGGTGGCCGAAACGCTTACTAAGGGAAAATTATGGAAATTTTGCATTAAAATTAATATAGGTTAGCCTAAATTAATTGTAGAAATGATAATTTGTGTCCATAAATTTTTATTGAATAATTGAAATTTATTTTGAAATTTTTAAGTCTATGTAACATGTATGTATATAGTGAAGTTGTGAAATATTGTGAAATAATTGATGATTTTAGTAGAAAATGATAGTAAATAATAAATAATCCATAAATAAATTTTATTGAAATTATTAGAATTTTATTGAAGAATAAATGTGAATATGTATAAAAGAAAATATTGAAATAGTAATGAATAATTGCATAAAAATGTGAAAAAAGTGAATTAATATGAAATTAATTCACAGTTAACGAAAAAAATAAAAAGTCAATCGATAAATTTTTTGAAATAATTATTAAGCTATAAAAGTAATGAGAATAATGAATTATTGGTAAATAATTCATAAAATGAGTGAAAATGAGGGAGATTATAAAATAATGTGTATATGAATTTTTGTAGAATTTATATGCTTTCCTAGAATATTTTTGCAATAAAATATTGATTATGTTTAATTAAAAATATTGAATTGTTAAGAAATAGTTCAATAAATAAGTACATGATGATAAACTAATGTAAAGTAAATTACTTCAGTATAAAAAAAATGAAAAAGTTAATTTATGTATTTTCGAAAAATAAAATAATGAATTATACTAAAATAATTCATAATTGTTCAAAAAGTTGTAAAATATATGTTTGACTAATTTATCAAAATAAATTAGTCAATAAAAAGTATTAACAGAGTGAATTATTATAAAATAATTCAACAATAGTTGGTATATTTGAATGACAAATATTTCGGACAGAAAAAGAAAAAGCGTCAAAAAGTTAACCATTGTATTATTAAGAGATAATGTACAGAAGATTACATAAAAAGAATAAAAGAAATTATAAATTATAATGCTATAATTCATAAAGTGTATAAAAAACTGAAAAGTCTCAAGTGTCCGAGTGAATTAGTAAAGGATAATTCACAACAGTGACTTAAAAAAATGATTGAAAAGAAACAAAGATAAAGTGACTAATAAATTGTACCGATTCAAAGAAAAAAATTTGCAACTATCTATACTCGAAAAGTATTTTAAAAGTCCTGTCAAAAGATTTGAAAGTGACTAAATAGTTAAAAGTACTGAAACGAGTACGATTGACAAAATTATATTGTTTAAGAAAAAAAAGAAAGTAAAAGGCTCTGACAGTCTGAAAATTATTCCGAAAATAATTGATTGATTTTGTCCTTAGCAATAGTCAGGTAGTAATAGTCTTGCACAGGATATAAAAGGCTAGCCATAGGGATACCTTATACTGCGGTGCAAGTCATGGTGACTGTTATGCTATGGACTGGATCTCTGATCATCATGGCATTCTCTATCTCTGTTCTCTGCTCTGTGAGAAATAGTCCTTTGAAAATAATTTCTCTCTTTGCTATGGCCCTGTGGGGTCCATGTTCGCGTATCCTTTCTGAGAGTCCAGTCATATTGCATTAGGGGCATATTGGAAAGAATAAATTAGAATTTGTAAAAGTAAACCTAATGTAAAGGTTTTGAATAAAAGAACTTACTTAAATGAACTAAAAAGTTTCAGGGTAAAAATGTAAGTTTTTACAAAAATTGAAATTAATAAGCAAAGGTGGAAAGAGATTATTTTATAAGGTAAAATAGTAATTTAATGATTAAATAGCCTAAAAATATGCTTTTGTAAAAGAAAAGTAATCAGTTCATAATTAGAAATTATAGATTAAAATAATAATATGTTATATGAAAAAAATTCAAACAAAATCTGATCTAAACTTTTATAAGCCAAAAGTTGACTGAAGGTAAAAATAAGTAAATAGACGACAATTCTGTAATTAGAAATAAAAAGTGCCAAGTTTACTATAAGTAGGGAAAAGAACCTTTGTATAGAAAAATGAAGGAATTAAAGATTTAAATTCAAAGTGTTTCTAATTAAGTACATCACTTTGCGTTAAATGTTAAAAGCTTTGATAATTGTGATCTGACAAGTGGTTCAAAAGATCCAAGTAAAATAAAAGAATAAATAATGAAATTGGAATTTTTGCTATAAAGAGAATAATGTTGCAAATAATGAAGATATAAAGCACTGCATTGAAAATCTGTCATTACCGTGACAATTAATTATGTAAATCATTTTGTCAGAATAAGATTGTATTGAAGTAATTAAATAGAGAATTTTACTTAAAAAGTCAAGTCATACGTAAACATTAAGTAAAAGTAAAAATAAGAAAACAAAAATGTCAATTTTTACCATTGAACGGCAAAAAGAGAATATTCTGAATTAAGTGAAAAGTTTAAATCAAAGTAAAAAGTTTATCAAGTGTTGGTAATGATCTGAAAAGTGTTTGAAAATGATTAAAAGCAACTTTTGATAAGAGAATGTAATAAGTGGAATAAATATGATAATTATGCTTAATTTGAAAATTTTAGGATTGGTAGTCACCATTGAGCATATCTAGTGCTCAGCACGTAGTTTTTATTGTGTTCAGGTTCTGAAGATAAGCTGGAGCATAGTACACAACGGAGTGAAGCTTGAAGAAAAGTATTGTCTAGACTTTTAATTATTTTTGGCATGTATATACTCAGCTAAGGATAGTAATACTTGACTATATTTTGGATTATTATTTTATTAATAGTAATTTTTGTTATGACAGTAAATGATTATGATTGGTATGCAATTTATGGAATGTTATGTATTTGTTGAATATAATAATTATTATGCCTCTTGGAGGCTGTGTATTGTTTGATTTTTCAGGGGGTCGTTAAGTGGGTAGCCGTTATGCTGCCCAAATTTTCAATGACTTGTGTTTGCATAAGTTCTGTGATTTGTGTAAAAAAAATTTCAGGCAAATCGTATAAGTTCATATCGAAGTGAACTATTCCGTTAAGGTTCCGTTAAGGGCGTTAGATTTAGTGGTATCAGAGCAATAGTTTAGACAGTTCTAAGATCGGAGTGGGATAAGATTAAGTGATAGATTTATCTGTATATACATGCTAAAAGTCAGTAGATAAGTGATAAAAAGTCTGATGTGTACTTGCTCCCTATTACTATTGAAAGTGAAAAGTTAACATCTGATCGAGATTATCAGGTGTATAGTGGTTTATTTTGCATAGTAAAGACAGTAGAGAGTCAGAATGAAAGTATTGCTATTTAAAGTCCTTTGGAGGCTAAAGTAAAGTGATGAATTGTTAACTGAATTTAAGTGTAATCCAGGTACGTAGTGTTATTGTGAATGAGAATCAGATAATTGATAAATGAAATAAAAAGGGTATGTTAGAAAGCTGTGAAGAAATTAGACTGTAAGAGACATAGAAAAACCTTGACTTTCGTGTCATGATTTAAGAATGTTAGTGAGCAAATTGTTATAAGTTAAGGTTGTTTAAGATGCTCTATATACTTGTCAATGATTCCTTTATAGGTGTGGGGATTTGATTATATCTTTCATAGTATTGGGATGGGTTATGATATTTGCATCATATGAGAATACGTGGCAATATTCTACCTGCATACATGAAATCATACATTCATTGCATAGCATTTCATATTGTTTGACAGCATTTGATATGCATCATATCATTTGTGTAGGCCCCACTTGATAAGATTAAACTGACAGGGGATATGATGAGCATAGGGACAACCTAAGAATGAGACGAGAAATAATGTTGTTAAGATTGTTTTCCATATTTGATGTGGCTATTGTAAGTTATTGGTCATGTCAATTAGATTTGTTAGCACACCGACTCCCTTGATGAATCGATGGAAATGATCATTCACCTTTACTTAGATCCATATTAGAGGATTTAAGTAATAACCATCTGATATGTTTTGAGATGTTGAAAAAGTATGATGAGTATTTGGGTAATATGAGCGTACTTAAATATGTTTGCTAGAAGAATTTGTATGAATGATTAATGATAAGGTTTTTGATTTTTTTGAGCCATGAATGTCGGTTTAAGTTGACCACAGATAGGGCATTATTATCTGAAATATAAATGAAATCGATATTGTACATCGGGTAAGAAAAATAGTTCTAAAAGAGAATGTTTGTGTGGTAGTCATTGTAAATAAATCGAAAGATTCATACTGAAGTCCACAAAGATAGTAATACCTTGCATCCTGGAAGTCATTAGATGTACCATGATTAAAATCTTAGTTTTGAGAACCAGATTGAAAGTGTGATGTGACAGATGTAAGTAAATATTTAATGTGTCAACGTATGGAAGTGGAGCATTATATTCCTTCAGGAATTATGTAATGGCCTCAACACCGGATCAGCCGTGAATAGTATTTTCTGGCAGTGAATAGTGTTTCTCGGGGCCCAAAAGGACACTCGAAAGTCAAAAATATTTTATTGGACCATTTGAAAGGAATAGTAATGGTGAGCCTATGGTTGAAATTTGAAGTGAATTTGAGGTCAAATGGGTCTTGAAAAGTCAAAAATACGAAAAAGGTAGCGAGTCATTTTCCTTGGTATGTAATTAAAAATAGTAAACGAACTCCAAATATTGTCAGATTTTGCGTGTCTACATGAATTTTTATGTATAATATTTTGGTAATGAGAATTGAATTTTTCGGTGACACCGGTAGTTGTCGAATCGGATCGATAAGTTTGAATCGGACCGATAACGGACTCCGATTGAGCCGAAAATTTGTGTACTATCTATTTTTGATGTTTTAAGAATGATGGAATCAAAATTGAACTAATTTTAAGTAAGGAAGAGAGAGAAATTGAATTGGGCTTTAAGAAGGCATAAATAGGCCTTAATTTTAAATTGGGCTAAGCCCACTCATTAAGCCCAATTTTGGGCCCATAAGAGTGGTATAAAAGGGATAAAAATCTGAAGATTTTCTCCAGAATACTCCAACTTCTTCTTCCTCTTATAATGGCCGAATTCCCTCTTCTTCTCTCTCTCTCGATTTTCCTTCATATCTACTTCAAATCTCTCCTAAACTCCTAAATAAAAGATGAAGTTCTCTCTCTAGGTCACCCTAGTGGCCTTAAGCAAGTGATTTGAGCAAGGAAAGGCAAGGAATCAATGAAAAAAAGGAAAAGAAGTAAGATGGACTTTAAGAAATTAAGTAATTTTAATTGAGTTTTTGGTGCTTTCTTATAGTTTTTGAGGTATAAAAGCTAATTATGAGATTGGATTTTTCATTTGAGGAAAAAAATTTGATGTTAGGAAGGCTTAAAAATTCGGTCAAAGATGTATTTGTGGAGGGATGGAGTTGTGCTTGGTGCCAAGTGAAGAAAAGTGAAGCTTAAGGAAGCTAAAGCATGGAATAAGGTAAGTAACTACAAAATTCCTTAATTTCCCATTTAATATGAATTTTTCTTGATTATGTAACCAAAAGAAAAATATGTAAAATTGTTAATTGATGCAATTATGTTAGGGTAATTGCAATTGGATTAGAGAAATGATGAATGAAAAGTGAAAATGAAAGAAATAAAAATATTTAGGAAGAAATTTAATTGTGGCCGAAATTGATAATAAGGAAAAATGGTGAGAAATTTGCATGTAAATGATGTATGTTGGCTTAAAATAATTGTAGACATGATAATTGATGTCTATAAATTTTTAGAGAATATTTAGAAATTATTTGGAAATTTTAAAGGTTATGTATAGGGTATGTATTGAATGAAAATTGTGATTTATTGTGAATTAAATGATTATTTTGATGAAAAATGATAATGACCAATAAATAATGCATAAATGAAATTTATTAGAATTTATTAAAGTTATTGGAATTTTTATGTGACTATGTATAATGGAAATAATTGAATTTTTAATGCATAATTGTATAAAAATGACAAAAATGACGAATTAATATGAAAGTGGATTAATATCAATGACAAGAAATATACAGTCAACCAATGAATTTTTCGAAATAAATATTGAGTCATGAAAATAAGAAGAATAATGAATTATTGGTAAATAATTCGTAAATAAATGAAAATGATGGAAATAAATTACAATGTGAATAAAGGAAAGATAAAATGAGTTTTGAATGAAAAAAAAGACTTAAACAAAAGAAAATAAAAGTTTTGGGGCAAAGTGGTAATTTTGCCAAAGTAAGTAATTAACGCGTAAAAATAAGTAAGAAATACTGAACAAGGGTAAAATGGTAATTTTGGAGGCCTAACTATTTCAAAAGATAGAATTTTCGTGGTTTAAGGACAAAAATGTAATTTTACTCGAACATGATAAAATAAAGAATAAAAGATGAATAATGAAAGAAATTATAAAATAAAAATGAAAATAAATGATTATAATGGCAAAATCGTAATTATATATTTGAAATAAATAAATCGATAGAAAAAGTCAAATTATGCTTGTTCAAGGCATAAGATAATAATTGATATACTTAGAGTTTCTAATTACATGAAAAGTAGAAAAAAAAAGATGTGACTAATTTATCAAAATAAATTAGTCAACAAACAGTATTAAGAGAATAAATGATTATAAAAAATTAATTCGCCGACGAAATAAAAGTCGGTATATCGAATAATTGAAAAATTGGACTGAAAAAGAAAAAATTGGAAAAATGTCCAGCCTAAAAGTATTGAAAATGATTCGTAAATAATTATACAAGAAAAATAAAAGAAAAGTCAGAATTTGTATAAAAAATTGAAAAGTCCAAGTGTTTGAGTGAATTATTAAAGAATAATTCACAATAGTGACTTGAAAAGACAAAGTGAAAAAAAAGACGGAAGTTATTGAAAAGCCTAAGTATCTGTGTGAATTATCGAAGGATAATTCACAAAAATGATCTGAAAAGATAAAGTCAATGATAGGACAAAAAATTATTGAATATCCGATAACACTAAAAGAGTGTATTTGATCAGAATATAATGTACAAAGGAATAAAAGAAAGAGATTAAAGATTTCTTTTAATGTTTAAAAATGATTGCAAATGTGATTGATTAATTTGCCCTTAGCAATAAGCAAGTGTTGTTATTCTTGTTTTGATATAATTAGCTAGCAATAGGGACATCTGAACCGCGGTGCAAGTCATGGCAACTTGCTTTGCTATGGTAGGATTATTGATCTCCTTGGCTTCTGTCTGTATCTGATATCTGTTATGTGGAAAAATATTTTTTGAGATCATTTTTCAGTCTGTCTGGGACCTTAGGGTCCAGTCTCGAGTATCCTTTTGAGAGTCCTGTTATATTGCACTTGGGGCACATCGAAATGAATAAATCAGTATTGTTTAAATAAATTAAGTGTAAAAAGTTACAATGAAACAAAATGATTCATGAAAAATAATTTGTTTCGAAGAAAATAAAAGAGTAGAATAAATCTGTAAAGATTTCTAAAAAGTATAATTAGTAAGAAAAAGAAAAGAAAGGTTTTATAAGATTAAAATTTTAAATCAATGTTTAATTAAGTTTTTATAAGAATTTAGAATGTATTTTGTTTTTCGCGAAAAAGATAAATTTGATTAATTGGTATTTCTCATACCAATTACAATTGTAGGAAGTGATAAGTTTGAAAAACAATGTTAATTTCCTGCTTAAAGTTAAAAAGTGATGATTTTGACATGAAGTAAACTTATTGCTTACGTAACGTTTTTCTGAAAGAAAAGTTATTTGAATAGTAAAACAATAGAAAGACACAAAATTGGCCGATGAGAAAGAAGTAAAAGACATATGTCTTAATAAATATTTGAATGAAAATAATATATATATAAATAAAGGAAAGAGAATTTGACTGCAAAGTGTCCCGAAATACCTATATCACTTTGCAATAAAGCTTAAAAGCCTTTAATTAGTAATGTATTTATTAGTTAAAAGTCAAAGCAAAAATAAAAGAATAATAGCAAGAAGTATAATTAGCGTACATATTAAATAATTGAACAGTAAACCAAGAATTTAAGTAATTTATTTTGGTACTAGTAAAGATACGAGTATCAATTCACATCATTAAATGATATGGTAATTAAATTGCTATGGCTAGAAGATAAGTGAAAGTACTAATAAAAGTAAAAGTTATAGTAAACATTAACGTAAAAGTAAAGGTAAATCCGATATTGATCCACCTAAAGAAAATTCTGCAAAGTAAAGTTGAAAGTTTAGAAACCAAAGACCAATAGTTATCAGAATACGAATTAATAACAAGATTAGTAATAACTAAAATAAAAGGAAATGCTTAATGAAAAAAGAATAGTAGGAGCATAAATTACGAAATTATGCTTATTCTTGGAAAATTCTTGGATTAGTAGTTAGCACTGGGCATATTTAATGCTCAGCACGTAGTGTTTACTGTGTGCAGGTTCTGGAGTGTTGCGAAAGCACAGTACATTGAAGGTCCAGATCGGAAGAGAAATTTTTTGTGTTAGTTGGTGTAAGCTTTTGGCATGTATATACTTAGACTATTAAGGCAAAAGTTTGAATGGTATCTTGGTTATATGTTTATTTGTCTTGGATGTATGAATTAATATAAGTATTGATTTGATGATTAATGTTTGTTTTTAATTGTTTATAAGACTGTTATTTGATTCTGAAATTTTTGTAAAAGTATTTTCAAGTGGTTTGAATTGTTAAAAAAAAAACCTATTGTCGTCAGCTAAGTCTCGTTTCGTTAAGGACTGTTCCGAGAAAGGTGTTACAAATTACTTCGACTTATAATGATATTTATTTGGGAAATGGAATAATGTGATTAAAAAATCTGTTATTGGATTGTTTGAGCATCAAAGACGAAAGATGCTATACAGAAGATGAGTAATAATCTCAGTATTAGCATAGTGATTCACCCTTGGACTAATAGTCAGTCAGAGTAGATAATTTAGATATTGAAAGAACGGGTAAGGTAAAGTGCATGGGATTGTGATAATAGCTGTGAAAAGTATTTATCTATAGTATAATCTGACTCTTAGCGAGGCATTGTCAGAACGAAAATGTCGAATTATTTATGTTGGATTTAATGGAGTGTAAAGAAGTTAGCAAGTCTTGATATGATTTAAAATATGAAAGGAATCTGCACTCAGGATATGATTTAGAAAAATAGAGATTGATAAAGATTCTTGATATCAAGATTGGTTAGCTTAAGAGTAAGTAGGTTCTATTAGCAAAGATACTTTGGAACCATTGAATGTGAAAGAGATGTCGATAAGACCACTGTATAGTATCCTCTACTCTTTGATATAAATAAATTTCAAGGATGAATTTCCTTTTAGTAGGGGAGAAATATAATGGCCTAAACATTGGGTTAGCTGTAAACAGTACTTTTTGACAGTGAATAGTATTTTTCGAGCCCGAAAGGATACCTAAAAGTCAAAAATATTTTATTGGACCGTTAGAAAGTAATGGTCATGGTGAGTCCGGGGTTGAAATTTGAAGTGAAATTGAGATTAAATGGGCCTTAAAAGGTCAAAAATACAAAAAAAGTAACGAGTCAATTTTCCTAGTACGGAAGGAGACTTGATTTTGCATAAATAATTAAAAATAGTAAACGAACTCCAAAAATTGTTAGATTTTGTATGCCTACATGAATTTTTATGTAGAATATTTTGGTGATGAGAATTGAATATTTTGGTGATACCGACAGTTATCGAATCGGACCGATAAGTTTGAATCAGACCGATAATGGACTCCGATTGAGCCAAAAATTTATGTACTACCTATTTTTGATGTGATAAAAGTGATGAAATTATTTTTGAAGTGATTTGAAGTGAGAAAGATAGAGAAATTGGATTGGGCTTTATAAGACCTAAATTGGGCCTTAGAGATAAATTAGACTAAGCCCATTAGTTAAGCCCAATTTTGGGCCCATTGAGAGGCTATATAAGGGCTAAAAATCTGGAGATTTTCTTAGAATTTACCCGCTCTTCTCTTGTTCTCTAAGTGACCGAACCTCCCTTCTCCATTCTCTTCCTTTGATTTCTCTTTAATCCACTTCAAATCTTTCATAAAGTCCAACATACAAGATGAAGTTTTATCTCTCTAGGTTATCCTAGTGGCCTCAATCAAATGATTTGAGCAAAGGAAGATAAGGAATCAAGTTGAGAAAGAAAAAAAGGTAAGATAGAACTTAAGAAATTAATTGATTTTAATTGATTCTTTAGTGTTTTCTCATAATTTTTGAGATATAAAAGCTAAT
This sequence comes from Excoecaria agallocha, assembly GCA_037975025.1. Lineage (NCBI taxonomy): Eukaryota > Viridiplantae > Streptophyta > Magnoliopsida > Malpighiales > Euphorbiaceae > Excoecaria > Excoecaria agallocha. Next base: position 8,172,997 of record CM075810.1, read on the forward strand.
TATGAGCTTAAATCTTACATATGAGGACAACAAATTGAGGTTAGGAGAGCTTGTTTGGTCGGCCATGAATGGTAAGGAAGAGAAAGACAAGTTTGCAAGTGAAAGAGCAAGGAAAAAGAGGTTTTAGGCACCCTTGAAGAAGGAAAAATAGTAAGTGACTACAAAATCCTTTGATTTCCCTTTTATTGTGAACTAATTCTATTTATGTAACTAGATCAAAAAAAAATTGTTAAAGTTGTTAATTGATGAAATTGGTTTAGGGTAAATGAAATTGTACATTAGAGAAGATAAAATGAAAGCTTAAATGGAAGAAAGAAAATTTTTAAGAGGGTTTAGTGAGGTGGCCGAAACACTTACAAAGGGAAAATGATGGAAATTTTGCATGAAATTAATATAGGTTAGCCTAAATTAATTATAGAAATGATAATTTGTGTCCATAAATTTTTATTGAATAATTGAAATTTATTTTAGAATTTTTAAGCCTATGTAACATGTATGTGTATAGTGAAAGTTGTGAAATATTGTGAAATAATTGATGATTTTAGTAGAAAATGATAGTAAATAATAAATAATGCATAAATAAATTTTATTGAAATTTATTGAAATTATTAGAATTTTATTGAAGAATAAATGTGAATATGTATAAAAGAAAATATTGAAATAGTAATGAATAATTGCATAAAAACGTGAAAGAAAGTTAATTAATTTGAAATTAATTTACAGTTAACGAAAAAGAAATAAAAAGTTAACCGATGAATTTTTCGGAATAATTATTAAGCTATAAAAGTAATGAGAATAATGAATTATTGGTAAATAATTCATAAAATGAGTGAAAATGATAGAAATTATAAAATAATGTGTATATGAATTTTTGTATAATTTATATGCTTTACTATAATATTTTTCCAATAAAATATTGATTATGTTTAATTAAAAATATTAAATTATTAAGAAGTAGTTTAATAAATACGTACATGATGATAAACTAATGTGATGTAAATTACTTCAGTATAAAAAGAAATGAAAAAGTTAATTTATGCATTTTAGAAAAATAAAATAATGAATTATATTAATATAATTCATAATTATTCAAAAAGTTATAAAATAAATGTTTGACTAATTTATCAAAATAAATTAGTCAATAAAAAGTATTAAAAAAGTGAATTATTATAAAATAATTCAACAATAGTTGGCATATTCGAATGACAAATATTTCGGACAGAAAAAGAAAAATTGTCAAAAAGTTAATCACTGAATTATTAAGAGATAATGTACAGAAGATTACACAAAAAGAATAAAAAAATTATAAATTATAATGCTATAATTCATAAAGTATATAAAAGACTGAAAAGTCTCAAGTGTCCGAGTGAATTAGTGAAGGATAATTCACAAAAGTGACTTAAAAAATGATTGAAAAAAAGATAAAGTGACTGATAAATTGTACCGATTCAATGAAAAGAATTTGCAACTGTATATGCTTGAAAAGTATTTTAGAAGTTTTGTCAAAAGATTTGAAAGTGACTAAATAGTCAAAAGTACTAAAACGAGTATGATTGACAAAATTATATTGTTTAAGAAAAAGAAAAAAAGTAAAAGGCTCTGACAATTTGGAAAGTATTTCGAAAATAATTAATCGATTTTGCCTTTAGCAATAATCAGGTAGTAATAGTCTTGCACAGGATATAAATGGCTAACCATAGGGACACCTTATACCGCGGTGAAGTCATGGCGACTTGTTATGTTATGGACTAAATTTTTGATCACCATGGCATTCTCTGTCTCTGTTCTCTACTCTGTGAGAAATAGTTCATTGGGGATCATTTCTCTCTCTGCTGTGGCCCTGTGGGGTTCATATCCCGTGTATCCTTTCTGAGAGTCCTGTCATATTGCATTAGGTGCATATTGGAAAGAATAAATCAGAATTTGTAAAAGTAAACCGAATGTAGAAGTTTTGAATAAAAGAACTTACTTGAATGAACTAAAAAGTTCCAGGGTAAATATGTAAGTTTTTACAAAAATTGAAATTAATAAGCAAAGATGAAAAGAGATTATTTTACTAGGTAAAATAGTAATTTAATGATTAAATAGCCCAAAAATATGCTTCTGTAAAAGAAAAGTGATCAGTTCATAATTAGAAATTATAGTTTAAAATAATAATATGTTATATGAAAAAAATTCAAACAAAATCTGATCTAAACTTTTATAAGCCAAAAGTTAACTGAAGGTAAAAATAAATAAATAGATGACAATTCTGTAATTAGAAATAAAAAGTGCTAAGTTTACTATAAATAGGTAAAAGAACTTTTTTTGTAGAAAAATGAAGGAATTAAAGATTTAATTGCAAAGTGTTTCTAATTAAGTACATTACTTTGCGTTAAATGTTAAAAACTTTGATAATTGGGATCTGACAAGTGTTTCAAAAGATCCAAGTAAAATAAAAGAATAAATAACAAAATTGGAATTTTTGCTATAAAAAGAATAATGTTGCAAATAATGAAGATATAAAGCATTGCATTGAAAATCTGCCATTACCGTGACAATTAATTATGTAAATCGTTTTATCAGAATAAGATTGTTCTGAAGTAATTAAATAGAGAATTTTGCTTGAAAAGTCAAGTCATACTTAAACATTAAGTAAAAGTAAAAATAAAAAAATAAAAATGTTAATTTTTACCATTGAATTGCAAAAGGAGAATATTCTGAATTAAGTGAAAAGTTTAAATCAAAGTAAAAAGTTTATCAATTGTTGGTAATGATCTGAAAAGTCTGTGAAAATGATTAAAAGCAACTTTTGATAAGAGAACGTAATAAGTGGCATAAATATGATAATTATGCTTAATTTGGAAATTATAGGATTGGTAGTTGCCACTGAGCATATCTAATGCTTAGCACGTAGTTTTTACTACATGCAGGTTCTGAAGATAAGCTGGAGCATAGTACACAATGGAGTGAAGCTTGAAGAAAAGTATTGTATAAACTTTTAAGTATTTTTTTGCATGTATATACTCAGCTAAGGATAGTAAGACTTGACTGTATTTTTTATTATTATTTTATTAATAGTAATTTTTTGTTATGACAGTAAATGATTATTATTGGTATGCAATTTATAGAATGTTATGTATCTGTTAAATATGATAATTATTGTGCCTCTTGGAGGCTGTGTATTGTTTGATTTTTTAGGGGATCATTAAGTGGGTAGCCGTTATGCTGCCCAAATTTTCAATGACTTTTGTTTGCATAAGTTTGGTTATCGGTGTAAAAAAAAAATTTCAGGCAAATCGTATAAGTTCATATCGGAGTGAACTGTTCCGTTAAGGGCGTTACAAGATTACCAAGAGACCTTTGCATCCATAGCAAAAATGAATACTGTGCGTGTCTTTTTGTCTTTAGATGCTAACTTTGGTTGGTATTTACAGCAGTTTGATGTTAAGAATGCATTCTTACATGGGGATTTAGAAGAAGAGGTGTACATGGAACCTCCACCGGGTTTCAATGAAATATTTTTTGAAAAGAAAGTGTGCAGGTTGAAGAAAGCTTTATATGGATTAAAGCAATCGCCAAGGGCTTGGTTCGGAAGATTTACTAAAGTAATGCTAGCAATGTAATACAAAGTCAAGGAGATCATACCTTGTTCATAAAACATTCAAAAGGAGGAGTTACAACTCTTCTTGTATTTGTAGATGACATCATCATCACCAAGAAAGATCAAATTGAAAGAGAAAAACTTCAAAAGTTCTTAACAAAGGAGTTTGAAATTAAAGAACTAGGAAGACTGAAGTATTTTTTAGGCATTGAGGTGGCATACTCAAGTAAAGGCATCTTTATTTCCCAACAAAAGTATGTCTTAGACTTGCTTAAAGAAATGGGCAATCTTGGATGTAAGGTCGCAAGCACACCCATTGAGCCTAACTTAAGATTGAGTGAAGGAAATAATGATAGCACAATAGATAAAGGAAGATATCAATGGTTGGTTGGGAAACTGATATACTTTTCCCATACAAGGTCGGACATAGCATTTACTGTAAGTGTAGTGAGCCAATTTATGCATGATCAAAGAGAAAAACACTTACAGGCTGTCAACAAGAGAAATGGCCAATCTTGGATGCAAGGTAGCAAGCACACCCATTGAGCCTAACTTGAGATTGAGTGAAGGAAAGAATGATAGCACAATAGATAAAGGAAGATATCAGTGGTTGGTTGGGAAACTGATATACTTTTCCCATACAAGGTCGGACATAGCATTTGCTGTAAGTGTAGTGAGCCAATTTATGCATGATCCAAGAGAAAAACACTTGTAGGCTGTCAACAGGATTCTATCCTATCTCAAGGGACATGGGGTAGAGGAATTCTATTTAAAAAAATGAAGAATTGTTCGTAGAGGCATATACTATTGCTAATTATGTAGGTTTTGTTATAGATCATAGATTAACTTTAGGATATTGTACATTTCTTGGTGGGAACCTAGTGACTTAGAGGAGTAAGAAGCAATCGATTGTTGCAAGATCCAGTGTTGAAGCAAAGTTTAGAGCTATGGCTCATGCAGTCTGTGAATTTCTATGGCTTAAAATAATACTTGATGACCTTAAAATCAAGTAGGAAGGACTTATGAAGCTCTATTGTGACAAGAAGTCTGCCATCAACATTGCATACAATCCAGTGCAACATGATCGTACAAAGCATATTGAATTAGATAGGTATTTTATTAAAGAAAAGCTAGATAGTGGCACGATTTGCACTCCATATATAGCATCAAATAATCAATTGGCAGATGTCTTAACTAAAGGAATGCCTACTTCCAACTTTGAAGATATTACATGCAAGATGGGAATGGAAAATATCTATTCACCATCTTAAGGGGGAGTGTTGAAAATTTAGAACATTTTTTTCTATATAGCAATAAATTCTGTGTTGACCATTATAACTGTTGACAGCTATTAGTAACACAATTTTAGGAGCAAATTTGTAGGAGAAGATTTTTCTTATTTCTTGACTTAGTTAGAAGAGTTAGTTAACATAATTATTTGACTTAGTTAGCAGAATTATTTGACAATTTTTGTTTGAATTTGTAACTTGAAATCTGTATAAATACCTGTATTCCTAAATGCAAAAATAAAAATTCAAATTTAGAAATTCATCAAATTATATAAGATTTAATAAGATAAGATTGAATATAAAAACTATTAAAGAAAAAGGAATAAATTCGAAATTAAATTAAGTCAAGTTGAAGAAATAAAAATTTAAGGACTAAATTGTAATTTGACCGTTAAATAATAATTATATGAAAATTTATAAGAAAAATGAGTATTGAAAGGATCAAATGGTAAAACTAGGATAATAAAAGGTAAAATTGATTTAATTAGTCAAAAGTAAAATAAAGAGGGTAAAATGGTAATTTACCCTTATATAGAGGAAAGTTGGAAATTAAATTGTAAATTAGAGAGTAAAAATGAAATAAAAGATAAAATAGAGTAAATAAGGGTAAAAGAGTCAATAGGTAATAAAATTCAAATAGAAAGAAATAAAACAAGAAGTTTGAACAAATTTAGTGTATGAAGGGTAAAAATCATAATTTAGTTAAACAGTTGAGGAAACAAGGGTGAAATTATAATTTTGGCAAAAGAAGTAAATATAAGGGTTAAAATGAAAGAGAATGAAATTAAGTTAAAGAAATAATTAATTTTGGTAAAGGAAGTAAATTGAATGAAGCATTGAAGGGCAAAATGAAGGGAAAAATATAAGGGTTAAATTGAAGGGAAAAATGAAAAGAAATGAAATTTTCTAGTAAAAACTGTTAAAAATGATGAATGAAGCATTAAACAGTATTTATGGAAAAAAAGACATTAAAAGAGTCAATTACGTGAAAAAAAAGACTTTAATGTTAATTTTGTAAAATACAAAGCCTAGACGTCATATTGAGAAAATAAATAAACTTAAATATTATTTAGATGCAAGTAAGGATTTTAAAGAAAATGTTACAAGTATGGAAAATCTAAAAACAACTAAGAAATTAAGTACAATAAAATAGTATTCAATAAATAAAAAATAAATTTATAATGACATTGAAATTGAATTACATAAGCAACACGTTAGTAAAATAGAATTTACAAACTATATTGAGATTGGAATAAAGTTCATATAAAGTGCAAAAAGTAAAATAATTAAATTAATTGACGGTCAATAGCTAGTAAGTAATTATATAGAAAAAGATAAGGGTATGAGTATAAATTAATATTGAAATTATAAATAATAGCAGTTGGACGACAAAATAATGAAATGTAAAAAGACCAAATTTGTTAGAATTAAATGATAAATTCAAAATAAAAGAATAAAATAGTAATTTTGTTAAAATTAGTTTATTAGATGGAATTTTATGTAGTTGTATCCACCACTAGGCATCAAAGTTGCTTAGTGCGTGGTTGTTTAACTGCGTGCAGGGATAGGTATTGAGGATTGGGATATGAAGAGTAGATAACTCATATAATAGGTTTAGATACATGATTAAGAATGTATTATGTTTGTTATGATTACGAACTTGCAGTGAATCTATTCATACATGTATATATTTTAGATATGTGTATATGAAACTTTATACCTGTGTTGTGTTGATGAACTGGATAATTTTAGAAGTGCTATATTTGCTATTGGTATTTTAGAGGTGGAGGTTGGCTCTTGGGAGTGTCAATTTGCTATTTGTAGGTTTAGGCAGCATGATTTACAAGCCGTTATACTGCCAAAATTTATATTGAATGAATAGTAATCAGGAGACACCATTAGTAATAGTAAATAGTACATGATGATCATGATTGAGCAGAGAGTTTTAAATTTAGTGGTATCAGAGCAAGGTTTAGGTGATCCTAAGATCAGAGTAGCCACATTAGAAAGGATGAATGTTTATGTCGATACATGTACATGTCATAAAGGAAAATGTGAACTTAAAATTTGAATTTACCTATCCCTTTTGGGTATTTCAAGTGATGGTTGTAGCTTTTGATTCTAGGTAAATAAGGAAAAGGGCGAGAAATATTGAGTTTGGGACCCTAGCTAGTCTAATAGTCAACGAAATGATTTTCACTAGTCAATCTTGTTAATCCAGTTAGCATATGCCGCCACTAGCTCGATATCTTAGTTAATGTTCATGCATTTAGATCCTTTCATACGTAGGCCCAGACATACAGCATATACAAAATATACATATGGTCATACAGTGAAACAACACACTTATACAGTCACATCACACAGTATTTACATACATTAATTATTCATATAGTCATATAGTTATATGTCCTGCATTTTTGCATAGATGGTGGTAGGTTTGTAATGTTGGCAATGGTAGGCCTCAACTCTTCCATATACATAGCATCAAGCATTATCTTGGTCACTTCGAAAAAAATCCATAGTTGTACGGTTGAAAAAGTTAACAGTTGAAGATTTAGCACCATTAGAAGCCATGGAAACTAGACTAATCATCGTTTAGGAAGTAGCATTTGTAGTTGGAATATAGTTTAGATTTAGATAGATATATCAAGTAAAGATCACATGGAGATAAAAAAAGACACTTAATGCTCATTATATTTTGGATGTAGATAAGAAAAGATAATGAGTCCTCTCTTAATAAAGATGATTGTTTATATTATAAAATGGGGATATGTATACCAAGCAGTGCACAGCTAAAGAGAGTGTCTTGTCACAAACTCATAAACAAGTTGTGCACCCAGACAGTAATAAAATATATTAAACACTTTGGTAAGCAAGGATTGAATATCAAGGTGGCACAGTATAAGTATAGTGAGTTAAAGTTAATGTAAGTAATTAGGTCAAATCAAAAGCTACCAAATAAGACAAAGGAAGTACATCTTTGACTAGATCTGCTGTTTAATGAAAAATCACCAAGAATCCCAATCAAGAAGTTAATCAGCTAAGGAACATATAGATACTACTTATTAAAGTACTCTAGACATGTCATGACGTGGAAGAAACAATTTGGGAACTTGAGGAAACCATAAGACGGTAAAATTTACAATTTTATGCATATCCCTAAATGCCCATAGCCTCCAAAAAATCCTAGCTCATGAAGTGACTACTCAAAAACTACATATTATGAGATGCTCAGTATCGGGCAGCTTGAATTCCTATCATCCATTGAGGTGCTATATGTCTAGAAAAGGCTATGGTGGTTAAGGCTCTCTATGACGAGGCATCTGTATAAAATAGATTAGCCTATTTAATATAACATCAAACAAATAAGCAATTCAGGATCAATTATTTAATGACTAAGCATACTTGAAATATTGAGATGTTTAAAAGGATTAATTTATTTTGAATTAACCAAATTGATAGCCAGATAATAATTATTTTTATGTCATTACTTTAAAATAGAAAAAATAATCCTAAAATATTGGCATGAAACTGATCCAGTAGCATTGCAAGTAAAAATTGATTAATCGATCACTTAAATTCAAATTTTACTTAACTTGCTTGTTTATCAATCTAATAATATAAGACGGGAAGAAACGTAAGAAAAAAAGGATATGTTTTATTATCAACAATTAAGTCATATTACAAGATAATTTTTATTACATCGAAATTATATACATTATTCATTTAAATTTGCACAAAAGAAATTATAAACATATGCATAATCATATGTATGGGTTACACAAATGAAAAAAATAAAACAACTAATTTTGATAGTAACTGGGTGGCATAATAACTGATATTAGGGATTCTCCTGCACAGTGAAAAGAGATGGTATACACATACTGCCTATCAACACAGGTTTTCAAATACTATTAACTAAATTTTAATTACAACACAAACATTACGTACACATGCTTAACATACAACGATTTATAATTTAAATAAGGGTCTAAATAACTAAAGTCATATTTCTAAGGATAAACTAGGAATTTAAACAAGGATAAATGACCTAGCACATACATATACTATATATGATTAATCATACAACTATCAAATATAAAGAGTTAAATTTAGATCAATAAAATGCCATTATATATTACCCTAAAATGATTCTATTATTTTAAATTAATATATCCTATGGACTTAACCAACCTTGATGCTAATTGTTAGATTAAGTGAAAAAGCCAATAACTGGAACTACATATTTAGGAACCTCATCCCAATTAGATAGCTTAGTCATTATCTCCTTATCCCAGAATCCTTTAGGAGGCTTGATAGTGCCAATGACCTAGTTAAAAACATCATTGAAGATTTCAAAACCTGGCACCATCTCATCTTTGATCATCACAGCCTCAGCCTCACCATAATAACGAAGTGGAGCCGATACGGGCATAAAGTTATCTAGAATTTATAATATACCTTCTGGCTTTACTAGACCCTTTTTCTTTTCACCGGGCTTTTTATAACTCAATCCCTTCAAGTGTTTTGACCTGTGGTATTGATAGCTTTAGAGGGACCTTGAAAAGCCTTGCCTAAGCCAGTTTCTGGTAACAAAATCATTTTTTTCATCATATCTATTACCTGTGGAGTAGAGTCTTGCTCAGCTTTATCATCGGCATTGACAACAGCTACTGGAATCCAGTGAAAGGCTGATTAGCTATCCTTAACATGGAAACCTGATTCTCCACGGTGGCCTTTATAGTGACTACCTGGCCTCCGTAAGGAATCTTAATCATTTGGTGAAGGGTGGATAAAACTCCTCCTAACTTATGAAACCAAGGTCTTCCTAGCAATATTAAAAAGTTTGTGGGTGTTGGCAATACGATAAATTCTGCCTCAGTATTAATTTCCCTAGTTTGAACATCAATTTTGAAAGTGTCTACTGCCTGCCTGTGGGAATTGTCACAGGCTGTGACTATAAGGTTATACTTATTAAACATTGGCTCATTCAGTCTAAAGGCTGGGAGTGCCACCAATTGACATACATTAATCGAAGATCCATCATCAACCATCACATAAGTAGTGTGTTTACCATTGACTTGAGCCTTTATGTACAAAAAGTGGTTGTGCTCATGAACTTTTACGGGAAAATATCCATTAGTGTATACAATATTTTCTCTAGTATTTCCTCTCACCAAATTAAGTAATTTTAAAGGCGAGATAGTGGTGACAACATTAGATTCACATAGGGCCTTTACTATTTTCTTTCTATGAGAAGGCGACTACCTAAGCAGATCCCATAAAGCAATCTAAGCTGGGGTCTTCTTTAACTGGTTAATAATCTGGTATTCTTCTTGATCCTTATCCATAAGTGATGGCTGAGCATCCACTAGTCTCTCCACCTTTGGTACTACCTGACCACTACGAGTAATCAATTTTACCTTCTGAATGTCTCCTTCATTTTTTGAGTCCCACAAATCAAAGGAGCTAATGCAACCTTCCTTTTTATCAGGCGATTCCTAATAGCTAGCCATGCTTACTTCTAACACAGGCTATTCCTCTGCATTCACCTATTCAGGATGAATGATAGCTAGATACTCATTACCATATAAATCACATAAGAACTGCCATTCTAAAAAACCTAAGCTAATAATGGACACAGAAGGTGGAACTGCATCGTAACTTCCTTTTTTTTCTTTTCTTCAGATCAATAATCTATTTGTTGTCAATGAGATCCTATATTCTGTCCCTCAGGATTTTGTAATGGTCTATAAGGTAACCTGTGTGCTGGTAAAATGTATAGTACTTATCAACTTGATGGTTAGGTTGACTTTAGGTTGGGGCTGGCCTGGCTAGCAAAGGATGTAGTTTCCCCTCCTTTATTAGCCGATCCAATACCCAGGATAAGGATTTGCTCAAATTAGAATAATACCTGTAAGCATCTTCAGCAGTTGATACCTCAGTAGTTTTCCCTATAGTAGTGGCAGTACCACCATTTTTTTGGTTGTAGCTCTATACCCTTAATGCCGACCACCAAAACTACCACTACTCATAGAACTTACCTTCTTCGCTAGGTATTTCCCTTCAATTTTAAGAGCAATATCTTTTAGGGATTCCTAATCTTTCAACCCTTTTATCTTTAAATCTTCCTTCAAATAAGGACTAGCATTTCTAATGAAAAGTCTAATTTTGTCAGGAGTATCAGGCTTTCTTTTCATTTTCATGACACTATTCCTCTACTTTATAAGGTATTCATGAACATATTCATCTGGCTTTTGCTATAACAGCTCTACATCTTTTAAAGTAACCTTCATTCTTATGCTACAGTCATACTGCCTTAGAAAATCCTCCGTCAGTCTATCCCAATCCTACTTGGAGTGCCTATATAGACTATGGTACCAATCAATAGCAGGACCAGTAAGACTAAGGTTGAAGTATTCAACCTTCTACCTTTTGGTAAGTGTGGTACTTTTATGACCAAGGTGTACTACTTAATGTGAGCAGATGGGTTTGAGATGCCATTGAACTTAGGCATATCAGGTATTTCAAATCTTTGAGGGAGCATTGTAAGGCCCCAATCATGGCGATAATCAGATTATGGTAAATTAACAAGGATTATAGTTAAATAGTTGACATTAAACTATTTTGCATTTACTGAAATTAAGTCCCATGAAGGGTATTTTGGTAATTATGCATAGATGTGATAGAGTATAGTTAAATTATAAGGAATGGTGCAATTGAAGTAAATTAGAAGTTTAGGGTTAAATTTTAAGAAATATAAGTTATTGAGGGTTAAAATGAATATGGGCAATTTTGGAAAATTAATTTTGGGATATTTACTCCACTAACTCTTTTTAAAATTTCTTAGGAAAGAGACCTTAGGGGATTTGAGTGGTGGAGATCAACACCTGGAAAGGGAGATCCAACTTCTTCTTTCTCTCTCTCTCTTTTCTCTCTCTGGTTACGGATTAAAGAAAGGGAAAGCTTAGGGTTTGTGAGTTAGCATCTTAAAGGTAATGTTTTCTTATATCTTTTACAACCCTTCTCCTCCAAACCTTGGACTTGATTTCTGGTGTTAGGGTTTAGAGAGATGATAATCATAGTTGTTTATCTCTATTGTGCAAGAAAAGAAAGAAAATAAGTTAGATCAAGATTAGGGAAGGAGGAAATAAAAATAAAAGAGCTAGAGGAGTTTAAGCTTCAATAACAGGTATGGCAATTAGGTTTACCATACTATTCACATAAATTTGTTACAAAAACTTCCCTCTCTTCTTGTATTTGTGTCCTTTTTGGTGGAGTTAAAGGCTAAATCTAGCAATGTAGATGAGTTTGGAAAGATTTAAAGGTTTGATGAACATTACTGTAAGTTATTAGGTTGAAATCTAGAAATTAAGTGCATACTCTTGATTATGGGCATAAGGCTTGCCGAGCTTGAGTGCACAACCATACATGGAGCATCTCTTTCCCTTGCATGATCATACATAGTCCTTGTTTCTTGCACGGTCGCTTAAGGCCTTTGGCTCCCAGTGCATGACCGCCTATGGTTCTTCATTTTTGCTTGCATGACCATTCATACCCCTTTGTTTTCTCCTATATGGTTGCATATGGCCCTTTGTTTTCTCCTGCACGATCGTGCATGGCCTTCCTACTTTCCTTGTATGGCTGCGTGTGGTCTTTCTTCTTCTAAGGCACAACCAAGCATGGCCTTTCTTTTTCCAATGCATGGCCAAGTGGCTTTCTCCTTGTGATACACGACCAAGTATGGCCTATTATTTTTGATGTACGGCCAAACATGGCCTTTCCTCTCCTAATGCACGGCCACATGTACTCTTCCCTTCATCCGTATTCCCTCACCCAAACAATAAATCACTCATAAATCATGAGCATGGTATTATATAGTCTATATGCTTATTAAGAAAGCCACATAATCGGGGTGAGTTAAGCTAATAGTGAGTAATGTTGACGATAATTGTTTATTAAAGTGGTGGTTAGTATGCTATCTGATTATTGAAGGGTTAATAGATTTGTGAAGTCTTCCCAATGTTAAAGTTTAGAAAGATATAGTAGAAAGGTATGACAATAAATGAGATATTATCGGAATTTGAATGATATGAATGTTATTACAAGAGGGGGTAGATTGAAGTAAGCTGTGAGTCACCTAAAGCCACCAATATGCTGTATATGGCATGGTCACTTAAATGGAGAATCCCTATGTGTGTGTGTGTGTGTGTGTGTGTATATGTAGGTATGTATGTATATAAAAAGAGTGAGAAGTTTTAGAGTAATAAAACCTACTGAGGTAAGGTATGGGGTTCACTTGAAAGCTAATTTAGAGGAACTTGCTTATGGCAATGCTAATGGGAATAGTTTTTCTAGAATACGTTTTAGTGCATATCGGGCACAAAACTAAGAAAAGTAAGAGGCAATATAGTAACCTTAAAATTATATGCCATTTAATATGTCCTATAAAGTTAGTATAAGGTATGTACTTTGTCAAAGTAAATTATTTTTCCCAAATACTATGCACTGATATTTCTTAACAATGGCATGAAAATACTAGGATAAAGCCTAGTGCTAATAAGAGGATAGTTGCAATGTTATATGTCTAAGTTAAAAGAGTTGGGATATTACATTTTATGCTTGGTTATGAGTTTGGTTATGCTTCAAGTCACAATGAAGAGTAGTGACTAGCCTTGATGTAAGGGAACATGGTTATCTGTTACTCATACCCTATGTCTGGTTAACATAAACACATGCCCGCAAGTAATGTGTTAACGTATGAAGTGGAATAATCTTACATAAACTTACTTGAGTATAAAATGTTATAAAATATAAAGTACAAGTAAGATGATTGATGAATATATGATCATGCTAGAGTATATAACCTGTTATCTACGATCTAATAGACTATAAAAGTAAACTAAGGGGTAAATAGGAACTACTGTTGACCTTAAGATGAAAATAACTTATTCATCTTATTATATTGATCATAGATTGTTAAGTGTTGTTCAAAATGAATATGTATTAATATGAATAACTATGATAGTGTATGGAAGCTACTCACGACAAACAACGATAAGGTACATCATTGAGAACTATCAATGAGTTACGTAAGTTCAATATCTTATAGTGGATGTAACTATGCTATGATAAGTGGTCTGCCTTAGTATGTGCACAACTATGAGTAACAAAAACATATATTGCCATGATTTAAATTGCATTTATATGTACACATACATATGTATATATATATGGAATGCTTATAATCTAATGAAGACTTTTAGTAGCAAGAACTACATTTTCATATTGCTTTATTGGTTTCATGCATAATACTAATTATGATGAGATAGATCAATGAAATATTATACCATATTATGGTTTGTATAATCATGCAACTACTATGATAAGTATGAATGAATGTTGATGCAATTATGTGATCATATGATCGACATCCATGTGTACGGAAGCCTAAAGCTCAATATTGATCTATGGTAAGAATAATGTGCATTGTTATATGAATTGTGGCTTTAAGAAAAATGTTGTACTAAGTAAAGAAGAATATGTTGAATCAAAAATGTTCTTAAAAATGGTAAAGCTTGCGGGTCTTAGTTCAGTTGTGGATTAGATAGGCATGCCTAGAGGGATACAGTTGTAGCTACCATATTTGACTCCATTTAGGTCCATTATTTGTTCCTTTAATGGAACCATAGCTCGGCCCTTTTGGGTCCATCATTTGATATCTTCGGATATCCATCGTTTGATACCTTCAGGTATCGATCGTTGATACTAATTGGTATCCATTGATCTCGTTATCCACCCTTTAAACTAGTACTTAGGTAGGCTATTAAAGATTATAAAATGTGCACGAAATAAAGAAATACATGTACTGATTGCTTTGCCTGTTTAATGTAAAAATGATGAATGACCTATTATATTGTTTTAACTTACATTCCTTTTAGCAACAAACAATTTCAATGAAATTAAATTCTATGTTCAGTACTCATGATATGTAATGCCATTCTCTGTAATTACATGCATATCTGTTAGTGTGTGTGTGTGTGTGTATATATATATATACACACACACACACACACACACACATATATGTGCCTACTGATAACTTTGATATAAGCCAAAGGACAATGAATGACATAATATGATGTTGTGTGATATTTAGTTGCCATGCTAAGATAGCATTAAGGAATACATGATTATAAATAAGGATTGTGAATTATGAATGTATTCTATCCTTAAGATTGTGTGATATGTGAAGTAATTATGCCTAACTGTATATCTTATAGGTGTTACATAATATTTGCACTCCCTTATGCTTTGATTGAACATTGAATGCGCATCTTATGTAACAAATATAATGAAATGCATATGATTGAAATTTTGTACTATCAATAAACATGATATCTGGATTCATGAATAAAAGGATTATGAAGTGTATGAACTATGCTAGTTTATCAAGTAAGAGGTTTGATTATAAAAGTAAATTGAAATGTCTTCAGGAACTAGGTGAGTTCACGTAATGCTCTAGATTATTATAACAATAGTATTTATCGGTTAAGGTTGAAGAATCCTTCGAAATGTTCATTATGAAATAATTGACATTGCAGACTCATATGTTATTCTTTAACTATGAAGGTTGTAATATATTGATGATATTTTGGTAAGAATTGTTCATAGAGTTTTGTTTTCCCATTAAGCTTTATAGCTTAACACTAGTTTGTTCATCCGTGTAGGTTGCAGGATAAACTCCGCCTTGGATCAATAGTCGTAGTGACTCAACCCATATTAAAGAGAAGATCTAGCAGGTTGCAGTTGTCCTTGAGGTTTCCATAATGTATTGAAAGCCATTTATGTTATGTCTCCTTATTTCAGAGTTTGATTTGGTTATGTTGTGGCATGTAATTAAGGCTTGTATCATTATTATTATTATTATTATTATTATTATTATTATTGTTGTTGTTGTTGTTGTTGTTATTATTATTATTATTATTATTATTATTATTATTTCTGCCTGATCTTTACTAGGTTTATGTTGGTATTGATGATTCTGCATGTCTAGTGGATTAGGATGTTACAATTAGTGGTATCAGAGTGCCGAGTTTAGTCTTTTTTGGGCAATAAGAAATTAAGAATGTGTTCTTGAAAGTTTAGACGAATTGGCTTAGAGTAAATAGCCATATTCGGTGTTATTGTTATTGGAAAATAGATTTTGATGATTGCAATAGAGGATTGACTTATGATTTATTTATATTGGAGCATTAGTAGGATTTTCATTCAGATATGGTAAGGTGATATTAAAGGAATTGCCAGTAGCTCTCTTATTCTGATATGGAAAGTGCTTAAATGCCTTAATGTTTTATGTTTGAAGTATAGCATAAGTCTCATTATAAGTACATCTAGATTGTTTATTAAAGTTTTGAGGACAAGTTTATATGATTAAAAGAGACTTTGAATTTTTTTTTTGGCATTGATGATGATGCGAGATGTTAAGGTCATTAGGATGCTCTATATATATTGTCAGAATTTTCCTAATTAGCATGGCCAATTGAACATATTTTATGGTTTTACAATGGGGTAAAACATGTACAGTATATAAGAATAAGTGGTGGTATTCAATTGCATATATGAAATCATTAACGCATCATATAACATCCCATATCATCTCATAACACATGAATAACATTGCATCATATTGTGGCCCTGCAAAAAGGGAAAACTGATAGAAAATATAATAAGCATTAGAGTATCTGGAGATCAAAGATAGGTGCTAATGTTATAGATGGATGAGTTTGTTATGGTTATAGAATACTTATGGTTATAGTTACTTATAGCTAAAGCATAGTTTAAAAATTGATAGCAATAAAGATAAAGATTGCAGGATTGAATTTCGAGGATAAAATTCTTTTAAGGGGGAAAGATTTGTGAGGCCCTAATCCTAGCCCTAATCGGATTATGGTAAATTAACAAGGATTATAATTAAATAGTTGAAATTGGAATATTTTGCATTTACTGAAGTCAAGTCCCATGAGGAGTATTTTGGTAATTATGCACGTGTGATAGAGTATAGTTAAATTATAAGAGAGGAAGCAATTGAATTAAATTAGAAGTTTGGGGTTAAATTTTAAGAAATATAAGTTATTGAGGGTTAAAATGAAAAAGGGCAATTTTAGAAAGATAATTTTGGGACATTTACTCCACTAACTCTTTTTAAAACTTCTTGGGGGAAGAGACCTTAGGGGATTTGAGTGGTGGAGATCGACACCTGGAAAGGGAGATCCAACTTTTTCCTTCTCTCTCTCTCTCTCTCTTCTCTCTCTGGTTACGGATTGAAGAAAGTGAAATCTTAGGGTTTGTGAGTTAACATCTTAAAGGTAATGTTTCCTTATCTATTTTACAAACCTTCTCCTCTAAACCTTGGACTTGATTTCTGGTGTTAGGGTTTAGAGAGATGATAATCATGTTTATTGTCTCTATTGTGTAAGGAAAGAAAGATAAGAAGTTAGATCAAGAGTAGGGAAGGAAGAAATCAAAATAAAGAAGCTAAAGGAGTTAAAGCTTCAATAACAGGTATGGGAATTAGGTTTACTATACTATTCACATAAATTGTTACGGGAACTTCCCTCTCTTCTTGTATGTGTGTCCTCTTTGGTGGGGTTAAAGGCAAAATCTAGCAATGTAGATGAGTTTGGAAAGAATTAAAGGTTTGATGAACATTACTGTAAGTTATTAGGTTGGAATTTGGAAATTAAGTGCATAATCTAGATTATGGGTATAAGGCTTTTCGAGCTTGAGTTTACGGCCGTGCATGGAGCATCTCTTTCTCTTGCACGGCCGTGCATAGTCTTTTTTCCTTGCACGACTGCTTAAGGCCTTTGGTTCCTAGTGCACAGCCGTGCATGTTCTTCCTTTTTGCTTGCATGGTTGTTCATACCCTTTTGTTTTCTCCTACATGACCACGTATGGCCTTTTATTTTCTCTTGCATGGCTGCACATGGCCTTCCTGCGTTCCTTGTATGGCCGCATATGGTCTTTCTTCTTCTTATGCATGGCCAAATATGGCCTTTCTTCTTCCAATGCATGGCCTAATGCTTTCTCCTTGTGATGCATGACCAAGTATGGCCTATTGTTTTTGATGCACGACTAAACATGACCTTTCCTCTCCTAGTGTGCAGCCACATGTACTCCCTCCCTTCATCTGTATTCGCTCACCCAAATAATAAATCACTCATAAATCATGAACACTATATTATTATAGTCTATATGCTAATTAAGAGAGCCACATAATCGGGGTGAGTTATGCTAACAATGAGTAATGTTGATGATAATTGTTTATTAAAGTGGTGGTTAGTATGCTATCTGCTTACTGAATGGTTAATAGATTTGTAAAGTCTTCCCAATGTTAAAGTTTAGAAAGATATAGTAGAAAGGTATGACTATAGATGAGATATTATCGGAATTTGCATGACCTAAATGTTATTATAAAACTACAAAAAAACTGCCAATTAGTGATTAAAATTAGCGACGTACTATTTTCGTCGCAAAATTTACGACGAATTCGCGACTGTTTTACAATTTAGTCGTGGGAAGGATTTTTTCTATTTTTTTGCGATAAAATAGCGACGAAAAAATAAACAGTCGCTAATTATTGGCGGGAAGAATACGTGCCATGTTTTGCGACGAAATTAGCAACAAATATTTTCGTCGCTAAAGTTTATAATTTTTTATTCATGAAATTAGTTTCAGAAAATTTAGCGACGAACATTTTAGTCGCTAATTTTGGAGGGAAAATATAGCGTCTTTTTTGTGTCGGTTTAGCTACAGAAATTGGTCTGTCGCTACTAGTAATTTGTTACAGTAAAACAATTAGTGACGGAAATGTTTAGTCGCTAATCCATCGCAAATAAATTAAAAAATAATTTTTTTAATTTCACTCACATTATTTATGTATAGTTTCAAGTAATTTTAATATAGACCATATGAAATGAATATTTTATTTTGTAACAGAAAATTATAAATTATTTTATAAGTTGATAATAATTTTTTATCAATTATACCAAAATCTAAAGTTATTTATTTATAAAATTTACATTTTTAATAATAATAATAATAAACTAATTGTTATGATTATTATATATTTGCGTGTTCAAGATTAATAAAAATAAATATTTATAAAATATTAATATAAAATTTATTATTTCATTTAAAATAATAATAAAAAAATTTATAATTTATTTTTATTTTATAAAATATAAATCAAATATTAAATTATTAGGAATTCTATTGATTTCTTTATCAATTATTCCAAAATATAAACTTATTTATTTAAAAAATTTACATTTTTAATAATAATAAAGTAATTATTATAATTATTATATATTCATATTATGAAAAATAATAAATATAAATATTTATATAATAATAATATAAAATTTATTATTTCATTTAAAATGATTATGAAAAATTTATAATTTATTTTTATTTTGTTAAAATTTTGAGCAAATTTTAAATTATTAAAAATTTTAGTTATATATATTTACAAAATTATCCTTGAATACAAGGATAAAATGATGAAATTTGGTAGGGGCGTTTTAGTAATTTCAAAAATTTATCCTACATATAAAAATAATATTTTCTCTCCCCTTAACTCTCTCCACTGTTTCAATTTAATGCGTATATAATTTTAAGCTTAATTTATTATTTAATTGAATAAGAATTAATTAATTGAATTAAGTTTAGTTTTTAATAATTGAAATGTCTAGTTCTATAATTAAATTATTTTTATTCAAACTTAATTTTAACGTTCCAAAAATTTGAAATCATGTGAGAGCACTTTTAATACAGGTGTATATTATTTTGATACTGGTTTTAGGATTGATTTTTTTGCATAATTTCAAAATTCTGAAGTGATAATTTGAATTTAAAGCAAAAATTTAAGAACTAATGACAAAGGATTTAAAACAAATAAATGTATAATAATTATTAAAATAATAAAAATAATAATAATAAGATTTAAGTTCCTAGCTCGCAATTCGACGAATGAGGGTGGACTTTGGAGAGCATGAACGCCCCTGTGATGTTGCTGGTGAAGCCACCTTCAGCTGAACATGTAACGCCCTAACTCTGAGTCGATCGAAAATATTTTTAACTTATGAATAACATTTGATTTAGGTGAGTACGGGCATGATTTTATCGAGAGTTTAGGTTAACTAATTAATTATTTGTGAATTTTTGAATTTTGTGTTGTTAAATTAAAATACATTTTAATTTACAAAACAACAATTAACTTAAATTAATAATAATAATAATAATAATAATAATAATAATAATAATAATATTGATGATGATGATGATGATGATGATGATAAAAAAACATAAAAGCCTAGAAAATTCGAGATCTAGAGAAAGTGGTGGCCATTAATTGATAGTGTCATTTTGAGGCTACAAAAAAAAAGGGAGAATAGATCGTGGGGGAGATCGGTAGAGATGGAACAAGAAGGGACGTCGACCGCCGTCTTGTAACGTCCCGATTCTGAGTTAACCGAAAATATTTCTAACTTATGAATAATATTTGATTTAGGTGAGCAAGGGTATAATTTTATCGAGAGTTTAGGTCGACTAAGCAATTATTTGTAAATATTTGAATTTAGTGTTTTTAAATTAAAATACATTTTAATTTACAAAATCATAATTAACTTAAATTAAGTATATAATAATAATAATAATAATAATAATAATAATAATAATAATAATAATAATAAAAAGAAACGTAAAAGCCTAGAAAATTTGTGGCCATTTATTGATAATGGCATTTTGAGGCAAAAAAAAGTGAGGTGAAGTGAAGTCCCTGGATATTTCGGGACAGTGGTGGGAGTGGCCACAAATTGAGAAAGAAAAAGAAAAGAATTAAAAAAAAGGGAAAATGCAGAAAATGGATCGGATCATCGCAGGGACTCCGATCGGCCATCTCGTCGGCCTTTTCTCTGGTGATGACTTGTACTGTACTGTGGCCTTTCCCTCACCGGCGTCTAGCTCTATCGTAGAGTGTCTGATTGCTGTTGGCAGCTCTATTTCTTCTCTCTCTATCAAGCGGTTCCTTCTTTTTTTGGTGACTGACAGTGGCGAACGATGAGAAGACCACCGCCGAAAGACTCCCAAGGGCAAGATGAATCCTTTGATGCCCTCTATGGCCCCTCACTCACCGGTAGCAGAGAGATCGGCAAGGAGAAGTCGTCGATTATTTTGCTGGATTTTTGACGAAACGACAGCCTAGGTAGGTGCGTGACCACTGGAAGCAACATCTTGAGACTCCGATCTTCATGATGATAGTATTGATGTACACCGACAAAGCTCCGGCAAGGATCCGGCAAAGCTTCGATGACAGTTTGGTGAGTAGTAGCATGCTTAAGGAATCTATTATTTAATTTCTAGGTTTTTTAATAACCATTGCTATTTTTTTAATACACTTATATTCAACTTCATTCATATATTCAACTTCATTCATATATTCAACTTCATCCAAATGTGTAGTTAAATTCCTAGGTCCTCATTTAGGATGTTGAGGCTTAACCTAATCATCATACTATTCTAGGAGCCACAACCTCTAGTCCTAATTCCTAATTCCTGAGCTTACTGCAATTCTGCATTGAAATGCATGGCTACATCTTTTTATGTTTTTTCATATATAATGCCTTCAACATGATGCATCTCCATCATTATTTTGCTTGAAAATATGCAAGCTAGACTTGCACTAGAGTGTTATCTTGCAGAATATAAGCTGAAGGAATCGATGGTATATCTCTATTCCTAATCTTTGAACTGAGGTTGATAAATTTAGTTATTAGGGGCAGACTAATGCCTATACCAGTATACATCTTTGACCAAACTTATTTATTGGTGCAATTATGGTATTGAATTATCAACTTGGTTGGTGTTAAGGATAATAATAATCTTATCTGTAGAGGCAATATTGCATACTCTAATCTAGTAATTTGGTACACAAAACCCTGTACTGAAAGGAAAGACAAAATGAAATAATCGAGAAGAAGAATTATAACTTGTTTGACCCCGTAGTGGCTTTGCAATATCATAAATAGTAAACAAATAGGTCTTAAAATTGACAAGGTAGATTGATGGACTGATTCATGAACAATGCATAATGCTTGAACTTTTGTTTTGGTCATGGACTGGGTCGAATGATGAAGTTTAAATGCATGGTTTTTGGTCCTAATTTATCGTTTGCCACCATATTGATCGACACAGTTGGGCTTGGCTTCTTCTTTTCCTTTCACCTATTGATTGTTGATGTAGCAGATTTTATTACTTTTCTTCTTTTGCCTATTCATCTTTGTACTTTTAAGTTTTTCTTTTTAATGCATGTGTAATTATATATATATATATATATATATATATATATATATAATTCGATTAAATAGTATTTTATATTGTGAATCACATGGTTTTCAAAACCATACTGAATGTTTTTTGTTTGTACAAGTGGTATGAAAAATTATTTTGATTTTTAATATCGCTATGCAGAAATTATTTATAGATCTAATTAAGCACATGGGCTTAGAGTTTCCAGCAGGTGTTTTTAATTTTAATTTTTTGGTTTCTCTTTTCATCTTCAAATATGTAATACATATTCTTTGAGAGCCAACCAATGGGATAGTTCGATGAGCTGAATTAGGTGACTAGATTTAGGTTGACAGTGACAATTTAGTGATTTAAGCTTGTTGGTTAAACTCCACTTTGTTAGTGTTAGTGGATGATTCATTAAACTCATTTTTTTCTGATGGCCATGCTAATGGGCTTTTTCTATAATGTCCATTCTGCACTATTTGCAAACCAAAAAGAAACCTCTCCACAGCATAACATCGAATGAAATGAAAGCATTTCAAAAGATATATATATATATATATTTATAATATAAAATTACATAGTTTAAACTTTAAAGGAAATTAATAAATATGTATATTATGATCATGCTTTTATTTGTGAAATTGCATACCATTCATAATGCTAGATTTTTTAAAAAGAGTTTTGATTCTCATACATATTTCTTCTTTTGCATGAAAAGGTAGAAAAACTTATATGAATCACTTGGATAGTAACTATAAGCAGAGTGGTGTAGTTTCCAGGTTCAATGTAGTTTATGGCGTGCACTATGAAGTCAAACTAGGCACATCTACAGTGGGATGGTTACTATTTTGCTTATCAAGGTTGGTTGATTAGCAAATGTTTTTATGTAGGATATTTACATTAACAATTATGAGAAACCTAAAACTTTTGTATGTACTGATATTTACATCAATAATTTCTAGCAATTAGCACTCTGCCTCTCTTCATTATTTTTTTCTGTCTTTTCTTCTTTTTCATGTTATGTTCTGATGCAGGTAAGCAACTAGATAAATTATGGCGTGTGTGTATTTACACCAAAGATTTTTACATTCATCCAGGGTGTTGCTTCACAACGGAAAGATAGAGGTCAGGGTTATGTTGATAGGACAATGACTATAGAAAGTTAGAAAGTTGTTGGGATGCTGTCATGCTCCATTTTTGTTAGAAATTAGTTTAAAAAAAAGAGATGGCTTGATTTAACCGCACTTTGTTTTATATATTATTTTTTTATGTTGACTTTATATTTGTAATGAATTCATTACAAATTATATATATATATATGAAAATATAAGATTGTTATTTATATTTGTATCTATTATATATGAATTTTATAATATAAGATTATTATTTATATTGTGTAAAGGATGAAAATTTAAAAATACAATAAAAGAAAAAATTAAATTATGCAATAATTTAGCGACGGATTTGCGACAGCAACTGTTGCTACTGCGCAAATGTTAGAATTTAAGAAATAATTAACGACAAATATTTCGTCGCTAATTTTTACAGTAAATTTTTAATTAGAGATGGAAAATGTAGTTGCTAAATATTATTATTATAATTCGGTGACTAATTAGGAATATAAATTAGCGATGGAAAAAATTAGCGACGATTTTCAATTCTATCGCTAATATATTCGCGACTGGCCTTTTAGCAACTATTCATCACAGTGTCGTTAATTTAATTTAGCGACGAAATTCTGGTAATTAGAGACGGATCGAAATTTTTCGTCGCTAATTAGCAGTTTTTTTTGTAGTGTAAGAGGGGGTAGATTAAAGTAAGCAGCGAGTCACCTAAAGCCATCAATATGATGTATATGGTATGGTCACTTAATTGGAGAATCCCTATGTGTGTGTGTGTGTGTGTATATAAAGAGTGAGAAGTTTTAGAGTAATAAAACCTACTGAGGTAAGGTATGGGGTTTACTTGAAAGCTAATTTAGAGGAACTTGCATATGGTAATGCTAATGGGAATAGTTTTGCTAGAATGTGTTTTAGTGCATATCAGGCACATAACTAAGAAGAGTAAGAGGCAACATAGTAACCTTAAAATTATATGCCATTTAATGTGTCCTATAAAGTTAGTATAAGGTATTTACTCTGTCAAAGTAAATTATTTTTCCCAAATACTACACATAGATATTTCTTAACAATGGCATGAAAATACTGGGATAAAGCCTAGTGCTAATAAGAGGATAGTTGCAATGTTATATGTCTAAGTTAAAAGAGTTGGGATATTACATTTTATGCTTGGTTATGAGTTTGGTTATGATTCAAGTCATAATGGAAAGTAGTGACTAACCTTGATGTAAGGGAACATGCTTATCTGTTGCTCATACCCTATGTTTGGTTATGATAAACACATGCCCGTAAGTAATGCGCTGACATATAAAATGGAATAATCTTACATAAACTTACTTGAGTATAAAATGTTATAAGATAAAATGTACAAGTAAGATGATTGATGCATATATGATCATGCTAGAGTATATAACCTGTTGTCTACGATCTAATAGACTATAAAAGTGAACTAAGGGGTAAATAGGAACAAGTGTTGACCTTAAGATGAAAATAACTTATTCTTCTTATTTTATTGATCATAGATGGTTAAGTGTTGTTCAAAGTGAATATGTATCAATATGAATAACTATGATA
This sequence comes from Excoecaria agallocha, assembly GCA_037975025.1. Taxonomy (NCBI): domain Eukaryota; kingdom Viridiplantae; phylum Streptophyta; class Magnoliopsida; order Malpighiales; family Euphorbiaceae; genus Excoecaria; species Excoecaria agallocha. Next base: position 8,197,920 of record CM075810.1, read on the forward strand.
GTGTATGGAAGCTACCTATGGAAACAACGACAAGGTACATCATTGAGAACTATCAATGAGTTACGTAAGTTTAATATCTTATAGTGGATGTAACTATGCTATGATAAGTGGTCTGCCTCAGTATGTGCACAAGTATGAGTAACAAAAACATGTATTGCCATGATTTAAATTACATTATATGTACACATACATATGGACATGCTTATAATCTAATGAAGACTTAGTAGCAAGAAGTACACTTTCATATTGCTTTATTGGTTTCATGCATAATACTAATTATGATGAGATAGATCAATGAAATATTATATCATATTATGGTTTGCATAATCATGCAACTACTATGATATGTATGAATGAATGTTGATGCAATTATGTGATCATATGACTGGCATCCATGTGTACTGGAGCCTAAAGCTCAATATTGATCTATGGTAAGAATAATGTGCATTCTTATATGAACTGTGGCTTTAAGCAAAAAGTTGTACTAAGAAAAGATGAATATTTTGAATAAAAAATGTTCTTAAAAATGGTAAAGCCTGTGGGTCTTAGTTCAGTTGTGGATTAGATATGCATGCTTAGAGGGATACAGTTGTAGCTGCCATAGTTGACCCCGTTTGGGTCCATTGTTTGTTCCTTTAATGGAACCATAGCTTGACCCTTTTGGGGTCATTGTTTGATATCTTCGGATATCCATCATTTGATACCTTTGGGTATCCATCGTTGATACCATTTGGTATCCAATGCTCCTATTATCCACCCTTTGAACTAGTACTTAGGCAGGCTATTTAAGATTATGAAATGTGCATGAAATAAAGAAATACATGTACCGATTGCTTCACTTATATAATGTAAAAATGATGAATGGCCTATTATATTGTTTTATCTTAAATTCCTTTTGGCTACAAACTATTTTAATGAAATGAAATTTTATGTTCAATACTCATGATATGTAAATCCATTCTCTGTAATTACACGCAAATTTGTTAGTATAATATATAAATATTTACACATATATGTGCCTACTGATAACTCTAACATAAGCCAAAGGACAGTCAATGACATAATATGATGTTGTGTGATATTTAGTTGCTATGCTAAGATAGCATTAAGGAATACATGATTATGAAGAGGGATTGTGAATTATGAATGTATTTTATATTTAAGATTGTGTGATATGTGAAGTAATTATGCCTAACAATATATCTTATAGGTGTTGCATAACATTTGCACTCTCTTATGCTTTGATTGAACATTGAATACATATCTTATATAACCAATATGATGAAATACATATGATTGAAATTTTGTACTATCAATAAACATGATATCTAGATCTATGAATAAAAGGATTATGAGATGCATGAACTATGCTAGTTTATCAAGTAAGAGGTTTGATTATAAAAGTAAATTAAAAAGTCTTTAGGAATTAGGCGAGTTCATATAATGCTCTACATTATTGTAGCAATAGTATTTATTGGTTAAGGTCGAAGACTCCTCTGAAATGTTCATTGTGAAATAATTGATATTGCAGACTCATATGTTATTCCTTAACTGTGAAGGTTGTAATGTCTTGATGATATTTTTGTAATAATTGTTCATAGAGTTTTGTTTCCCCACTAAACTTTATAGCTTAGCACGAGTTGGTTCATCCATGTAGGTCATGGGATAAGCTCCACCTTGGATCGATTGTTTTAGTGATTCAACCTATATTGAAGAGAAGATCTGGCAAGTTTCAGTTGTCCTTGAGGTTTTCATAATGTATTGAAGGCCATTTATGTTATGTCTCCTTATTTCGGAGTTTGATTTGGTTATGTTGTGGCATGTAATTAAGGCCTCTTTTATTATTATTATTATTATTATTATTATTATTATTATTATTATTATTTCTACCCGATCTTTACTAGGTTTATGTTGGTATTGATGATTCTGCATGTCTAGTGGACTAAGGTGTTACACACATCTTCACTTTCCAGATCCCTATCTTTCAGACTGATCCCTGCTGGCTGATAACACCTGAGCCATTGCTTCTATCTTTTTCTCCATCTTTTTAATAACAGGATATTTTGCTCTAGGCTATTTCCCCTTCTGAGCTTATAGCACAGGCGATTCTTCCTTTTCTTTAGGAATGAAGTCTTCCTCAATAGCAACACCTTTATTTTTTCGTAGCTTCACAAGCTGAACTTTTGATCAAACTCTCCTCGAATCTGATACTAAAGAAGGACCCACTTGAGTTATGACTAGAGTACTTCTAATAGTCATAGGTTCTCTATGGACTATAGTAGTTGCCATAGGCGGTTACCTAGTAGGCTGTGCTATAGATTCATTATGGCCATCATCGTGGACCTCATTTTTCTTTTAAATTTGTCCAGCTTCCTGTATAGTTCTTGACTGTCAATAGGTTCACCTTGTGTCAGGTCTGTCATACCTGCTCTATCACATGCTATCTTAAAGATCTCAACCTAACCTAAATCCATCTTCGATGCTGCCTCCAACTGCCCTAGTAAAGATCCTCTAACCAGATGCCCATTTAGACTCCTAAACCAACCTATTGACTCTATGATAATTGTGGTTGCCAGCCCTTTATTAAGGTTCCAATCTTCAAATGCTTTAAAAAGAATCTCCCACCATTATACATCAAGTAAAGATGATAAAACTTCCCCCTGAGTGAAATCCTAAATAAACAGAGGTTTAAAACTTATCCTGGTGACATTTATCTTCCCATGTGAGTCAAATTCTTGAACCATATGGGTGATTCTGTAATTGCTAAAAAAGTGTTAGTATAATGCGTGGCTATGCATGAAATGTATAAAAATTTTATACATTAACTACAAAGCATATATGCAAATCAAAATAAACTCCCGATCTTATTTCTCCCACACCGGCAATTATGCAGTCTCTATCCTAGGTAAAATTAGTTCATAGTTTAACAAGGAATTCGATGAATGTGCATGGTGTATAGTGAAAAATCGATAACATAACCTCTCTTAATTTAAACACAGGCAAATGTAATATTGATTACTATATACTTTGGTTATTCAAATAAACTAAAATAGGTGCATCAGGCATGATAGCCTTTTGATAATACCCATCTTACTCTACTAGAATTTACCCATGTATATAGGCATCCAAATAGCAAGCATAATATTACGGTACATATCACCTAAGGGAAGTATCTATACCATTACATGGAGCTTTGGTCTGGTAGTATGACTTTAGGGCTACCCAAGCATGGTCCTTATCAATAGATCTAGCTCATCATGAGCATAAGGGCTGATTGGATCACCATTTAATATACCAAATAGGTATAAGACTTGGGTCGGTGGTCCTCCTAAACACTTTCCCACATTGAGTGAATGTAGGGTAATATTTTGGGACTACACCAAGGCTGAATAGGGATACCTAACCTAATTCTAAGGCTATGGCATGTCTCTAATGTAACCTAATTTAGAAAAGGACTATGACAATTAAACAAAGGCAAATATTTATAATATATTAACCAAATCACTTTTTAAATGAAATATATAAATTTCCCTAATAAAGTCACCACTGTAATGCATCGTCGAACCCTTTTAGGCATTTAATTTATTCTCGAAAGCCCACTTTTAGGACTCAAGGCTGGAACAAGATTCATTTAACTCATGAAAGTCAATCGCTTCGCAATGAGCAAGGATTTAACCTGGTACACAATGCCTCGAATCCCCAAAAGGATGAACTAGCATCTAAGGTATCCTCACTTATTTACTAATGACTAATTTATGAGGTGTTTGCTGAGCATCACAAGGTATTTTATTTTAAGAGTCACCACCCAATAGAACATTGGAAATGTGATTTTTTAATACCTTGCGATACTGAAACCAGAAAGAGTTTGAATTTCACTTCTACTTATAGTACTTTGTTAATGGTTAATATAAATATCTGCTTATGGCTAATTATGCTAATCCTTTCCTTATACATTATGGTATAGTAAGATAAATAAACATGTTATCACATAGAAAGTGGTAAAATTCATATATAAATCGCATGTGCATTGGTCCTGGCGTGGGAGAATCAAGACTAAATTATTCATTTTTGTGACTTTGAATGAAAACATTTTTATTCATGCCAAAAAAAAAATAAACTGATGAAATGAAATGTATAGGATTATAAACATAGATAAATAAAGGTATTCATTTAGCTTGGAAACATTGTTTTCCCATGGGTAATTTTGGAAAATTTGTTCAGCATGATAAGAATAACAAAATAGGACATTTGTACATTTATTAATAAAACCCAATTAATTGAGAAGAAATAATTTAACGAAATTTCTTTTAAATTTCGTGCCAAAATACCCTTTTTACTACATTATTATAGATTATCAAATGATAATAATATAGGCTGAAATGCTCAAATAATCAAAATAAATTAAATAAATAAAAGGAAAAAAAACAAAATATAAGCCTTCGAGTTTATCCTTACTCATTCTCCCAAACAATTCCAAGGGTTCATGCATCAATGACCAATAAAAAATTGATTAGACATGTAAACAAGGATGGATAAAGATTTAGTCATAAAAAGAGATAATGTGCCGACTATTTATTAAGAAAGAACACATGTAAATATATAAAGGAACAAGTAAAAAGGGGATTCCCTATGGGATAAAAAGAAAATAAAAATAGAACATAGAAAATAAATAAGGGTGAGTTACGGACTCACTCACAGGACCAGATGAGTCGTAGGCAGAGATGGGGCAAGTCATGCCCTTTCCAGTGAGTCACAATCTATTTTTGGAGTGAGTTACGAACTTGTCCTATGAGTGAGTCGTAGACAAGGTCCATGACCCTACTCATGGACTGGATTCATGAGTTAGTCCAAAATGAACCAATAATTATGGAATTTTATCATGAATGAAAAATCATGCTCCAAAACTAAAATCTAAGTCCAAAACTCATGCAAAACACATTCAAATTCCATTTAAGCAACTCATAAGGCTCAAATAAGATCAAAATACAACAATCCACACAATTTACATGAAATAATTTGGTGAGAAAACATAAAGTCTAGAGAGAAAATAATCATAAAAGATGCAAAACTTAACCCAAAATTCATAAATAGTCACAAACTTGTGCATAATTCATGAAAATACACTAAAAACACTAACTACACAACATTAAACATCATATTTATAAGAATTGATTCACACAAAATATTAACAAACAAGAGCACTAATAATAAAGCTCGAAGCTCAAAATAGAACCAAAACTTTTTAAAATAATTTGACAAAAGGATAACCCTTTTATATTACGTTCAATGTTGTGAACTAAAATTGGTGAAATAGCTTATTGTGCTTCTTTTCTTCCTTTCTTCTATATAAAATCCTTTTTTTTCTCACATTTTTCCTTCTTTCTTTTTTTTTTTAAACTAGTGTTTTTTCTTCTTAAAACCACCCTCTACTCTTTCTCTCTCTAAGAAAATGTCCCATCCCTTCTTAATTAAGTTTAGATTAGGAATAAGGTAAAATAGATTTTTTTACTAAAATAATAACGAGAAAAGAATCAGGATTTTTGCTAAAAAATGTTGAGTTACGGATTAAGTCCGTCAGTGGTGAGTCACGAATTATAACCCATGGACCAAATACAACGAGACACATAACAATTTTAAACCAAAGAAGAATGAGTCACGGGATAAGGATCGTGACTCAGAGGTGAGTCATGGATCGAATTTGCAACTCACTGTATGGAAAGTAATAAGGTTAGAAGGTTTATATTCTTATTTTTGTTTATGTTTTGAATGATGCATAGCATAATCATGCATTACATGTCAACCATGCATCACTCTAATGACTTTTTCCTTTTTTAGCCATTACAAAGTCATCTAAGTGGTATAGAGGTCCCAACGGTCACCTTGTTAGAGAGCTTCAGCCAGGATAGTTGGAAGCAGAATTAGAATTGGAGTCATATTTAGGTTTGGTGGATATTTTTAAAGTAACTTTATAACATACATAAATGGCATATCCTACACAGTAGAGTGGTGTTGGTAATTCATAGGACTTAGATAGGAGGTTCAAAGAGTTTGAGAGGAGAATGAGATTGACGATGAGCGAAATGATGTCTACTTTGGTACCACCTACTAGATAACGACCCGTAGCCCCTTCTATTGAATGTGTAGAACCATCTGTTAACAGAGGCACCTCTGCAGTGATTATTGCTATGGCATCCCCTAAGCTGTTGAGTCTAGAGGTAAGGAATTAAGTGTTTTATTGGTTGAGTAATGGAAAAATAAGGGTGTTGCCCTTGAAAAGGATTTTATTCTCGAGGAAGAGGAAATGCTAGCAGTAACTCAGGTCCTCAAAGGTAAGGCACCTAGAATGGAAGATTTGGCTTTAAAAAATATGGAAGAAAAGATAAAAACTATGGCTCGAGTTTTATCTATTGGGTGAGGAATCAGTCTTGAGGATAAAGACCTAGAAAGTGAGGATGTGCTACCTCAGAGGTTTAAAATGCTAGACTTGCCAAAATTTGATGGTACATCTAATATGTTTGCCCATATAAAGCAACACACAATAGTTATGAAGGAGACCACCTTAACCAAGAAGTAAAAAGTAGAGTACTTTAGCCTCAATATAATGGGTCCACCAGTTGATTGGTATCATGGGCTAGACCGAAGAACCAAAGAAGATTAAGGTAGATTAAGTGAGGATTTTATGAGGTAATATGACTGTAGCACTCAGATGGAGATTACTTTGATAGACCTTGTGTTATTTCAACAAAAACTTGATGAGTCTTTTCATGAATACCTCCTTAGATGAAGGGGCTATGATGAGTCTGTACTTAAGAGAAAGCTTAAAAGATTAGGAGGCCCTCAAAGACATTGCTATCAAATCCAAAAGTGAGTATTTGGCTAAAAAACCAAGCTCGACAAGTAGTGGAGGTTTTAGTTTTGGTCGATAAAGTTATAAGGATACAACTACTAGTAAAGCTATTAGAAATAATGGTAGAGGTAGTATTAGGAAACCAGCTGAGGTATCTACTATAAAGATAACTGAGAGGCATTATTCGACCTTAGGTAGATCTTTATCATTGGTATTAGATCGATTGATGAAAGAGGGGAAATTGAAGCCGTTACTAGCTAGGCCCACCCAAAATTAAGGTTAGCCCAATCATTAAGCTGATCAATTTTATGCTTTTTACCAGCATACTAGGCATCTTATAGACTATTATCAAACCTTAAAGGGTAGGATTCAAGACTTTATTGATAGTAAATAAATTACTTATCAAGAGAAGTGGGATAAAAAGAAAGAAAATTATAATGCAGTGCCACCACTGATATTTATGATTAGTTCAAGCTTGCTTGTGTGGTATATGCTACATGAATTTTATGATAATTATACTTGGCTATTGGCCATCCTACTTAATTGGAAATAGATAAAAGGAATGGGATGTAGATATTGCAGCGAGTCTAGGGGCACCATTAAAAGAGGGCAAGGAAAAGCCGTTGGTTTATGTAATTGACTAATGGGAATCAGCCAGTAAGAATGAAGATAGTGCCAAAAAAGACCCTGTAGATTTGTGGGATTCTAAAATTGAGGAATGTAAAGGGAAGGTGAGGTTAATCACTCTAACTGGAAGGGTATTACCTAAAGTAGAAAGACAGCAGGACCCTGTACCATTGCCTATAAAAAGAGCAACAAAAGGATTAGATTCTCAAGTAGTTAAAAAAAAATCCTGCACAAATTTTTGTGTGGCATTTACTCAGATAGTCTCCTTCTCATAAATATAAAGTGGTTAAAGCTTTGTGTGGATCGATCTGGCCACCACCATTTCTCATTCAGAACTGCTTGACTTGGTAAGAGGAGGTTAGGGAGAAAGCATCATTTATACTAATGGGGATTTGCTTGCTGAGGGATAGGAGCATAATTTTCCTTTGCATATAAAAGCCCAGGTCGATGGCAAGCATATGACTTATGGTAGATGATAGGTTTTCTATCAATGTATGCCTAATTATAGCACTTACCATCTTTAGCTTAAATGAGTCCACATTGAACAAGTATGATTTGATCTTTATAGCTCATGATAACTCCCACAGGCAAGCGGTAAGTACCTTTAAGGCTATGGTTAAGATGGTGCTAAGTGAGACAGAAGCAGAATTTGCAATGTTACCCATACTAGCCAATTTCTCTATATTGTTGGGACAACCATGGTTTCATAAATTGGGAGAATTTTCATCCCCCTGCACTAAATAATAAAGATTCTAAATTAGGGGCAGGTAGTCACCATAAAGGCTATAAGAGAGAATCAAGTTTCCATATTAGGTATAGGCAATCAGCCTTTTAATGGATTCCAAATAGCTATTGTTAATGCCAATGATGAGGGTGATCAAGAACTAACCCCTTAGGTAGTTAATATGATGAATATAATGAACTTTTTGCTAATTGCTAGTCTCGATAAGATTCACAAGGTCATCATGAAGTGATTACCATGATAGGATAGAAAGATAGAAAGGGGTTGGATTATGATGAATCTAGTAAAAAGAAGAAGATTTAGAAGAACTCAAAGGGAGTCTCGCATATTCTAGACAACTTTATGCCTACATCTGTAGAGTCTTAATATTGTTATAAAATTAAGCCCATCCTAGTCGGAGGGGAAATTATCCCTAGCTTTGACATATTTAATTATGTTTTTGAATGGGCCAGTGGAACTATTAAGCCTATTAAAGGGTTTTAAGATGAAGAAATAATTATCAAATTATTTGAATGGGATCCCGAGGAGATCAGGACCCCAAATGTGTTGGCTACCTAGATCAAAGGAAAGGAAAAGGAGGAATTTGAATTCTTAGTGCTAGAGTTAAATAAAGATATCTTAAAAGCCATTACAGAGGCAAATAAGGAGTCTCTACCATATACAGAGAGTGGGGAAGGTTCATTTGCAGGATTAAACTCACTAGATGTTGATGAGCATGCTTTTGTAGATATACTTTTTGTATTTGAACCTTTTAACAATGATTTATGTAGTTCTTCCTATAATAATAATATGAAAAACTTTGCTGATTTATGTGTTATTTCCCTTGATTTCATTACACATAATCATGATCATAAATCATTTATATTTGATATTAATTCAACAAATACTACTTCTTTTAATTTGTGAATCTTAGAAAATCCAATGGAAATTTTGATTGCATCAGATGTCACTCCTGAAGAGAGAGAAAAATTTAAGAGAATATTAAAAAATAGAAAAGTCTTTACCAAGACCTATGATGACATGTTATGAATTGATCGAGAGATAGCCAAGCATGCCATTCCTACTGTAATGACCCAAAGTATTCACTACTAAATTTTTATAAATGTGATAGGGATGTAATTGAAATTAATGCATGTATCTATGGGAAATTTTGTAAATTTGCTAGCTTCGGGGGTAAATATGCATTTTTAGTTAAGCAAGAAAGACTTGATTGTATTTTATGTCATAACTTCATGTTTAATGTATAAATATGCAAAATAAGAGGGAGCAAAGTGTGAAATTTTAGTAAACTAACAAATGGTCCAATAAGACTCAAGCATTTATCTTATTCTAGAATAGTGGAAAATAAGTAAGAAGAAGAAGGGAAATTACCCTTTTTCTTTAAATGGTCAGCCACCTTTTTTGCAAAAAAGCTTTAACCATTTGTTTTCTTTCTTCTCGATATCTTCTTGTTTCACAACTCTATCTAAGTAAGACTTGGGTATTTTGATTGATTTTCACATATTAAGGTGAGTAAAGCATAAATTTATGTAATTAAAAAGACTTTCTTCTTCTTTGTCCTTTCTTTAGAATATGTATTTGTTATTTGAATAGTGATAAAGTGAAGTTTGGTAATAGTTGCTAGAAGAGGTAGCAAAAGTGAAGGAAAGGAGAAATAATAGCTTTAGGAAGTGAAAGTGGCCAACTTTTAAGGCTTGGGAGTGTTATTTTTTTTATATACATTGTACGTTCATTTGATTTAAGTTGGTTTATAAGTTATAATTATTGTGTGATTGATGTTAGAATGAAGAAAATGGTGATAGAGTGCATGGAAAAGATGACTAGTGCCTTAAAAATTGATATAGTAAAAATATGTTTAGGGTTCACTTAAGGCCATTTTAGTCCAAAGAGCATAACATTTTATGTAAATGTCAAAATGAAGTGATTCTAGTTGTAAATGCATGATAAGACATATGTCTACAACTTTGTAGAAGACCCTGAAATCTAAATTTGCCTCTAAAAATTTCAAAATTGAGCTTGAAGTTGACAGACCTTTGTTGTTTGTCATTTGGAATAGTCTATAATGTTTTAGTGATATCTTAAGATTTAGATTCAGAATTGAGTATTTTTAATGTTCAGGAATATGGAGACATAGAGGAACAACTTTGTGTAAGGCCATTTTAGCTAAAAATACCATTTTTAGGTCTAAAAATGCATACAAATCGAGACTGAAAGTCTGCCTCCGAGTAGAATATAACTCACGGTTAGCAGGTATGACCTACTAATCGTGATATAGCCCAAATTCATTATAGAACTAAAATGACACTTATGTCATGGTTAGTAGGTATAAACTACTAGTAATAACCCTCTTCTATCTCTTTCTAAATTTGATTTTAATTTCTAATTTGATACCAAAGCATACCCTAACACTTTTAAAGTGTTTTAAGTGTAAAAACAAGAGTAATAAGTGACATAAATGAGTGTAAAACATAATGAATTAATGAAGTAAAGTTAAATACTAAGTCTTAATGTATAAGAAATTTTATAGTTAATGAACATAAATGAATATAAATAGTTATATTAGCAATGTTTTATGCAACTAAATGAATGATGAGTATGTTATATTGTATCTTTTGGGTACTTGAATAAGAATGATATAATATAGTGAAATGATTGCATGCTATATTGAGTGTTTTGATACCATGATTTTAAATATATCAAAGGCGATATTATTTAGTGATTAGTGACTTGTTGAGCTTGAATTTTACAAAATAGTGGATAGATAGGCATGCCTATAAAGGGGATGGTGATCATAGCTGCTAGTGTTGTCACCTGAGGGTGACTAGTGTTTTGATACCCATTGGTATCAAGTGAACCGAGACTTTTATGTCTCTAGTGTTTTATACTGCTCGTTAGTATCTAGTGTTTGTACTCGTATCCACCATTTATGGGAATTCATACGATGGAAGTGGTTTGATTAATGAATAATGATAAATGACTAATAGTTCGAGTGTTACAATGCCTTATTATAGTGTTAGTGCTTTTCATTGAATAATAAAGTGTAATTGAAGCACCGTATTGAATTAGTATTAAGTGCATAATTAAAAACTATAAAAAAAAAGTTATTTGATGCTTGGATTATTATTATAAGTGTACAAACATTTTATCATGCAAAGATATGATATTATATTATGTGTATTGGCATGTTATGTTACTTGTATTTGTGACTTTAAAGAGAAGTCAATTGCATTATTTTACTCTCAACTAAGCCATTGCTCAGTATGGGTGTTCTTCCCGTGTAGGTGCACAGGTGTAAGTATAACTGCCAAGTTCAAGTCAACATCTGCAGGCTATTAGGGAGGATAGCAAGTGAAGACTAATTTTAGCATAGAGTTATTGCCTAAAATGTTCAATGTAAATGATTTAGAATATATGTAATGAATTATTCTATAAATATACTTTTACCATGTTGAATCTATATGTATAAATGTGTTTTTGTAAAAGCAATTTAATAGACTAATAAGTGAATAAAATGGTAACAAAAGCAAACATTACATTGTGGCATCAGAGCAAAGGTTTGGGTGATTCTAGGCAACAAGGAGTTACAAAATAGATTAGAGATGTGTGTCTATGTAGTGTTGTGGCCTTAAAGCAGATGTTGTCTTGCCTAGAGTGAAGATGGAATTGGATCCTAGTGAAAGTATAGATAATTGAAAGTGTAAATCCAGTGCTAGTGTAAAGACTAATGTAGATGTTTCTATTTTTGACAGATAGTAAAGAACGAAAGCCTCTATATGAAGTTGATATGAAAGTTTATTTAGATAGGGTATGGCATTCTATGCAATAGTCAATAACTCCTTAATAGTGTGGGCAATTTATTACACACGTTATAGCATGGGATGAGGTAAACATTTATGATACATGAAGCATATGTTTGCATCCTATCATTCTTTCACAGTGTTGCATCAACATTATTTGACAAGATATGAAAAGCATCAAATTCAATGTAAAGGCCCTTATTTGAAGGGAAATTGGCAGGATATACATTAAGTGTAGTGATGATATGATAACATAGATAAAGCAAGGAATAAGAAAAATAGAGAGAGATAGTATTGAAAAGAGTTTGATCAAGATTGAGTTATAAGAATGTAAGTGATGAGATTTGGCAAGTGACACAAGGAGAATTCTGAGGATGAAATTCTTTAAGGGGATAGAATTGTAACGACCTAAAGTATTCACTGTTAAATATTTATAAATGTGTTAGGGACGTAATTGAAATTAATGCATGCATATGTGGGGAATTTTGTAAATTTGCAAGCTTTGGTGGTGAATATGCATTATTAGTTAAGCAAGAAAGACTTTATTGCATTTTATGTCATAACTTCATGTTAAATGTATAAATATGCAGAAGAAGTGGGAGTAAAGTGTGAAATTTTAGTCAACTAACAAGTGGTCTAATAAGACTTAAGCATTTGTCTTATTCTAGAACAGTGCAGAAGAAGCAAGAAGAAGAAGAAGGAAAAATTACCCTTTTTCATTGGATTGCCAGCCACCTTTTTGGCCAAAAAGCTTTAGCCATTTGTTTGCTTTCTTCTTGCTATCTTCTTGTTTCATAACTCTATCTAAGTAAGGCTTGTGTATTTTGATTGATTTTTACATATTAAGGTGAGTAAAGCATAAATTTATGTAATTAAAAAGACTTTCTTCTTCTTTGTCCTTTCTTTAGAATATGTATTTGCTATTTTGAATAGTGATAGAGTGAATTTTGATAATAGTTGCAGGAAGAGATAGCAGAGTAAAGGAAAGAAGAAACGAGAGCTTTAGAAAGTGAAAGTGGCCAAATTTTGAGATTTGGGAGTGTTATTTTTTTTACATACACTATAAATTTGTTTGATTTAAGTTGGTTTATATGTTATAATTATTGTATGATTGATGTTAGAATGAAGAAAATTATGATAGAGTGCATGTAAAAGATGACTAGTGCCTTAAAAATTGATATAGTGAAAATCTGTTTAGGGTTCACTTGAACCCATTTTAGCGTAAAAAGAATAACTTTTTATGTATATGTCTAAATGAATTGATTGTAGTTGTAAATGAATGATAAGACATATGTATACAACTTTGTAGAATATTTCGAAACCTGAATCTTCCTCTAAGATGTTCTAAATTGAGCTTGAAGTTGACAAACCTTTTGCTATTTGTCATTTGGAATAGTTTGTAATGTTTTAGTGATATCGTGAGATTTAGATCCCAGAATTAAGTGATTTTTGATATTTTAGAAACAAGAGACATACATGAACAACTTTGTAGAAGGCCACTTTGGCTTAAAAATACCATTTTGTAGGCCTAAAAGTGTATACAATTCATTTTGTAATCTGTGAATGAAAATCTACCTCTAAGCAGAATATACCTTATGGTTAGAAGGTATGTCCTACTGACTGTGACATAGCCAAAATTTAGTATAGAACCAAAATGACACTTATGTCATGATCAATAGGTATAAGTTACTGACCATGATCCTCACTTATCTCTTTCCAAATTTGATTTTTAGGTCCAAATTGATACCAAAGCATACCTAAACACTTTTAGAGTGTTTTAAGTGTATAAACAAGAGTATAAACAAGAGTAATAAGTGACATAAATAAGTGTAAAGCATAATGAATTAATGAAGTAAAGTTAAATACTAAGTCTTAATGCATAAGAACTTGTATAGTTAAAGAACATAAATAATTATATTAGCAATGTTATATGCAACTAAATGAATGATGAATATGTTATATTGTATCCTTTGGGTACTTGAATAAGAATGATATAATATAGTGAAATGATTGCATGCTATATTGAATGTTTTGATGCCATGATTTTAAATGTATCAAAAATGCTTCTTGAGTGATTAATGATTTGTTGAGCCTGAATTTCACAAAGTAGTGGATAGATAGGCATGCCTATAAAGGGAATAGTGATCTTAGCTTCCAGTGTTGTCACTTAAGGGTGACTAGTGTTTTGATACCCATTGGTATCAAGTGACCTTAGACTTTTATGTCTCTAGTGTTTGATATTGCTCATCAATATCTAATGTTTGTACCTGTATCCATAATTTATAGGAATTTAGGTGATGGAAGTGATTTGAATAATGTATAATGATAAATGACTAATAGTTCGAGTGTTACAGTGCCTCATGATAGTGTTTGTACTTTTCATTGAACAATGAAGTGTAATTGAAGGACTATATTGAATTTTTATTGAGTGCATAATTGAAAATTATAATAAAGTGTTGTTTGATGCTTGGATTATTACTATAAGTGTACAGAAATTTTATCATGAGAAGATATGATATTATGCTATGTGTATTGGTATGTTATGTTACTTGTATTTATGACTTCAAAGAGAAGTCAATTGAATTATTTTGCTCCTCATTGAGCCATTGCTCAGTATAGGTGTCCTTCTCGTGTAGGTGAATAGGTGTACAGTATAAGTGCTGAGTTCAAGTCAACATTTGCAGGCAATTAGGGAGGATAGCAAGTGAAGACTAATTTTATCTTAGAGTCATTTCCTATAAATGTTCAATGTAAAGGATTTAGAATATATGCAATGAATTATTCTGTAACTATACTTTAATCTTGTTAAATCTATATGTATAAATGTTTTTTTATACAAGCAATTTAACAGAATAATAAGTGAATAAAATGGTAATAAAAGTAGGCGTTACACCTAGCTACCTAGGGTAAAAGCTAGTCAAGTAAAAGCTTAGAAGTTTTAGGCCAGAGTGGGCTGAGAATGTTAAAGAGAAGGTAAGGAAACAAATAAAAGCTAAGTTCTTAGTAGAGGTCCAATACCTTATATGGGTAGCTAATGTAGTCCCCATGACTAAAAAAGATAGAAGAGTGATGGTTTGTACGGACTATAGAGATCTGAACAAAGCTTGTCCCAAAGATGACTTTCCACTATCTCATATAGATGTCTTAGTGGATAGTGCAACTACTTATGCTATGTTCATTTTTATAAATGGGAATGCTAGATACAATCAAATCTTGAACAAGATTATAGATAGGATCAAAAAGACTTCCATTATCGAATGGGGTGCTTATGCCTATTGAGTTATGCCATTTGGACCCAAGAATGCTGAGGCCACTTATCAAAGAATGGTAGCCAAGATCCTTGATGACTTAATCTATAAAGAAGTGGAGGTTTACGTAGATGACATGATGATCAATTTGGCCACTTGATAAGGCCATTTTGAGGCATTTTAGAAGTTATTTCAAGGAATTGATAATTACAATCTTTGCCTTCAACTCAAAGAAATGCATATTTGAGGTTACCTTATGAAAGCTGCTCGACCATGTGATGAGTCAGGGGCAATAGAGATGGACTTGAATGAAATCAAAGCTATTAGGGAAATGCTCATACCATAGAAGGAGAAAAGGTTAGAAGATTCCTAAGCAAGCTTTAGTATACAGTAGGTTCATAACCAAATCAATTTGTGAGCCATTTTTCAAGCAGTTTAAGAAAGATTAACCAGTGGTTTGGAATGAGGATTGCCAAAAGGCATTCGACATAATCAGAGTATACCTTTCACATCCATTAGTGTTGAGACCACTACAGGCAGGTAAGCCTTTGGTCTTGTACATAGCTATCAAGGACAACTCAATAGGAGTTATGATGGCCTAAATGATGACTTTAGGATTGAATATGCAGTATACTACCTCAGTAAGAAGTTCTTACCATATAAAGCTAAATATGCAGAGGTAGAGAAGATTTGTCTAGTGGTTATTTAGTCTTTAAAGAAGTTAAGGCACTATATTTGGTTATACAGAGTGCAAGCAGTGGCTAAGTAGAATCCTCTCAGGTACCTACAGGAAGCACCTTCATTGTTAAGGAAGATGGGCCAATGGTTAATCTTATTGTAGGAGTTTGACATTGAGTATGTCACTAGGAAAACCAATAAAGGAAATGCTATAGCAAAATTCCTAGCTGATCAACCATTAGATGGGGAAGAAGTGACTTATGATTTTCTAATGAGAATATCACATCTATAACAATGCAGGGTTAGCAAATGTACTTTGATGAAGTTGTGAATAATAAGGGTGCTGGAGTGGAAGTGAGGTATAAGTCCACAAATACTGAAGTTGAGTATGAAGCTTGCATCTTTAGATTTGATACCTTATTAGCTATGGGGGCAGAGACCGCAGAAGTCTTTGGGAATTTATCTTTGGTGGTCTATCAAGTAAGAGGTGAATGGCTATCAAAGAAGGAGTGACTGTTACCTTACATCATGTGTCTAAAGGATTTAAGCAGTCAATTCAAAGTTTGCACCTTTGGGTACATGCATAGGGATAAAAATTAGTTGGTCGATGCTTTAGCAATTTTGGTGTCAATATGGGATAACCTAGTGGGTGAGCATGGAGCATTTGTTGATCTTCAATTTTGATAGGCCATATTTTGAAGTCGAGTAAGTAATGGATACTGAGGTGGATAATAGAAAGCCTTGGTATTTTATTATTCAGAACTACCTAAAGAAGTTAGAGTTTTTAGAAAAAACCACTAAAAAGGACCAGAGAATTATCAATAAGCTGTACACTCAGTTCATCAGTGCAGGTGAAGTTCTTTACAAAAGATAGCCCGACATCATATAATTGAGGTGCTTCAATGAAAAGGGGCTAAAAACCTCATGAAGGATGTATATGCTAGTGTGTACAGGGCTGACATAAGTGGTCTATCTTTAGCAAAAAAGATCATACGCCAAGGTTTCTTCTAGCTTACAATGGACACAGATTATTCTAAGTATATGAAAGAATGTTAGTTGTGCCAACAGTATGCAAATTTAAGGTATTTGCAAATGTCATAATTATGTAACCTCACTTTCCCTTGCCTATTCACTGTATAAGGTATAGACATCAGTGGTATGATCCATCCACCAACGTTTAATAGACATAGGTTTATTATGGTTGCCATTGATTATTTCTCAAAGTGGATAGAGGCAGAGTCATTTAAGAAATTAGGTGTAAGAGAAATGGCCATGTTTATTAAGAAAATCTAATATATAGATATAGACTTCTCCACTATATAGTATTGGATAATGGGTCACACTTCTAGGCTGAAACCAAGTATATGCTTAAAAAGTATTGGTTCAACACCACAAGTCTTCACCTTATCAACCTCAGGTGAACGGGGCGATCGAAGTAGCTAATAAGAATATCAAAAGGATCCTAGCTAAAATTGTTAGGAATTATATGGATTGGGCCAAAAAGCTACCTTTTTGCACTATAGCTTATAGGAATACTACTAGAACTTCAATGGGAGCTACCCCATTCTCTATAGTTTATGGGGTAGAAGCCGTGATGCCAGTGAAAGTTGAACATTAGTCCTTAAGGGTAGTTTTGAAAGCTGAATTACTTAAAATGGAATGACCTCGACAAAGGTTGCTTCAACTTAACTTGTTAGATAGGGATAAAATGTGAGCTTATTATCACAACTAGATTTATCAAAAGAGGTTGGCTTGATCCTTTAGAAAAAAAAGACAGGAAGCATCCTTTAAAAGAGGGAGATTTTATCTTTAAGTAGATTAGACTAGGCATTCTGAACTTCCATGCAAGTTTATGCCTACATTAGAGGCCCATTTATGTTGAAGAAGTTGTTGTCTAAAGGAGCAACAATCTTGAACAATGGTGAGGGGAATGAGTTCAAAGAATTGATCAATATTGATAGTATGAAAAGGTTCTATGGCTAAGATAGAAAAATTTAAATCAAAATCAAAGAGAATATGGCCCTATAGTTGAAAACCAAACAAAGGTGGCCTTATTAAAAATGGGCGCCCCACCAATGTGAAAACCAAAAAATGGCACCCTGAGCAAAAGTTAGGGACGGAGTGATAATGTCCAATAAAATAATTAAGAGAACTTATTGATAATAGGGGAAATGTGCTTTTAAGGTTTGATCCAAGATTAAATGGAGCTTTGTATTATTGAACTTAATGTTCAATAGTGATCATGTATGGTGAAATCATGCTGAAATATGAATGCATGTAATGCAAATCCATGTATTAATATAAATAAGAGCAGTTTATATTACATACTCAGAGTTATCTTTTTCTATATAAAAGTAGTGCATAATTCTTATCTTATGTGTATAGAACCTATAACTAATCTTCTACTACCTTTGGCAAAGCTTTGTCTTAACTAGTGTGCCCTGTTATCAACTGTTGGCTTGGTAATCCATATCTTATACGTAGTCGAGGTAATGAAATCATAGTCCACAAGCCTTCGGATATTAGATTTTGCATATAGTTAAGCCTAAAAGTGATGATAACTAGAGATAAAAGCAACATATAGGGTGCCTCACTATATCCTGTCACTCCCTAAACTATCGAGTGTAGCAAGAGGTAATACAGAAAGTAGCCCTGTGTAAGCCATATGGTGGTACACATCCAAAATGCTTGTCTTGGTAACATAATGAGGTATAAACCATGCACACATGAAATTGATATTCTTGTTCGCTATAGTAGCCAACCATACAATGCCTTTCTAAGGAGTGTCAGAGTAGTATAGTTGCCTTCTGGAAAGGTAGTGTCTCAATTTCTAGTAGCCTTAAGAGAGGTTTTTCTAGTAGCCTCAATTTCTTTTGTAGCTATATCTGTAAAAGAAAAGAAAAAAAGGAAATAGAGGAAAAATGAAAAAAAAAAGAAAAAAGGAAAAAATAATAACAACAAATAAAAGCCGTTGGAATGGTTTGGGTCCATTTAGGCAAAAATAAGGCATAAGATTACATGAAAATCCCCTAAAAGGGACACGTTTCCTACCAAAAAAAGCTAGTGTGAAACCCAAAAGGGGCACACTACCTTTAAAATAATGACTATTAGCTAAAGTAATAAAGGCTTCTTGGTAAAAAGGCAATGGCATCAATACAAATGGCATCCAAGCTAAGGATAATCTCCATTAAGATCAAAGGAAAGGGGGACAGGCCATTGTAAATGCCTTCAATAATGCTGAATAGTCGGTAGTCGTTGGTCAAACCTTATGAGTTCAATGTTAAATATCAAGTGAGATAGATCAACAAAATAACATTGGTAGGAAATTTGGCCATGTTAGAGAAGTTATCCAGGGCATTAACCAGAGCTTCTAAAGAAATGGGATCAATTTTAGGCACCAGTCTAATAATCACTGCTGGCAGAATTCCTAAAGCCTAAATTGCATCTTTTGGGTAATTTGGCACACAGTTTGGGTCACAAGGCAAAGTCTCGAGGGTAAAGTTTACATTGATAATCATAGCAAATTCCTCAACCAGGAGGCATAGCTCTTGATAGGTAAGCCTCAAAATACAAAATTGAGGATCCCATAATCGGGCAGTGGCCCATATAAGGCTTATGTCACTTCAAACCCTTTTTAAGAATTTTAGATTTGAATATAAGGCCAAAATGGGATTTTCCTAGGTTATGGGGCCATTAAATAGCCAGTGTAATTTGGTAAGAAAGGGGTGGGCATGGCAAAGCAACCAACTATATTTAAATAAAATCATGTAATGGAAAAATAATTAATAAATATGTTCATAATGGTATTTAGTTGATGTGTGAAATTGAATGGAAAAATAAATGAATAAATAATAAATGAAATAAAGGTAATAATATAATATAAAATATAATAATAAAAAATAAGAATAATGAAAAAATAGATAAATGATAATGATGATGATAATGATAATAATGATAATAATAATAATAATAATAATAATAATAATAGATAATTAATAAGTAAAAAATAATTAATAATAATTAATAATAAGTAAAAAAGGGAAAAAGAAAGGAAAAGAGGAAAGAAAAAAGAAAGCAAAAAATAATAACTAGAAAAGGAATGACGATAATAATAAAGATATGTAAAATAATATAATGAATAAATTTAGCAATGTGAAAAAGAAAAGAGAAGAAGAAAAGCCAGAAAGAAACTTACTTGGGAAAAGTTGGCCACTCTAAGAATTCAATGTGTCAAATAGAGAGTTTCAAGTTGTATTTAAAGTCTAAGGAATGAGTCACTCCCTTGACTTACTTGGTGAGTCACACCCTTAGGCTGTGGCTTGCCCCTAAGCCACTTAGGTACTGCATTTTGCATGGGACATTTGACAACTTTACTATTCGAATCTTTAGAATTGTGCTTTTCAAGGTGAATAGTTACATCAGATGTCACTAGGATGAATAGTGCCATCCAAGGCCCGCAAAAAATTTTCATCACCATTGGAAAGTATAATTTATAAAGAGTTTGGTGGTTTATTATAAGGTCAAATTGAGGTTGTTGCGACCTAAGCAACTGCACTAAATCGACAATTAATAAAGTAGGCATTTTTAAGATCACAAATATCGAACCTAAGGGAACATAATTGGTACAAAGATAATTGATTAATTGGAGATATATACTTAAAGAATTACGCAATTGTTGTTGGTTATGTAGTGTTTAGTAATAGAAACAATTAACATGAAAGCAAAATAATGCAAAGTATAAATTATCAAGACACTTAAAAATAGAAATTATAAGATTGATGGAAATAATAATAACTTAAGATGTTGTTCAGGAAATATAATCCTCCCCATCCCCATGAAAGGTTCATTTTTAACATAAAATTCATATACCTTAGATGTGTATAACCCATCTAAACCCTTAGTATCCCATTCCAGAGCCTACTACTCTAACTACCAGATATCCCATTTCAGAGCTTACTTGATAGCTAGCATAAGCAAGGGTTTCAAGACCTAGGCGTGAACTAAAATCCCATTTCGAAGCTTACTAATCCAACATCTATTCATTTTCCTTTCTTTTCTAGATATTACAAAACACTAGCCTTAGATCTAACAACTCCTATTTTGGAGAAGCCATCAAAACTATAGCATATGTTAAGAAAAACTGAACATACATGATATAAACATTCAACAAGCATCCATTCATCAACTTGAATAAGATTAATATCATAAATACTTGCAAAAATATCCATACCAAGATAAGCATAAAGGAAAAGATACATCGAAAACATATATTGAGAAAATAAGTTCATATTCCTTATATGGTTAGGGGCTTTAAAGATCCCCAAACAACAAAATGACTACTCATTAGTCATAATGCAAATAACAAGTAAAAATTAAGAAGAAATAATAAAATCCATTTCAAGTTGTAGATCTAAAGTTGAAGAAACTTCCTCTCTACTTTTCGAAGCTAGAACCTGATTACAAACTATGACTTAAAGTATAAACTGAGCTATAACTATGTATTTTTGTTTGTTTTGAAAAAAAAAACTATATTGAAAGAGTAATTTTTACAAGTAAATCTATTGAACTAAGTATGAAAAACCCTAAAGTATATATGAGTTAAACTACTCAAGAAAATCCTACTGCATAAAAACCTAAAAAGATCTCCCTTAATCCATATAGAAATGTAACTTTTATATAGGTCTGCAGATGGACACAACTAAGACACATTGGTCTCAGTCCAGTCCAAATAGTTAAAAAATACTGTAGCACAGGACATGGTTGGGACACTTTGGTCTCAACCGAACACACATTCTCGACTAAATTATCCTCGAAGTTTGAATTGGATATGGTGGAGATAATTGTTGTTAGTTAAATCCCTTGGTGAAATAGTGCATTCTAAGGGTTTGCATGGCATACGACTAAGAAACTTTGTCTCAGCTGAGTGCTAGCCTTTTTCTCTACTCAAAATTCAAGATTACGCCATTAATCACTCAAAAACTTGATAAATATCAAAATAATCATGTTTGTCATAAAAAGAGAACTTTAACACTTAAAATAAGAAAAACACGCAAAATGAGATGAAAACATAAATACAAATATACTAAAAATAAATACTAAATTATAGTTATCAACTACCCCACACATAGCTTTTGCTCGCCCTTGAGCAACTGGACAACCAAATTCTCGCATACCTAAACTTAGAAAAAGAAGTTACAAGTTTAAGGAAAGCTTAATAACACTATAGTAAAAGTTACTAATTGTCTCTCTAAATCGAAAAGAATTCAGCTTAAATCATACTAGCTAGTCTCTTAGTGTGTGTGCAAGGCCAAATAATAACTTTTAAATTATAAAACCCCAGTGCAATTCGACAATCAAGAAAATAACTCATAAGTAAAAATTACACATGTGGTTTTGCTCTTGAAACTCGAGAGATGCCATAGGGCTCTCCTTTAACATTGGAACCCAATGGTCATCTCTGTAAATAATCCTAAATAAATCAAGATCATTAGGTCTTAAATGGGTTGTAACATGGTTGGGGTATGGCTAACATGGAAAGTGTAGGGTATATGAAATAACATAGCTATTCAATAACTTCACTCAACCTTATAACAATTTAAGTATTTTCAGCTCGTATTCTACCTTTTTTTATTACAAGAGGCTTTAAATGTCAAACTACCCAGAATGCATAATGATTTCTTATAATTTGGATTTCTAAGAGAAGGACTACACCAAGGTGTTCATTTGACAGTGCCATTACTTGATCAAGTTACAAGCTCTAAAATTCATTCTCTAATTTTAGCAAACCACCTGACACTTAATTGAAGCTACAATCAAACTTTTTTTTTTTAAAAAAGAAATAGGGGCTTACTAATAATGTCATTACAAATAACTACATTCTAGAAGTAATCCTTACATTCACTAATTACTCCCAACCTAAGGTTCTCCTTGATATTTAATCCTTATCTTAGCTCATATCTTCTTATTCCTAAAAATTTTCTCCTACTCACTTTAAGAATGGCTAGTTCTAAAAGGGTCAGAAAAAGGCTTTTAAGGCTAGGACAATTACATGAGTGCCAATGGAAATTCAAAATTTAGTATGTAACTAGCAATCTTAATAGGCTCAATGAGGCTATGCATGGGGAATCGTTTAACATCAAGTAGGTCTAAAGTCTTTTTGAGGCTTACAAAGAAGATTTTTCTAAATCATTTTAAAACTCTGTATTCGAATTTTTGTGAACGCTTTGAAGGATTATAAGGAAGGTTCTAACACTTTAGAATTCCTATTCGATCACCTTCATGCACTAATTTTTCTAATTTTTCTAAAAATAGGCCTTGAGTGCATGACATTTTAAGAGACTTATTGGTATCGATCTAATTGAACCTAAGTAAAAAAGTAAACAATCAACAACTAACTATCTCTAGTCATTCAACTACCTTAAATAAGCTTTTCTCAACCATAGTTTAGAGTGTCCACAATGAGAATAACTAAAGGCAAATTAAGTGAGCATGTAAAGGTTTTTAATAACAACTGAAGAATAAACACCCTAAAAAAAGTAAACAATAGTTAAGGCAAATTTTAAAAACTAAAATGGAAAACAAGATGCAAAAAATATGAAAACAACTACAACTAAAAAATCAAAGGATTACCAAAACTAAAGAAATATAACACATTGAACTAAATATAAATCTAAAAGATACATATTAAATACCTAATTAAAAAATAGAAACACAATAGCTAAACATTAAGGAAATTAAAATGACTAAATTTACAAACTAAAATGACATAAAATAACGATAAAGCTACAGTGGTGCTAAGCAAAACAAGTGAAATATCTAACAATCTCTAAATAATACCCTCACCCCACACTTAAATTTTTCCTACCCTCAACAAAATACAAATAACAATAATCAAAAAGTTTGGTAGGTTAAGGAAAATCCTTGTAATAACATCACTGTAGAGGTGGAGGAGGAAATTGGTGATCAAATCGAGGACTGTATTGTTCCAAAGGAAGTAACGATCTCATTCATCCATTTCTCCATTATGGCATCAAGGTAGGTATCCATTTTCTTCATTATGCATTAAAGAAGGTAATAATGGCAGTGTACTACTCATTTGGGAAGAGTGATAGTGCCCGATGCCGTTCGTTGAAGCTTCGTCGCTCCTTTGTGTACTACCTCTCTATAAAGTTCTTTGTCCAACACTACTATGTACCCTTACCTTGGAAATCGTGGATCATCTACGAGAACTAATATATTCTTCAACATTTTCTTATCTATCATAGTTAGATTTCCAACATCATTTCCTAAGTTGATGTATTGGACATGTCTAGCCAAAGTCGTTACAAAGCCATTTAGTGTAAACTTTGAGTCTCATTCTTGTAAATTTTTAAATCATCAATCTTGTGTGAAATGAATATGGATCCATTGAGGAAAATTCCATTCTCCATTACATACAAAATAGTGGCATCATTGGCATTGACCTTGCTAAGACCTCCATAAAGATGAAAGATCACCAAAAGGCCATATGTCGATGCATAATCCTTAACTGGTGGTTCTTTAGATGATAAGCCTTTGTGTTACTAGCATTAAATGTTATGGGATCCTCTTTAGTACAAATGCCCAGCCAAACCTCCTATCTATCCAAATTCTCAATCCCCTTACAGCATATGGGTTAACATCAAAGATAGTAGAGAACTCATTGAAACTCATTTGGTGAGAAGTACCATTGAGCCAAAGCTAACATGGCCTGCATCCATGTGACTATCTTTCCCTACTCAATTTTTATAGTGGCTAAGAAATCTCACACGAGGTAGGAATAAACTTGCTCCCTCTGCTCTATAAAGGTCCTCCAATCCACATGTCAATCAAATGATTGATTTCATCCTTAAGTGGGATCTCTTATATAAGCTCCATATCGATATAGGGGGTGGCCAAGTGGTATTGTCGATGAAAAATAAGCCATTCCTCTTTAAACTTAGTAGAAACCTAGTCTGGAGTCCTTGGTTTTGAAAGTTCTTAGGGATTAGAAGATGAAGATCCAACCTCAGTCTTAGTACGTTTGGGTGCCACTGCAAAAATAATCACAATCATTAAGCTTAACTTCATTAATTACGAAGAAACACAAATTATCATGGCATGCATAAGGCTATTCTATTCATTTAACACACATATTGCAAACAAGAGGAAAAGGTAATTGTTCGCACATGCTACTTACACAGATGAATATTCATAGGATAGTAAAATTAAGAACAAAAGAAGCATCCAAACAATGCAAATGCAATTGAATAGAAAAGACAAAAACTTGATGTAATACAAAACATTAACTTAAGCTAGGCTAATTGGTACAACTAGATAGATGTTCAAAATTTGCTATACTCGAGAGAATCTCATGCCCAATTCAACAGATCAATGTGATGCCATAAGCTAAATGAAACAAGCCTCCACTAAAGGTGTCAATTTCTAACAAAAGGCATGTTATCATGATGAAACAATTCAATGGAAAAGTAGATTAAAACATTAATCCCTTATTAAGCAAAATTCCATACCTAACTAAATTAGCTAAAGTTTTAGACACAAATATGAGAAAATCAACATCAAACACATATAGAAAATATAGGCATTGCATTACAACATCTAAAGAGGCATCGAACTAAAAAACTACAACAAGACTTCATAGGTTATTGGCTATGAAACTAAAATCCGCTTATTTGAGACCTTTTTACAAACATATGGCGTGCATCAACTAGAATTGCAATCAAAATGTAATTGGAACTATCTGAATACTTGTAAAATGAACCATTATGTGAACACAATCAAAATCAAGCCACTTTCTCAAAATTTAAAGAAGTAAAAACACTAAAAATCAGATTTTTTCTCGAACTAAATCATGCACAATGGATTTCCTAGCCTCTTAAGACAAAACTTATGTATGGATACATAACACTATGATAAATAACTTCACTAAACTCGAAGAAATCATAAAAACCAAAAATAAAAGTAGAAAAAAAAGATAAAAGGAAAATAATTGGAGTATTTACTTGTTAGAGATGCTTAATGAAGTGAGAATGCACTATAAATGAGGAAAATGGGGTGAGAAGGCTGGAAACACTAAGAAAATAAAGGGAAATACAAAATGAAAATAAGGGGTCATGACTTTTGGGGTGTATTTATAGAGGGTCACGATAGAGTGCCCTAGGGACATGATTGAGACCATAGGGTCTCGACCAAGTAAGACATTAAATCTAAAATGCATAATTTTGAAAAAATGAAAGGACACCACTGGGTCTTGATCGAGTCCACCCTTTGTTGTTTGAAAAACCCTGATGGCACTAGGCTGAGACCATATGGTCTCGGTCGAGTGACCCCTTCTATATCAAAACACACTCATGCATATGGTTAAGACCAATTGGTCTCGATCAAATGGACCTTAAATGCACAATTTAAACTTTATATGGCACACAGTTGAGACCAATGGGTCTCAGTTGAGTGGCCTATTCTAGACTGACACATTTATGTTGCACATGGCTAAGACTAATGATCTCAGCCGAATGATACCTTTAGCCTCTGGATTAAAGTGTTGCACATGGTAGAGATCAAATGGTCTCAACTGAATGCCCTATTTTTGAACTCAGACTTTAATGGGGACACGGTTAGGACTATACAAAATTTTTGCAGTCTTTAAAAATTTTTGCACCCTCACTCATGCATATGATAATGACAAGATTGAATAAGCATTCACAAAATCTAACACCATTTATTACAACTAAAAGCTACGGTATAAAACAACCATTAAACAAAAATTTAAAACTCAATTTAAAGGAAATGAGTTCATAAGTTAGAAAAAGTTTTGGGTTTAACAAGTCGCCAACTTGACTTTTGAAGCTCTCACAGCACATCTTTTAAACTGATGACCATAGACATAACTTCAAACTTGGAGTCAAAGTAAGGATTTAGGTGGTGACCATTGATTTTAAATTCATGACCATCTTCCAAATGTTTAATAGTGATTAATCTATAGTGAGTTACCTCCACAACTTCATAAGGTCCCTTCCATCTTGATTTTAACTTTCCTAGAGATAGCCAAAGATGACTATCGTAGACTAGCACCTTTATTTTCAAGGCAAATTCTTTGGGCGCTAGCTTGTTGTCATACCATTTCTTTGTCTTCTCTTTGTATCTTCCAACATGATTGTATGCCTAAAATCTTAACTCTTCCAGCTCATTCAACTGTAAAGCCCTGCACTTTCCTGCACTATCAAGGTTAAAATTCAAAAATTTTATGGCCCAATAAGCCTTGTGTTCTAATAATTCAATGTGTGGGTGACAAGACTTGCCAAAAACTAACTTAAAAGGGGACATCCCTATAGGTGTCTTAAATGCTATCCTATATGCCCAGAATGCTTCATCAAGACTAAGATACCAATCTTTTCTAGATGCATTGACCATTTTCTCTAGAATGGATTTGAGTTTTCAGTTTGCCACTTCCACTAAACTATTGGCTTGGGCATGGTATGTGGTGGTGACCTTATACCTAACTCCATACTTTTTCTGTAAAATTGTAAATTGATGGTTGACAAAGTGTTTGCCACCATCACTGATTATGGCTCTTAGTGCTCCATACCGAGTGAATATATTCTTTCTAAAAAATTTGAGTACTACCTTGGCATTGCAAGTCCTAGTGGTTATAGCTTTTACTCATTTGCTAATATAATATACGGCCACTAAGATATATTCAAACTCGTAGGATACTGGAAAAGGTCCCATGAAATCTATGCCCTATAAGTCAAATAACTCTACCTCTAGCACATTGGTCAATGGTAATTCTTCCCTTCTAGATATATTTCCTACCCTTCGACATCTATCGTATAATTGAATGAAAAGTTTCACGTCATTAAATAAAGTAGGCCAATAAAATCAAGAGAAAAGAATCTTTGATACCATTTGATTTGGTGTATGATGTCCATAAGCTTTTCCACTATGACACCTTGATAATGTCTTCTTGCGCTTTCTTAGGAATGCACCTCCTTGACACTTGATCGGCACACAATTTGAAAGGATAGGGGTTATCCCACATGTAGTACTTTGCATTGACTTTCAATTTTTTTCTTTATTACCATGTATAGTCCTTTGACATGTAACCACCTATAAGATAATTTGCTAAATCAATATACCAAGGAATAACAACTTCATAAGCAAATAAAGCATAAAATATGCTCATCAGGAAACAAGTCTAGAATCTTCCCTTTCTCAATATGTTCATTCTCAAGTAAAGATAAATGATTCACCACAAATTTTTATGCCCCTTTCTTATCTTTGATTTCCAAGTCAAAATCCTGTAAAAGGAGCACCCACCTAATCAATCTCAATTTTGACACCTTCTAGGCAAAGAGATGTCTCAATGCTGCAAGATTGGACTACACCATAATTTTTACACCAAGCAAGTAAGTTATAAACTTTTCAAATGCAAAGACAATCACAATAAGCTTTTTCTCAGTTGTGGTGTAATTAACCTAAGCTCTTATCAAGCTGTGACTTGCATAGTAAATTGCACAAAACACTTTTTTCCTTCTTTGTCCAACACTACTCCCACTATAAAATCACATGAATTGCACATTAGTCATTGGAGCTGAAATAAACCTCTCATTCAAAGTATCAAATATATGCATGCACTCATTAGCAAAAACAAAAAGAGCTTCTTTCATCAAAAAATTTGACAAAGGTTTGGCAATTTTAGAAAAACTTTTAATGAATATACAATAAAAACCCACATGCCGTAAAAGGCTCTTAACTTCCTTGACATTGGATAGGGGTGGAGGTTTTTCAATCACTCAACTTTGGCTCTATCTACCTCTATC
Source organism: Excoecaria agallocha (assembly GCA_037975025.1). NCBI lineage: Eukaryota > Viridiplantae > Streptophyta > Magnoliopsida > Malpighiales > Euphorbiaceae > Excoecaria > Excoecaria agallocha. Next base: position 8,226,695 of record CM075810.1, read on the forward strand.
CCTTTTTTTTCTAAAATTGTATGCTTTAACACAATGCATTCCTTCACCATAAAGTGACATTTCTCCCAATTCAACACTAGATTAGTTTTCTCACACCTCTTTAGAATTAAGTTGAGATGTTTAAGAAAACTTTCAAAATCTCTCCATATATGCTAAAGTAATCCATGAACACTTCTATAAATTTTTCTGCAAAACCATGGAATATTGCCATCATGCACTGTTGAAATGTAGCCAATGCATTGTACAACCTAAAGGGCATTCTTTTATAGGCAAAGGTGCCATAGGGATAGGTAAAGGTTGTTTTCTTTTGATCCTTAGATGTTTTGGGGATTTGTAAATATATCGAATACCCACCTAAAAAGTAATAAAATATATTCTCTGATAGCCTCTCTAATATCTAATCAATAAATAGCAATGGGAAGTGATATTTCCTAATTGCGCTATTGAGTCAATTATAGTCAATACAAACCCTCCAATCCCTTACCGTATAAGTTGGAATGAGTTCATCAAGTTCATTTTTAATCACTATCATCCCCCTTTCTTGGGCACACACTAAACCGGACTTACCTAACTACTATCAGAGATAGGAAAGATTATACTTATGTCGAGCAATTTTAAAACTTTCTTCTTAACTACTTCTTACATTGCTGAATTTAGTCTATACTAAGGTTGTACCACTAGTTTGAACTCTTCCTCCATCGAAATTTAGTAAGTGCAGTAGCTCAGATTAATCCTTTTTGGGTTCGACATCTTCCATCTAATTGCTTCCTTATGACTTTTTAACAATTCGGTCAGAATTTTCTCTTTAATTCCTATGAAAATAGAAGATATAATCATTGGTTTGGTTCCATTTTCCAAAAATACATATTTCAAATAAGGAGCAAGGGGTTTGAGTTTGGTTTTTAAGTCTATCGTTTTCAGCTCAATCCCTTCTTCATCAAAATCTCCCTTTTCATTCTCTTTCTCCAACATTTCCACTGTTTCTTTGTCCACCTTGGTCAAGTCTCCCTCTTTAATCTCATTCATAAAACAATTCTTCAATTGATCATTAGGTAACATTTTCTCTTGCGTTTCCTCTCTACAGTCCTTTATTGCATCCACAAAGCATAATGACTCCTTGAATTCACATGATCAGTGCTTCATTACTTTGTTCACATCAAATGCCACCTTCTTATTCACATGATTAGAGTAATGATTTGCACGTACATGTCTATAAATGGTCTTACTATATTTAAAAATGACCTTCATATAATCAATGGGACCTTCTTATCCTCATCTACATCCATCACCATGAAGCTAACTTGAAAAATGAAGTTACCTACTTTAACTAGCAAGTCTTCTATAATTCTCTTAGGATGCTTAACTGAACGATCCACTAGTTAAAGTGTCATTCTCATTTCTTTAATGTCTCCTAACTTTTACTTATTGCATATTAAGTATGGCATCACATTTATACTTACCCCTAAATCACATAATGCATTACCTATAAAATTTTCTCCTAAGGTAATGTAAAACTAGCTAGGTCTTCTGACTTAGTAGGAATTTTATTAGAAATAATTATACTACAATTAGATAGTATCTACTCCTTCTAGATTTTCTTATTTGAGCAAAGATTTTTCATGAATTTTGCATATTTTGGGAAGTGAAGTAAAGCCTTAGCAAATGACAAATTAACATGCAATTTCTTGAACATGTTCAAAATCTCTCTAATTACTTATTATTTTTCTCTTTCCTAACTATTAAGAGATATGGCAAATATGATGCATCAAAAGGAAAATTAGAGTTTATGATGTTTTTACCCTTCTCTTTTTACTTTGGAATCTCATTTACATTCTTAGGGTTAGAGTCACATACCTCCATTGTCGGTTTTACCTCTTCAGAAGAACATGATAGTTGGTTACCTTTTTCGGCTACTTGGACTTACTTACCACTCCTCAATGAGATAGCTTTAGCTTTTTTTGGGTTTCACTCAACAATCAAATGAAATGCATCCAATGGCCTTGTTGAAATAAAATTTGCAATTAGGCCTACTTCAGTCTATAAATTCCTTATTGCCACATATTGGTTCCTATTCCATTGCTCTTGAGCTTTCTACCTTGTCTCTTGAATTGTTATGAATTAATTATGGCTGATCATGAATTGGTTTTGAGTTAACATCAAACGAGTAAACATTTCCTCAAGGTTTGGTTTCTTTTCTTATGATGGGGGTTATCTATGCTAAAATTCTGGGGGTTGATATGGTATTTGATGAACTTTAGGTGGTTAATATGGTGGTTGATAGTGAGTGTTTGCTACTATGGGTTGGTGTTATTAATGGTAGTTGTGATTTTGGTTGGCTTGGTTGTGAGAAGATGGGTTAAATAAGGCTCTTGGGTTGGTGTTTGAGGTTGAGGCTTGGTTTCCTTCTTTTTATAAAAAGTTTAGGTGATTCCTTCATCCAGAATTGTAATGATTGCTGAATGGATTATTCCTCTTTTATTCATGCAAGGCATTCACTTTTCCTATCCCTTAGGTGTGTGGCTCAATTGCCCTTACATCACTACCTAAAATTTCTCCCTTAAAAGCATTGCCCTATTGGCTAATTGCTGATACATTCTAAACTTAAAGCCCATTTAATTCCTTCTTTAATAGCTCTAATTGAGCTTTGAGCTTTGCCACTTCATCCATATAGTGAATTAATTTTCTTCTTATTAGTGCTCTTGAACTATATAATTAAGCCTCATTCATTGCCATTTCATCAAGAAGCAAAAAAGCTTCTTCTGGGACTTTATTCATGAAGCTTTCTTTAGAGACGACATCTAATAAAGACCTTGTAGCTAAATTACATACTATATAAAATGTCAACATTAACTAGTGCATCGTAATCTTATGATGAGGATAACTCTTTAAAAACCTCCTAAACCTTTCTCAACCTTCATGGAAGGTCTTATCATTTAGCTACTGAAAATTGTAGAAACTTTTCCTTATGCTCGCCATCTTAGTGGGTGGAAAGAATTTTACAAGAAACATTTCCTACATTTGTTCCCATGAATGAATAGATTAACTCAGTAACATGGATAACCAATCTCTCACTTTCTTTATAGCATTAAAGGAAAACATTTTAATCTTATATCCTCCATCACCACACCTTGAATTTGAACCGCATCACTCATTTTTAATAAATTATCCAGGTGTTATGCCGGGTCCTCTATATCCGATCTTGAGAATTATTTCCTTTGAACCATGGTGATCATTATCGATTTTAGCTTGAAATATTGCTATTGAGGAAATACCATTATTCTTTGCTCTTCATTCCATCTTGGAGTGGCATAATCATAGATAGTCCTTGGTCTTGGGCCATCATGATTTCTCTCATGTTGTTGTTGTTACCCTACTCATTTTTCATCAATAAAAGGCCCTTCCAAATTTGGTTGATTGTTTATGTCTTTATTCTAAACCTTTTTTTTATGTAAGGTCCTCTTAATTTGAGGATCAAACAGTGCTAAATGATGTTGACAATATCTATTCATGCACCAAAATCACCTAAAAAGAATAATTAAACAAAAATAAGGAAAAAAGCACATAAAAACAATAAATCAAACTTACAATTAAGCATGCCAATGTTCTCCGACAGTAGTGCCAAAAACTTATCATGACATCAGCAAGTGCACTGGATGAACAAGTAATAAAGTAGGGTATTTTCAAGACCATGAATATCAAACCCAAGGGAACATAACCGGTACAAAGATAATTGATTGATTTGAGATATATGCTTAAAGAATTACCCAATTATTGTTGGTTTTTTTGTGTTTAGGAATAACAACAATTAACATGAAAGAAAAATAATGCAAAGTATAAATTATCAATACACTTAAAAATAGAAATTATAAGATTGATGGAAATAACAATAACTTAAGACATTGTTTAGGAAATCTAATCCTCCCTATCCCTATGCAAGTTTCATTTTTAACATAAAATTCATATGTTTCAAATATGGACAAATCATCTAAACCCTTAGTATCCCATTCTAGAGCCCACTAGTCTAATTACCCGATATCCCATTCCGGAGCTTACCCAATAGTCGGCATAAGCACGAGTCCTTAGACCTAGATGTGAACTAATATCCCATTTTAGAGCTTACAAATCCAAAATCTATTCATTTTTCTTTCTTTTTCAAATATTACAACACACTAGCCTTAGATCTAACAACTCCTATTCCGGAGAAGCCATCAAAACTATAGCATATGTTAAGAAAAACTGAACATACATGGTATAAACATTCAACAAGCATCCATTCATCAACTTGAATAAGATTAATATCATAAATACTTGCAAAAATATCCATATCAAGATAAGCATAAGGGAAAAACATCCAAAATATATGTTGAGAAAATAAGTTCATATTCCTTACATGGTTGGAGTATTCAAAGATCCCCAAATAACAAAATGAATACTCACTACTCATAATGTAAATAATAGGTAAAAAGCAAGAAGAAACTATAAAACCCTTTTAGAGTTATAGATCTGAAGTTGGTGGAGCTTTCTCTCTCATTCTCTAAGTTGCAAACTATGACTTGATGTATAAACTGAATTATAACTATGTATTTTTGTGTGTTGAATTAAAACTATATTGAAAGAGTAATTTTTACAAATAAATCTATGGAACTAAGTATGAAAAACCCTAAAGTATGAAGAAACTACGAGCTAAACTACTTAGGAAAGCCCTAAAGCATAAAAACCTAAAAAGATCTCCCTTTAGCTAGATAGAAATGTAGCTTTTATACAGGTTTGCAGATGGACACGGTTGAGACACTTTTGTTTCAATCAAGTCCAAATAGTTAAAAAAGTACAATAACATAAGACATGATTAAGACACTTTGGCCTCAATCGAAAGTACCATTCTATACTAAATCATCCTCGAAGTCTGCATTGGACATAACAGTTTTGAGGGTTTGTATTGCACACAACTGAGAAACTTGATCTCAACCGAGTGATAGCCATTTATCTACATAAAATTCAAGATTATGCCATTAATCACTCAAAAACTTTATAAATATCAAAATAATCCTATTTGGCATAAAAAGAGAACTTTAATACTTAAAATAAGATAAAAATGTAAAATGAAATGTAAATACATATAAAAAGATACAGAAAATAAATACTATATCGAAATTATCAGAGATCAAATAGGCCTTTAAAAAAGAAAGAAAAAATCTTAGGACTGTATTTAAGGTTTGACCGAACTTTAAGTGGCCCAAGAATATTCCATAGACCTCCAAAATTATTCCATTTATATATATCTACTTTAAATAATTCCAATTAATATTTGAAAGTAAAAAAATAATTTTTTTAACAAATTTAAATTTTTGGATTTTGGATATGCAGAATTTTAGCTCTAAAGCTATAACTATATCAAAATGAAAATGAAGTTGGATTGACTCAACATTTTAAATATGGATTATTTAATATTTTTACATAATTTTAGAATTATTTTGGTGGTAAAATAATAATTAAAATAAGTAGACAATGAGAGGATGACAAGTGGTTAAATATTAGCCTTTAGATTAAATAGTAAATGATATAATCTTAGCCATCCATTTTATCCCACTAAATGACAAAATAGAGAGGTGTAGAAATCTCTCCAAACCTATCCAAAGTGTAACCATTTTCTTCTTCTTCTTCCTAAGGTGGCCGAATTCTCTCTAAGAAATTCCTCCATTGTAGTTTTCTTTAAGCTCTTATTTTTCACCACTTTCCTACCTCAAATTTCATCTAGTTATCAAGTATTATCATCCTCTCAACCTAAGAAACAAGTTTGAAGCAAAATAAAGTTTGGAAAGTAAGGAATTCTAGTGATATGTGATATTAGAAGCATGAAACTATGATGAGAAATAGTACATTAGTTAGGTGACCTATTATGTAAGTATATAAAATTAAGGTTACATAAAGAATTAAATTGAACTAATGTTAAATAATGTTTAATATGCATGGAAAATATAGTTAGAAAGATTTTTGTAAATTAATTGAAAATATATGCATGTGGACAAGTATGGGCCCAATGGTATGGCATATGGTTATGATTGAATATATGATAAAAATGATGAAATAATGTGGGATATATGTAAATTGGACTTTAATTACATGATGAGAATTAAAAAGAACATGAAATTAATTATGGAAAGCATGTGGTTATAAGTGGCTGAATGGTATATGGGATTAAATTAATGTGATTATAATGTTTTAATATGTGGAAATGAAGTTACACGATAAATGAGTGAAAAGTGATATGGAAAATGTGAAATTTAGTTAATATATAGTGTGAAAATGTGAGAAATGTGAAATAAATGGTTATATTATGTAATTGATATGATAATGTTTTGCCCTTAGTATTTAGAAGTGAAACCACAGGTATAGGCTATAATTGGCTAGCCATAGAGATATTTACCACGATAGCGAGTCATGGTGACTTGTAATAGTGGGCCAAAGGTGATCCCATACTATAAAAATGAGAAAAGAATGAGAAAGTTGAAAAAAAGAAAGAGAAATAAGAAGTATGCAGATTTGGACCTGTAAAGTCTATGTCCTGTATATCTGATTTGAGGGTTTCATTTCCTTATATATTACTAGGGGCAAAACTAAAATAATGAAATATGATGAAAAGTGAGAAGAAATGATAAATAATAAGTAAAAATGAATATTTAGAGTTAAAATGGAAGAAATATGATTAAATGGGCATTTAAAAGCAAAATGGTAAGAAGATAATAAAAATATGGTTAGGAAGGACAAAATTGGAATTATGAAATAAGTTTAGTAAACAGAGGGAAAAATCATAATTTAGTGAAAAAATTATAAAAATGGAGATTAAAATGTAATTTTGATAAAAGAAATGGAAGAAAATGGAATTTTAGGAGCAAAAATGTGAAATTATGGTGAAAAATGCTTAAAGAGCAAAAACTTAGGGTAAAATGATAATTATGGCAAAATTAAGGATATAAATGTCATTTTGGTAAAAGAAGAGACATATGTTATTTTGGCAAAAGATGAGGACATAGATGGAATTTTGATAAAAGATGTGAAAATTAAGGGTAAAAATATAATTTCACTCAAACATTAAGGGTAGAAGTGAGAATTGAGAAAATAATGTAAATACATGGAAATTAAGTAGTTAATTTGATTAATTTAAGAAATTAAGTGAAACAAAATGCTGATAAATAAATTCAAAAAGTGAGATTAACTATATTAGAGTAATTAAAAGTAGTATTTTATTTAAACTAAAAGCTATATAGTGTAGTAAATTTGTTAGTTGGGTATCTAATACTAGACTTTATGCTTAGTGCATAGTTGTTTGCAGCACATAGGGATAGGTACTCGAGATCAAGGATACAAGACAAGTGGAGAAAGAATTTAATTTTTAAGTAGTGTTTGGTATATGATGTATGTATGTATGTATGTATGTATGTTATTTTTGATTAAGGCTATATATATGTAATGAGTTATGACTCTAAAATATTGTTGCATGTATATGTGCACTTAATGGAAGATATATGGACTGTAAATATTTGTATACATATTGGTATTGATGACTTATAATTGTGATGTATGTGATGAATTATAGAAGTATTGTGTTATTGACTTAAGTATTAGAGTTAGAGGCTGAACATTTGGGAGTGTGTTTTTAAACTTTTGTAGGAGGAATAGGCTAATATTATAACATTTATGCTGCTGAAAATTTTACCAAACAAGTAGTGATTTTGACCAAATAAATAGTAACCTTATGGTAAAAATTTAAATTGGCACGTAATGGACCAATGAAAAAGCAAAGAAACCAACTTCGACTCACTTGAAGAAGAAATGGGAATAAGATGTAATAATGGAAATAAATGTCCAATTGGTAAGCCAATCATGATTAAATGATAATCAGACCTAGGAAAGTTTAGAGTGTTACAGGATATGCATTTTGTACATATATTTTGTTGGTCTTTTATTGGTTTTGTGGGGAAATCTTAAGGAATTCATAGGAAACCAAAGCGAGCCGCTTAATTAAGTGAATATTATAATAAAATAAAAATAATAGTGAATAAGTGGAAAAATGATGATAGTGATAATGATGATGATGATGATGATGATGATGATAATAATAATAATAATAATAATAATAATAATAATAATAATAATAGAAAAAATTTATGATTAAATAATAATATTTAATTAGCAATAATATAAATGGACACTAAATAGAATAATTTTTAGGGGGATAATTCTTTAAATAATATTTTAGAATTAAGGGTATTTAATGACAATTAAATGCTTTTATGGAATGTCATGCTTGCCCCTGACTTTTCCCCATTGTTTGGTGAGTCATGGCTAAAGCTAGTGACTTGCTAAGTGAGTCATGCCTAGAGCTTGTGACTCGTGAGATTTCACTTAAACTGATCGTTTTCTCCTTTTTCCCTACTTGCTCTCCCTTTTTTTCTTTCTTTCACACGTGACGATTCACACCCTTCACCCTCGATTATTTTGCACATGTCTCTCATTAGGAAGTGATCGTGGTTAAGGTACACGTTTCCTGAAACAAAATTTGTTGAGTTTTGTCAAGTATATTTCATTTTGTCATTAAATATATAGGTTTAGTACTTTTAAGTTTTTGCACCTATCTTTGATTTATTGTGGTTATTGCTTGAGCATTATGTTTCTATGAAATGTTTTGATTGAATTTAATCTAGTCATTTTAAGATTTGCTTATTTCTTTTTGAATAATGTTTTTCATGGTTTGCTTTACTTTCCTTTGATTCTGCCCTATTAGTCTCTAAAATCTAAAAGCTAAGCTTAAAAAAATTAGCTCAAAAAAGAGAGAGAAGAGAAGCTAAAGCAAACAAAATGAAAAAAGCAAATGAGACCTGTTTGGTTAATAGGACATTTAGTCTTGCTTCCTGATTTTTGTTACTCTTTACTATTAATTTGCCATTAGATAAGCAATGTCATAAAGCAAAGTAAATGGTAAGTAGTAGATAATGGACGTTAAAGTAAGTTTGCTAAAAAGGATAAGAGGAGAGCAAATGTTAAAAACCAAAATAATATTGAATAATGTAATAAAATAGTAAAATTAGTAGACAACTGAATATATAATGTGGTATAAAATAATAGAAATCAATAATAGTATAATATGAATAGAAAGAAAAATGCATAGATAGTTAGTATAAGAATAATGAAATGGACAAATGATGATGAAAGTGAAAGACAATAATAAGAATAAAAAAATAATGACTAATGCAAAAGGAAAAATATTTATAAATTATTTTTTATACGTTTTCATATTTGTATGATTTCCTATAATGACGAATATTACCAGTGTTGTGTGAACTAGGTTGATTTATACAGGGGGTTTAATGAATATTAGGCCGTTACACTACCTATTTTTTGTTAATTATATTATCAAAATTGTTGCTGGCATAATTATTTGTGTAATTCTTGCATAAGATATGATGTTGTGCCCATTGAAGGGTTGAATTAAATTCTCGTTTTGTTTGCACTTCTTTCTATGTAGGTTGGCTTGATAAATATTAAGTCGGCATGCTATCAAAAATCATGCAAACTTGCAAAAATTTAAATCACCAAATTTAAACTTTCTCGTAATGTATATATCCTTTTGTTAATGTGTAATTGATTTTTTTAATCAACCTCTTCATTTTAGCATTTTAATCGCTTAGTATATGTGCTTAATCCAACCAGTGACTCCCCAAATGATCGAATAGTCTAGTTATGTCACAATGTAACACGACTTATAGATTAACTATTGCTCTATGTTTGTGCAGATGCCTTTACGCAGACAATCACAGGAATCGCCAGTTGCACAGTTGTCGACATGGATGATAGAGGGATAACACAGAGCTTTGAGTGGCATGTGTATGTAGCCATAAGTATACAATGCCATTTCCTCGAGAGTATAGGGATTTGGTAGGAGGCCCAAGGCTTATTAGAGTGTGCCGATTGGCTCGAGTTCTATGCTCCTACTTTTTTTACATATCCTAAGATGGTCAGGTAGTTTTTGGACATATTCTAGTACCATGGGTTTCAATGACCATGCACGGATTAGGGGTTTATTACCTATTGAGTTCTTTATAAACCTTTAGCCTCATACGAAGGCAGTTGCCATGGTCCTCTAGATGGCAGTTGGCAAAGGTGTTGTCACCACTTGGAGGTTGGCTAGCCTGGAGCAGTGGGCCACTATAGTCTTGCTTGGTACACCTTATATACTATTATGGCAAAGGCCACTATGCTATCTTCTCAGGTCTTACGATATTTGTAGAGGGTTCTCAATATGGTGGATATTTGGAGTCTATAGGCCATGTGCACAAGATATTGCATGGACATTAGTCACGGCATCCTTTAGAACATTACTATGGTGGCTCAAGCATTAGGTTATATTATAGTGATGGGTCATGTGATCACCCAACTCTTGGTGGCTTTCGAAGAGGTAGAGTCAGAGATGGGCCATTAGGTGAGGGTGATGTAGTGGTTAGTTTCAACACTGTATTGGATATGCGAATAATTATTAGAGTGAGGGGGACTTTAAGTGGCTATAGATTGCTTTTACTAGAGGAGATGGATCAGAGGCTGCACATATGTTGATGACAGCTTGTAGTAGGGTCGGATGAGGAGCAGTCTAAGCAAAGGCAACTTAATGACAACTCTTTCCCCATCAGGTTCACTCTATAGAGGCTCATGGTTCAGGTATGAAAACCATATTGGATCATTCAGCGAGGCATTTAGGGTCACAACATATGCCATCATGGGGTTTCACCAGACTTCATATGCCATCCCAGTATAAGGCTTATAAGCTTTGACCATAGGGTGATCTAGGCATATCTACTTTTAGAAGACCGATACCTCCTTCTTTAGATTCTACAACATTCGTTTCTATGGATATACGAGGGAGGCTAGGCTATCTGGAGTCTATTATGGTTATCTTAGGATGAAATTTTTATAGATTGTAGGGTACAGTTGCTACTGTAAGTTAACTTTTCTAACCAAAACATGAAGGTCCTAGAAACATCGATTATCATGGTGGGACAAACATCATAGAGGATAAAGATAGAGGTCTCTAGCATTGGACAAAGCATAGTGGTGGTTTAGGAGCAACATGCTGCATATCTCACCCAGATAGAGGCCATACTATACCAACAAAAGATAGCTATAGCCTAGTTACACATGAATATTGTCTAGCTATCAGGGCTTATAGGCCAGATCCTAATACCATTGGTTGAGATGATTGGTTTCTAGTTCCAGGTACCTCATCCACCATTACCATTAGCAAATCCTTTCCAGGCAAGGTCATCCCACCCGCCTTGTCCATCAGTTGATCCTTTATTTATACCAAGGAAAATTCCAGCACAGTCCAATACTATTAGACCCTTATCATAGTTTTTAAAACACTATAAATGTTGTACAATCAAATCAAAATAAAGTCCTTGTAAATTAAGATTGTATAACTGTCAACATTGATCTGACATATCGATAAGCTAGCATTAACCAATCATGTTTTTTGATTCTGCATGTCGACAAGCTAGCACCATTTTGGGGTAAATGATTAAGCTCGATTCAGCATGCTAACAAGCTGGTTTCAATCATCCAAATAATCATGATTTGACATACTAACAAGTTGGTGTCAACCATGCATCTATTCTGATTCTATATGTCAACAAGCTGGTGTTAATTAGATACAAATGACTCACTTTCATTTCGCATGCTGACAAGCTAGCGCTAATTAAGATGATCCACATAAGGTTACCTCATCGATTAACAAATGGTCATTTTCTGACCAAGGATTCACCGCCCTAATGGTACGTGTTTATTGCAACCAAAAATTTGTTACCTTAGGTATACATCTTCTATCCTTTCACTCTGAACTTTGATAAATCTAAACACTAGTACAATAGCTTTTCCAAAGTTAGGAGCAATTGTAGACACTAAATCCTATGGTAACAACAGTTAGAGTTACCTAATGAGGATAGCATCACTTTAAACTAGCCAAAAAACAAAAGCACTATGGCTTTCTTTAATGTTTATTGTGTAAAAATGCTTTTTACGAGCTTGCCTTCTGGATTTTTAGGGGCTAAAAATGATATTTCAAGGCTTTACCTCTTTTTTCTATTTTTTTTCTAGGTGAAAGATGTATGTTTAAAGGCTAAAAAAGAACTCAAAGGTGAGTCATAGCCTTGACTCATGCTTAAGCCTATGACTCACCTATGAGTCATGCCACTTAAGTACTAGTCACTTCTTTATGTCCTTTACTTATCACTTGTGTCACTGGGTGCAAGTCAAACCTATGACTCACCCTAGTTGCACGTGTAAAGGGCATTCTTTTCTTTTTTGGGTGGTCCACCTCTAGTCACGCCTTTGACTCTAGTATTTTTTCTCAGATTTCCAATTTTTTCCTACAAAATAGAGGATTAAAAGTTTCTAAAAGAATCTTTCTTTTTTCCTTAGCCTAATATGAACATTTAATGCTTATGATGGTCATTTAAAAACCCATCACTTCACCTTTTAAAGAGGGAGGAATTTGGAAAAAGTTTTTGACAAAAAACTTCTATTTTACTAGATCTAAAAAGCACGATAGAGAAAGAGGGAGAAGTTAGGGGCAAAGGGTGCAAGATTCTCTTGGTTTAGAGTGATTCAATTGTAGGTAATATATAAAGGCTATATAATCCTTTGTCTCATGTAAATCCTTGGGTTTCTCTTTCTTTATAAATATTTGTGCTAGTTTGTTCATTTTTTGATTTGTTTTTTGGTTTCTTTACTTGATTTTATCATCTTAATTATGTATAAGATCATGTTTTTGTCTTACTTATGGATTTAATTTAATGGTTATAGGTGTTATATGTATATTTATGTTTAGAAGGAAGTTATAGATTTACTATTCATCTTCAACCTCTCAGGCTCTATTTTGGCTCTATTTTTTGTATTTTCTATAATTTTATTTTCCTTGGCTTTAAACTATGTTTTAATTGCTTATTCATGTGTTTTCTTAAGTTTTAAGCATGGTTCTCATATGGTGATTTAATGCATTTGTGTGTTTCGATCTGCTTCATGACAATTCCATGTATTAAGATAGGTTTTATAGAGATTTATGCCATTTCTATACATTAATTGTGCTTAAGTTACATTTTAAATGAATTTGGTTGGATTTCGAGGCATCGATTCAGCCTTGGGAGTCATTTTCTAGGCTGATTCGCATGCTAAGGGAGAGACTCGCTAGGTGACTCACCTTTTTGACCCATAACTCACCTTTGTTGTATCATGACTCGATCTTTGGTGTTCTTAATTGCACCATGACTCACCCTTCGTGCCTTGTTACTCACCTTTCACTCATGCCCCCTCCTTCTTTCTATCTTCTAATGCTTTTTTTTCCTTTCAATTTCTTTTATTTTCTTGTCTTCTATTTATTATGTTATCTTTTTTGTTATATTATAGCTATTTTTTATTTATTTGAGCTTTATCATCATCATCATCATCATCATCATCATCATCATCATTTCTAGTATTGTTGTAACTATTTTTATTGCTATTATCTTGTTATTCATATTAAATATGCTATGCGTTTTTAATTACTTTTTTTCTTTATTTTTGCACACTTATATATTTGATTGTCATATTAATTAAAATGCTTTAGCATATGTGTGCTTATAAATGCTGCATGAATTTCATTATGCATCATGCATTTTATTTATTTAATTTTATCTTATTTATCATATTCTAGTAATTTGCTTATTTTATATGTCATTTAATTCTTGGATAATCTTAGGTATATGTTACTTGCTTGATTTAATTCATTAATAATTTTATCAACCAATATTATTTTTTATCGATTTTAATGCATAATATTGAATGCATGTGTTTGGAGATTTGGAGGATAAGGTGAAGTAGATTAGCCTTAGGATTTATGTCCCTACCTCACTAATTTGTTTATTTTTGCCTGTATTATTATTATTATTATTTACTATTTTTATTGCAAATCAGTTTTAATAATAAAGGTTTTTTTGCACGATAATTAGAGAAATTCACACTAAATATTTTATACTTAATTTATTTGGATTTTTACATAAAAGTGGACCATTGTCCACTTTTTATTCCAAAAATCACACAAAGGTTTTTTTATACATAAGTATGAGGGAACCAATGTTCCCAATCCAATAAATAGCCTAATTTATGTATGTCATTTTATCTCCTTCATAATTTATACACACCATTTTGCTTTCTTAATCAAATGATATGTGCAAAAGTAGCTAAAAGGTTTTATACAAGTTTGAGTGGGATTGTAATAAAAAGTGACTAATGTCCCATCTTTTTACCCACAAAATAATATGTAAAAAAGGTAAGGATTTCTCTTTATAAACACAAAAGATTTTTATATTTTAAACTAATTAACATTATTCTTTTCCAAAAGACACAAGGTATGATAGCCCATTTTTATCCAAAAGCACACTAAAAAATTCTTTCATTTTGTAAATATGCATGTAGGGACCAACATCCCTGTCTAAATGAACCTAATAAATTTATTGATTTATGCATGATTATTTTAGCAATAAATATTTTTTTATTATTTTTTATAATGTATTTAATTACATGAACTGCTTTGTAGTTTTTTTTTGATATGCTTGAATGCGCCTTTTCAATTCTTTACCATGAAAACATGTGAAGAGAGGGTTAAAATAATTAATTGTAAACACTTATTTATATAAGCATTAAACAAGTTACAAATAAAAGTGAGGTCCCGAACTACCTCTAGTTTTGACCTCATAAGGTTAGAACTTATTTTTCCAATATTTTATGGGGTGGTGACTCCGTAATGCCTACCTTATGGTGCCTGACATATGCTTTCATAGGTTGATTGTCAATAATAAATGGAAATAAAACCCTATCTATTGCAATGCGATTAGCATTCATGAGTCAAGTGAACCTTTGTTTGGTCTTGAGCTCTAAAAGCAAGCTTTTGAGAGAAAACCGGAGGCCTTCGGGGTTTGGCATGCATTATAGATCCACACATTCATTTATTAAAAATGTAGTAGCATAAGGAAAAAAAGGGTTACATATTTCATAGCTAGATCAAGATATCTTAATGGACAACCCTTTAGGTCATAGTGTAGTAGTGAATAAAATTTTCAGAAATTACCCTATTCAAATACAACATTATACTTTCCCTGCACACTTAATAGACTTCCATCCTATGAGTTTGACATAATTTTGGGTATAGATTGGTTGCATGTGCATCAAGTTACTGAAAATTGCGACTTAAGTGGGTCACCTTGAAAACTTAAGAGGTTCAGGACATCACAATTATGGATGAGAGATCAAATTTTCTTTCTGATGTCATATTAGGCACTGAAGCAAAATGTTTTATCGGAAAGGGTTGTGAAGCTTACTTGGCTAGTGTGTTGGAACCTAAAAAGAAAGAACCTCAAATCAGTGATATTCCTATAATACATGATTTTTCAGATGTTTTTCCTAATGAGTTACTAGGATTACCACCTGATAAGCAGGTTAAGTTCACTATAGATGTGATACTGGGTACAACACCTATTTCCATTGCTCTTTATAGGATGGCACCGATAAAACTAAAAGAACTTAAAATACAACTACAAGAATTGCTTGATAAGGGTTTTATCCATTCTAATGTGTCACATTGGGGAGCACCTGTGTTGTTTATTTAAAAGAAAGATGGATCACTCTGACTATACATTGACTATAGATAGCTGAATGAAATCTCCATAAATAATAAATATTCGTCTTTAAGAATTGATGAGTTATTTGACCAATGCAAAGGGCAGGGTTGTTCTCAAAAATTGAATTGAGATTGAGGCATCAACAATTTAGAGTAACGGAAATAAACATATAAAATACTACTTTTCGCATTAGATATGAGCATTATGATTTCCTAGTCATGCCATTTGGACTTATGAATGCACCCGCAGCCTTTATAGGTTTAATGAACCACATCTTCCACCTTTACTTGTATCAATTTATGGTCATGTTTATTTATGATATTTTGGTTTATTCTAATACACCAGAAGAACATAATAAGCATCTCTAAATTATGTTATAAATTTTGAGTGAAAAAAAGCTATAGGCCAAGTTCAGCAAATGTGAAATTTGGGTTAGTAAAGTCTCATTCCTTGGCCATATAGCTATTGCAGAAGGCATTAAAGTTGATACCAAAAAGATAGCAGCAATTCTAGAATGTAAACACCCAAAAATGTTGCAAAAGTCAGAAGCTTCCTTGGCTTAGTAGGCTATTACAGGAGATTTGTAAAAGGATTTTCCTTGATGGCAGCTTCACTTACTAAACTACTCCAGAAGAATGTTAGATTTAAGTGGACTAATAAATGCCAAGAAAGCTTTGCAAAGCTTAAGAAGATGTTGACAGAAGCACCACTTTTAACATAACCAGAATCAGAAAAGAACTTTATAATCCACAGTGATTGATCCTAAAAAGGTTTATGTTGTATACTTATGCAAGAAGGAAAGGTAATTGCCTATACTTCATGACAGTTAAAAACTCATAATAGAAACTACCTCATCCATGATTTGGAGTTAGTAGCTATTGTGTTTGCACTAAAAATATAGAGGCACTATTTGTATAGGGAATGCAATAGTGTAAATTTATTACCCTGGTCTCTAAGACTAAGATAGAGTGATTAGATTGTCAAAGATAGGGAATCTCAGAGTGGTTTTATATTTATCAAGTAGATATTAAGAAGGATAGGCAATGGTAAAATGATTGGTTATACTAAAATCCTAATATTACTCAAATTACAGAAAACTA
This sequence comes from Excoecaria agallocha, assembly GCA_037975025.1. NCBI lineage: Eukaryota > Viridiplantae > Streptophyta > Magnoliopsida > Malpighiales > Euphorbiaceae > Excoecaria > Excoecaria agallocha. The sequence goes on from CM075810.1 coordinate 8,243,493, forward strand.
AATTTAAACTCTAAATCAACAATTACAATTCAATTATATTATTAGAATTACAAGAATAAATTGGTTAAGAAATGAATTCTCTAATTTAACACAAATGCATGCAAATGATTGAAGAATATGACCTACTCTCCCTAAGTGCAATTCTCATTGTCAAATAAGAGTATTCCCATCTAGAGTTTATAAACACTCTCATGACATTGTGTAGATATATGAAAACCATAAAGTTTTAGGCCTTTCTTTTACCCCTCAAAGTGAAACCATTGTCTCCAAGTGATTCATATCCTTTAAGTAAATTCAATTGCTTTCACACAAAACTACCCCTTTTTCCCATTAGGAACAAATTGGTTAGCAAGTTACATATGGTGATCAAGCATACATAACACATTTAACACCTAATTGAACTTCATACTTGCAATCCTACTTAAAAAAACTTAGCCTAAATAAATTGTGTTTAGAACAAACAAAATACAAAGAAGAAGAAATAACATCAAGCAAGTAACTAAAGAGAAAGAGAAGAAAATGGTTGATGACTCCTCTATACTTCTTTTAAAAAAATACTTAGTTATTGAATGGCCTATTTGAATCTTTTCTCTTCCTTTAAGTTTGCTTTTATCCTTATAAAATCTTATATTTATAGGTTTCAAAGTTTTCTAATTTTTGCCTTTTCAAAAAAATAGAGTAACTATAAAAGGGAGCTTGAAGGGTTATGTTGCTTAACCTTGGTGATGACTTGGCACACTGATACTGAGTTAGGTGAGTTAGCACATGGGGAAGGAGTTGGCACATAGGGAATGAGTTGGCATGGCTTCTACTTTGTCATGACTTAACACTACAAGACATGAGTCAACATAGAAAGTCTCTATAACTGTAGACACTGGATTATGAGATAGCTTCTGATCAAGGTTACCTAATGAGCAAATGGTTCCTCATAAATAGACAAGGAGCGAAAGTACTAGGCTTTCTCATATATTTATTATTTTCAAAATGCTTTTTAAGCTTTCTTACAGGTTTCAAATGTTTAAAAAGTCTTTTTGAGATCTTTCCCTTTTTTCCTCAGTTAGTAAGGTTAAAATGGGTTCTGGGGACTTAAAAAATGATTCACTCCTTTAGAGCATAACTCACTCATGTTCCTAGAATGTGACTCACTCAAGGTTTAGGAACGTGACACACTTATGGTCCAGGAATGTGACTTCCAGAAAGTATTTTGCACTCGAAAGTAGAGAAAAAAAGGGGAAAAATATGATTTTGATACTTATCCCGTTTGGGATTTTTTAAGGGATTACTTAGCTTCTAAGGGGCTTTCTCTCTCTCTTTCTCTCTTTTTCTCTCTCTCTTGCATCTCTCTTTTACGTTCCTCCTCATCCTCATCCTTCTCATATTGTTCTTATTGTTCTTGTTCTTCTTCCACCTCTATTAAAACTCAAGAAAATTAACTTAAAAAAATTACAAAAAATCACAAAATCGGGAAAAACCATAAAACATCAAATCCTTATTCTTTGCCGGAATCGAAACTGAACGTAATATTCTCAAGCCACCAAAATCCATAAATTTAATATTTAATTTCAACTAATTATGTAAATAACCCTTTTTTTAAATTTATTATTTTTTAATTTTGTTAATATTTTGGTCAATTTCACTTATTAATTCAATTTTTAATTAATTTCAAAATATGTTAATTTGCTAACCTTTTCTTTTTTCAATTAATTTATTACATTAGTTAATAAATTAATTAATTTATTATATTAATTTGTTAATTCTTTTATTAATATGCTAGTTAAATTTATAAGATTGTTATTTCGTTAATTGATTTAACATATTTATTAATTTGTTAGTTTTTTATCTAATTTTTAATATGTTTTATTACTATATGTTCATGTGTGATTTTATTATTTTATCAACATTATATTGTTAATGTTTTTTAGTGTATTATATTGCTAATATTCTTTATATTTTCCATTTTATATTTGTATTTGTTAACTAGCCTAATTGATTCATATTTGTAATTTAATTGTTAAGTGGTTTGTTTATATATTTGATTTATTTTAAGTTTATTTTATTATTATTATTGTTGGTATTAATTTTAATGATAATATTTATAATTGTCATTATTAATATTATCATTAGTATTACTATTATTGTTTTTGTCACTCTTATTATTTTTACTATTATTAATATTATTTTTATCCTCATTATTGTTATTGTTGTTATTTATAAATATTATTTTTAATATTGTGTTATTATTATTAATATTTCATTAATATGATTATTGTTATTATTATTGTTTTATTGATATTAATCTTATTATTTTCAATTTTAATATATTATCATAATTGTTGTTAGCATTACCTATGTTTATGCTTAATTATTGTTTAATTTATTTATTGCATGGTTTAATCCATTGCTAACTTTTATTATTTTTTATGCCATATTTTAATATATGTGCTTCCATCCTGGATTGAGTGTGAGAACAAAGCAGGTCAGCTTAGGATTTTCTTTATTTTTGCCCATTCATTTATTTTAGAGTTTGTATTATTATTTAATATCTTCCATTTTATTGTTTGTAATAGTTTAGTAATAAAGGTTTCTACACGTTTTAATTAAAAATGGCACTAAAATATTTCTACTTAATTAATTGGACCTTTTCCATAAAACGGATCAATGTCATATTTTATTCCAAAAATCACACAAAAGAATTTCATAAATATACGCGAAGGAACGGAAGTACCAAATTTAATCAATATCCTAATTTATGTATGTTGTACTTGTATTGTTGTTCTTTTATGCCTTTATTTATTGTAAATAAATAATTTTTTAATGATAAACTAAAAAATCACTAAATGACTTTATACAAGTTTGACTTTTCTCTATAAAAAGGGATCAATATCCTGATTTTCACTAATAAAATAACATGTAAATTCAGGATTTTCTCAACACAAATAATTTTCTACCTTAAAATTACTTAGCATGATTCTTTTTCAAAAATGGAGAGGGATCAATTATCCCATTTTTATCCAAAATACACCTAAGATGCTGCCTTTTTGTAAATGAGGACCAAATATGCTCATCAAAATGGACATCATGAATTAATTCCTCGATTTATGTTTGAATTCATTTTTATATTTATTCTTATAATGCATTTCATACTTTTACAATTTTTGATATACATGCTTTACAGCTTCTCAACATGCTTAAGTACGCTTTATTTTTCTAGCATAATATCTCATGTGAGAAAAGAGAAAAAATAAATTAATCATTAAAACTCATCTATTTCACATTAACCAAAGATATAAATAGGAGTGAAGTCCAAACTATCTCTGGTTTCAGTTTCATAAGATTAAAACTCATTTTTCAATTTTTTATTGGGGGGCGACTCTATGATACTTGCCTTGTGGTGCCCAGCAGATGCCCTTATAGATTGATTGCTAGCAAATGAATGAAGATACCTCGAGAGACTATCTCATACCTTTTTGAGGCCTAAGGTATTACAGATTGGGTTAAATCCATATCCATTCCAAAGTGATCGACCTTCATGAGTTAAATGATCCTTGATCCAAGTTAAGTCCGAAAAGTAGGCTTTCGAGAGCAAACTAGATGCTTTCGAGGTTCGATATGCATCATGGTGCCGACTCCACTAGGGATCATAATATTTTGATGTGAAAGTGATTTTGGTTAATTTAATATAAATGAGTTTAATGATTAATATATTTTATCTCTTTTCAAAATAAATTGCATTGTATTCATGCTTGGGCTTTAGAATTAAGTTAGACGTCCCTCTTTTAGCCCTGGTGCATTCCTGAAGCATGAATTTATATTCACTCAATGTAGGAAAGTGTTAGTTAGGACCACCAGACCAAGCCTCGTACCTTTTGGTATATCAAATGGTGACCTGATTGGTCGTTATGCTTGTGATGAGCTAGACCCATTGTCAAGGACTATATTTAGGTAGCCTTAAGCTATATCATTAGACTAAAGCCCATGTAATAGCATAGATACTTTCACTCAAGGGCATGTATCGTAAAACATTGCTTGTGATGTGGGCTTTTATCTATTAATTAAATCCTAATAAACTTACATGTCTGCTTATCAAAGGCTTTCATGCCCCGATGGGAACATTTTAGTTTATTTGGACTATTTAAATATACAATGGCCAAAATCCATTCGTATGGGCTTTCAATAAAGATAAACTATACTGTTGGCTTTTTGCTATGCATCATGCATTCGTTGGGTTTCTTGTTAAGCCATAAGCTAATCCTACCCATGAAAGAGATTGTATGACTTCCTGTATGAGAGCAATAAGGTTGGAAGCATTTATTTCCTTTGTTTTGCATGTGGCTATCCATGCTGAATATACATGCATTCATTTCTAATTAATTCTAAATTAACAATAATAACCAATAAAATGTGCATGTTTTATGCATAAAGATTTCTTTTCTGATGTATGTACTTCTCACCTTAAGTATAATTTATGCTTGCATAAATCTTGACCTAAAATGTAAATGGAAACTAAAGCATGTAAATCCTGTGTGTAGGATTGTACGTGAGCATGCATTTTTTTTGTGTGCAAATAAATAATGATAATTAATATAGTAATGAAAAACACGTATATTAATTCTTTTTGCCATGAAAATCTGTATATCTTCTTTATGTGCCAAACATCATAATGTATTTATATTCATGCATCACATGTGTGCCATGTATCATATGTATACTTAGCATATCCATGTATCATGCATCACTTTAAACTTTTAACCTTTTTTCAACAATTCTAGATCACATTCCTAGGTGGTTTAAGCATCCCGATGATTGCCTTCTTGGAGAGCTTCATCCAAGACAATCAAAAGCAAAATCATAGTTATAGATAGATTTGAGTTTGGTTGATATTTTCAAAATAACTTCAGAAGCTATAGCCACGGTAGATCCATTATAGATAGGAGCTCTTAATAGTTAAGGGTTAGACAAGAGATTTGATGAATTTGAAAAAAGGATGAGGGCCATGATAATTAAAATGATGTCTAATTTAGTACAGCTTGAGGACAATAGCCTTTAGCACTTCCCTTTGAACATGAAGAACTAGCCACTGTTGGGGGGCACCTCTACCACAGCTACTGCTGTGACACCTCATTTAGCCATTGAGTTTAGGGCCTCTACATTAATAGTTATGCCTATTGAGCAGAGAAAGGATAAGAGTGTTACTTCTAAAGAGGATTTTATCTCTAAGGAGGAAAAAGAGCCTGCAGTGACTTAGGTTCTGAAAAGAAAGGCACCTAGAATGGAAGATTTAATTTTGAAAAGGATGAAAGAAAAGATAGAGGCTCTCTCTCGAGTTTTATCAGCTAACAGGGAATGGACCCTAAAGATAGGGATCTGGATGGGGATGAGTTGCTACCTCAAATGTTCAAGATGCCAAACTTACCCAGATTTGATGGTACTTTTAACCCTTCAACCCATTTAAAGTAACACACATTAGTTATGAAAGGGATAACCTTAACTAAGAAATAGAAGACTGAGTATTCTTATCTCAATTTGACAGGCCTTACCATTGACTAGTACCACGGGTAAGATCATAAAACCAAGGAGGATTAGGATCTATTGATAGAGGAATTATTAAAATAATATGGTTGTAGCACAAGACTAGAATTGACCTTGAAAGATCTAGAGTTGCTACATCATAAACTAGAGAAAGCCTTCTATGATTACCTTACCCCGATAAAGGAATAAGGTGATGAAGATGAAGTAAAAACCAAAGATTACCGATTAAATCAGGTTGTTTATTCAAAATGCCAGTCTCTATCTAAGAGATGGGCTGAAAAGGAAAGGCTTAAAAGATTGGAAATCTCTCAAAGACATCACTATTTAAGCTGAGAGAGAATATTTGGAAAAAAGGCTCGTATTACGAGTATAAAAAGAGACAATCCTAGAAATGAGCAAGAGAATGGAGACTTAGATAAGGACAATGATGGGATTGTAGGAATTTCAGCCATGAGAACAAAGGGGAATCATTATACCATCATAGGTAAGCCACTATCTTAGTACGTCACTCATCTCAACAGGTAAGGGAAGTTACAATCATTACAAGCAAAGCTAGCCATGAGCTAAGGGAAACCTGGACGCATAACTAATTGGTATTGTGCTTACCACCATGACACAGGGCATAAAATGGAATATTATCATCCTTAAGAGATCCTATTCAAAGTTTGGTTGAATCCATCAAATGTCGATCCCAAAGGAGGAGAATTAAAGCTTCCTTTACAAGCTTCACACCATTACCAATCCTGGAGGCACAGTTCAAAGAAAGGAGAGCCTGAGGTGTTAAAGGACTTTTTACCAACTGCACCTGTAATGGAAAAGATTTAATTTAGGCCATCTTTTTGATAATGTAAAGTGTGTCTCTAAACAATGTATATGTTTCTATAGCCATGTTAATGATATGAGCTTTCCTTATGTATACAATGTCCTATTTTATTGCATAGTGCATAACCATAATTATGGCTTATCTTTAAGAAATTGATTAAATAAACATAAGCCTTTATTCATTTCAAGAATAGAGACATTTTGAGTCCATTCGTTGGCTTCTAAAATGAGTCTTAAAAAGACAAATAAATTATTAAATCTTCATCTAAACCTGTATGGGCACCCTATGACATAATAAGAACATTGTAGCATCCTATCCCATCTTTCTAAACAATAAACTTAAATAGAATGCCTAACTCACCTAAAAAATGAGCCTAAATGTCAAGCCTAACTTTTCTAAATCGACTTATATGAAATTCTAAGAAAACATGTAAGGGCTGACTTATAGTAAGAGTCAGATGCGAATAGAATGTCACCCTTTAAAATTAAATTGAAGTCTGTATTATTGTATTACATGTGTAGTTATGACCACTATTATTGCCACATGATGTAAGTAAATATGAATGCATGTATAAGTTAAGCATAAAAATATAGTTAACCTATCAAGAGAAGCCTATAACATGCATAGAGACACATGATAAGATGGGTTTAATTACAGGGAAGTGACAACAGTGCCTTATATGGTAAAGACGTTTTTTCACCATTTTTAAGTCCTTAAAGGCATTAGATGTTATACGTAGTCTGTAAAAAGGGCAATGGAACAAGATGGATTATTTCCTCTATGATAATAAGAGAATTCAAAAAGAAGACAAGGTAGAAAAAACTAAAGAAGATAACTAAAGAAAGCTCGTTTGGAGACCAGGACACTGAGAAAGGTGTGAGGAACATTTTCCATATTGCATCAAAGATAGAATCCCCTAACCACCTATGGTGTAGGCCATGTGTTTCATGCATACATTCTTGCATGCTTGCATGCATTTTTGTACACATTGTACATAATATTTTATATATGTTGCCATATACATAACCTTGCAGGTAAGGGGAAAGCATGTTTTACCGCACTTATTTTAAATTCACCTGGGGTTGCATATGTGATAACCTAGAGACTCAAGGATTTCTTGCATCAATATAACAGCTGTCACAAGTTATTTTGATAATTTCAGAGAGTATTCCTAACTTAGCTTATCATGCTAAGGTTCTGACACAATTTTCTTTTACAGGTCTGAGGATCATCATCTCCTTAGTGCATTCAAGATGGTCACGATGTTATCCTATTCCTAATTTCAGGGAGTATTTCTAGCTTAATTTATCTTTCTAAGCTATTCTTAAGGTTTCGACATAACTTTTTTTTTATTTATAGGTATGAGGATCACCATCTCCCTAATGCATTTAAAGTGACTGTTGTAGTGTCGTCCCTTTGCCAATTTCAATTCCAAGGGTCATAACTTCCTTTATGTATTTGAGATGATCACCATGGTGCTATCTTTCTCCTAAATACAAAGAGTATTCTCAATTAAGATAACTTGCGCTTTAAGTTTAATTTATTTTGCCAAGATATAACCAAAGTTTTAGCATAATTGCTTCTTATTACTTTACTTTCAATTTGAAATTTTACTTCATCCTAGTTATTCTCAAATATGAATGGCTTTGATTTCAATTTGAGAAATATCTCTTCCATTCAAACATAAGTTGAATAGGAGGTTGGTATGCTTTATCTTTGTCTGCTTAATTGTATAAAAGCCTTGGCTATATCATGTTATTTCTAAACTTTAAGCACCTTGGGCCAGTTTTAAATGAAGAAAAAATAATTTACAAATAAGGGGGTTAGGTAAAACTTACTAAGGGTGCTAAAACCTTTTGGATTACCTGTCGAAGTGACCCCAGGGTGAGATAAAATCTAAAAAATAATTTAGGCAGCCCTTCTTTGTATAGCTTTCTAAATGACTTCCTTCTACCTAGATTTCATAGCCATTTGCTAGCACATCGAACCTTTATTTCAAGCATGCTGAATATGTGCTCATTTAATTGTTACACATATTGAAATAACTCTATAACCAAAAATGATTTTGGCTTTCCTTTAGGAAAATGACCACTGTGATAAAGTCAATTTCACATTTCAAGAATAGGGAAGGTTAAATTCTATCAATCTTGATATAAATCTCATTCATAAAGAGTTGAGGGTATTTGATGAAATAAACCTGCAAAAGCAAAAAAAAAAAAAACAAAAGAAAGGAAAAAGAGAAAAGAAAAAAGGAAGAAAATAGAGAAAGAGAAAAATAGAAGCAAAAAATGGGATCTTGAATTAGTGCCCTGTGAATACTTTTTGATTAACCGAAGATCATCAATGCCGATTATAAGAATGCCTTGAATAATTGAAAATCACTAAAGCCAAGTACAATAATGCTTTGATAATAGGCAAATGGGTAGAGAATAGTCCTCTTATGAATTAAGAAAATATAGTGGTCATTTTCCTCTAGTTACTTAACCCTTTCTTGTTAACCATTAACCTAGGCCTAATGTTATAACCAATGTAAAACCTTCTGATTCTGCATCCGGTCTCACCAAACCTAGCAGAGATGATTTTCTAGTAAGGTTTGGTACATAAGAAGAGGCATATGGTGCTCCTTGAGCTTTAAACGAGAAGCCAAGAATGCATTATGCATTCGAGTTAAATCTTATCCCCAAATTACATCCTGAATTTGCTTTTCAAAAGATGACAATTATGTTTTGGCCTTCAGTATACATGCACAAAAATTACTTGGTATACATTATGCTTATGTGTTGGTTTGATAGGGTTTTGTATTAACATGCCTATTCTCTTATTCACTCATTAAGAATAACCCTTTAGTTTCTTTTGTTGAGATTAAACTAGTTGAGAACGTGGTTCATTTAGCTTATTCAAGGATAAATAAAATTCAAGTTCAAAGCATTTAATGAGTGGTCATTACTTTAAACTTTGGATGCTTCTTGGCAAACAATCCGTTGCATACATTGCTCGCAAAACTTGTCCTATACATAACTATGCGTACATGTATGAATTCTACACATATGCTGCATATATGATTCCTTGCACATATTCACACAATTTCTTGCAAGGAAAACATAGATCAATTCCACATGTTGAAGTCGATCATGGGATAATTTTAGGCAGTGGATAATTAGATCATGAAAAACTCATGTTGACGAAATCATATGAGGCAAATATCTCAAGAAATGAGAACATCTGCGCATGCCATTTTAGAAGCGATAATAAGGTGATGACTATCTTGTACAAAGATAAAATCCCTAGGAGATGGAGATCAAGTAAATCCATAAAAAGGAAATCCTTTATGGAGCTCAACAGGTGTTGTGCACTATTACTAGGGGCAATCAGGTAAGACTCTTTATCCTGAAAAATACACTTAAATATGCAACACAATAAAAAAGTAAAAAATTCAAATTCTTTGAATGTATAAAAATATAAATGCATAAAACTCCAAATTCCTCAAGTGTGCATAAATCCAAAAGCCAAAATCCAAATGTGTAGGGTTCCTTTAAATATCATAAAAAATACAAATATACAGAGAATACAAATCTTGTAAATGTCTAAACACAATAAAGTTCAAGGCATTGAAATGCTCCCAAGTTATCAAAATTCAAATTCAACAAAAAACAAACAAAACAAAACAATAAAATGCAAATAAAAAAGGGAAAAAGGAAAAACTCAATTTTTATAGGTAAAATGAAAAAAAGACTCCTCAAGGGCAAGCTAACAAGCCTTCACTTGTATAATGCTCCTAAAAGTATGGATAATTTTCACTCACCTTAAAATATGAGATGATATTTCCTCTGTTCACATCAAGAACAACCAGGTAATATTCCCTTTGTAAATGATAAAATAACAAGCTAACCAAAGTGCTTTTTGTGCTGGTTGTAAGTCTCAACCACATACCCTTAAGTCCTTTTTCATGGCATTCCCAGTCTCTTGATGAGCATGAAGTCTTTCTCCAAGGCATACCTAATCTCTTGATGAGCAAAAAGTCCTTTTCCAAGGCATTGCCAATCCCTTAACAAGCATTGTTAAGATCTTTTTTTCAAGGGATTCCCAGTCTCATAATGAGCATTGTCAATACCTTTTTCCAAGGCATTCCTTATCTCTTAAAGAGCATGAAGACCTTTTCAAGGCATTTCAAGTCTCTTGGTGAGCATTAAGACATTTTTCAGCCATTTCAAAGTCTCTTTAGAGTAAACAAACCAAAATCTAAAGTCTCTTCAGAGTAAACAAACCAAAATCCAAAGTTTTTTTCGAGCAACCCAACCAAAATCTAAAGTTTCTTTGGAACAATCTAACCAAAATCCAAAGTCTTTTGGAGCATACTAACCAAAATTCAAAGTCTCTTTGGAGCAAACTTAGATAAATTCAAAATCCTCTTTAAAGTGCTCTTTACAATAACTAGGTTCTAAGTTTGAAGTAAGGATTATATGATGCAATTTTTATCGATAAGTTTATATGGATCACTTTATAACCAAACCTATGCAGTCAAGGAGATAGCCACCTCAGGTACGTATCCGTAACTCTTTACTCTAAACTTTAGCTCACTTAGATATAAGTGCACCAAGTTCCCTAAAGTTGGGGGCAACTGTAGATACTAGATCCTTAGGCAGCTCCTAATGAGGGTTACCTAATGAGAAAATGGTTCCTCATAAACAGATAAGGAGCAGAAGTGCCAAGCTTTCTCCTAGATTTTCTATTTTCAAAATGCTTTTTGAGCTCTCTTACAGGTTTCAAATATTTAAAAAATCCTTTTGAGATCAAAATGGATCTTGGAGACTTCAAAAAATTACAAAAATTTGAAAAAAAAACCATAGAGCACGCACCAAATCCTTATTCTTTGATAGAACTGACACTGAAGTTAATATTCTCGAGGCCCCAAAATCCATAAATTTAATATTTAATTTCAATTAATTATGCAAATAACCTTTTTAAATGTATATATATTTTTTAATTTCCTAAGTCTATTTTGATTTTGTTAATATTTTGATTAATTTCTTTTTTTAATTCAATTTTATTAATTAATTGCAAAATATGTTAATTTGTTAACCTCTTATTTGTCAATTAATTTATTACATTAGTTAATAAATTAATTATTTTATTATATTAATTTCTTAATTCTTTGTTTAATATGCTAGTTAAATTTATTAGTTTGTTATTTTGTTAATTGATTTGACATATTTATTAATTTGTTATTTTTTATCTAATTTTTAATATGTTTTATTAATATTATGTTCATGTGTGATTTTGTTATTTTTATTAACATTATATTGTTAATATTTTTTAGTTTATTATATTGATAATATTCTTTATATTTGCTATTTCATATTTGTATTTGTTAACTCGGCTAATTGATTACTATTTGTAATTTAATTGTTAAGTGGTTTATTTATATATTTGATTTATTTTAAGTCTATCATTTTATTATTATTATTGGTATTATTTTTAATGATAATATTTATATTTGTCATTATTAATATTATCATTAATACTGCTATTATTGTTATTATTACTCTTATTATTGTTACTACTTTTAGTATTATTTTTATCCTCATTATTGTTATTGTTGTTGTTTATAAATATTATTTTTACTATTATTTTATTATTAATAATATTGCATTAATATTATTATTGCTATTATTGATTTTTTAATAATATTAATTTTATTATTGTAAATTTTGTTACGTGATCATAATTGTTTTTAGCATTACCTATGTTTATGCTTAATTATTGCTTAATTTATTTATTGCATGGCTTAATCCATTAATGACTTTTATTATTTTCCATGCCATATTTTAATATATGTGCTTCCATCCCTAGTCGAGTTGGAGAACGAAGCGGGTTACCTTAGGATTTCTTTTATTTTTTCCCATTCATTTATTTTTGAGTCTATATTATTATGTAATATCTTCTATTTTATCTTTTGTAATAGTTTAGTAATAATGGTTTCTACACGTTTTGATTAAAAATGACACTAAAATATTTTTACTTAATTAATTGAATCTTTTTCATAAAGTGGATCAATATCCTATTTTATTTCAAAAATCACACAAAAGAATTTTATAAATATGTATGAGGGAACCAAAGTTTCTAATTTATTCAGTATCCTGATTTATGCATATTTTACTTGTATTTTTGTTCTTTTACGCCTTTATTTATTGTAAATAAATGATTTTTTGAACAATAAACTAAAAACTCTTTAAATGACTTTATACAAGTTTGAGTGAGATTTTTTTATATGAAAAATGACCAATGTCATCATTTTCACTCACAAAATAAAATGTAAATTAAGGGTTTTTTAACAAAAATGAATTTCTACCTTAAAATTACTTAACGCGATTATTTTTAGAAACTATGAGGGATTAATTATCCTATTTTTATCTAAAATACACCTAAAATGCTATATTTTTATAAATATGCATGCGAGGACTTGACATCATGAATTAATTCCTTTGATTTATATATGAATTCATTTTTACATTTATTCTTATAATGCATTCCGTACGATTACAACTTTTGATATACATGCTTTACAGCTATTTAATGTGCTTGAGTGTGCTTTATTTTTCTAGCATAATATCTCATGTGAGAAAAGAGATAAAATAAATTAATCATTAAAACTCATTTATATAACATTAACCAAAGATATAAATAGGATTGAAGTTTGAACTATCTTTATTTTTGGCTTCATAAGATTAGAACTCATTTCCTAATATTTTATTAGATGGTGACTCTGTGATACTTACCTCTGGTGCCCAACAGATGCCCTCATAGAATGATCACCACTAAATGAATAGGGATACCCCGAGACATTATCTTATGCCTTTTTAAGGCCTATGGCATTTTGGATTGGGTTGAATTCCTATCCATTGAGAAGCGATTCGCCTTCATGAGTTAAATGAATCTTGATCCAATCTCAAGTTCTAAAAGTGAGCTTTTGAGAGTGAATCGAATGCCTAAGGGGTTTAGTGTACATCACAGTATGAGTTGGCACACCTAGGAATGAGTTGGCACAGGCTCTAATCCTCCTTTTATGTTTTTTATCCTTTAATCCTTTAAGCCAAAGCCCTCAGTTGCACTTCAAGACATATAATTTGAACAAAAATAGCTTACAAACACAAAGAAAACAAAAAGGTAATCCATAACACAAAAAATTAACAAATCATATGCATAAAATAAGAAAATGAAACATGAGTAGTCAAAATAGCTATGCTATATTGCATGACATCAAATTCTCCCATACTTAAACCTTGCTTGCCTTCAAGTAAGAATGCAAAAGCCTAAGTGAAAGACCTGGAAAAAAATACTAATCTTCTCAAAATGAATGAAGCCTCCCCTAAGATCATTATAAATATGAAAGAGTACTTAAAATAAAGTAGCCAACAACTAACTTTCAATGCTCAATAATGATAGAGTAGACACATTGCATAGTATAAACAATATATTTAACGTACTATCTCACGTTATTAAAATTAAAATAAAAAACATAAAGTCAAAATTCTAACCAAGCTACTAAACTAAAATGAACAATCTTCAAGCTTAGAAATCTTAAGAACAAACATAGCCATTGGGATAAGGGTTAAGATCACACATTAACTCACAATTCTCATGGAATTTTTAGACACTTGTAATTTTTCTAAGTTTCTTTGCAATTTGGTGGATGCATTTTATGCTCCATCCCACACTTTTTTACTTGATTTCGTTTAGTGAGTGCATTTTATGCTCCATTCCCATTAGACATTTTCCTGCATCATTTTATTTTTTTCCTTCCTTTTTCTTTTTCTCTCTTTTTCTTTCTTTTTTTTTCTTTCAAATTTGTGTCCTCATCTATTATTGAAAAGTGAGCTATTAAGAAAAAATTAACAACAAGAGATATTAAGAAAAAATTAAAGCATATACTACATGAAACTTAAAATTCTACTTATTAAGCATAACAGTGAGCTATTAACATGGCATAAATATGTACTTTAATCATAAATAAGATAAACTTAGGAAAAAATCAGTATAAGTGTAAAGAAGATAAAATTATGCAATGCTATAACATAGCACACATGCTTTTCCATTTTGGAAACTTTTATTTTAGGAAACCTTTTTGCATACATGTGTTTTTTCCTTAATTATAAATCCAATTGATTATTAATTGACTAATTAATTAATTAATCATATTAAATAATTAAAAAATCAATTTTGGGCTTAAAACAAAGGGTAGGCTGAAACCCACAAATTTAAACCCTAATTTGTGTTCACACATAAACTAGTTTTGTGTCTATTAGACCATTTGAGCCTTTTGGAATGAGCCAAGCCCACTCCAGCCCTTAAAACCCATTAATAAACTTAATTAAAGTTTATAATATTTAAATAAGCTCTTTGGGCCGACCAAGTCATTCACTAATTTAAATAAAGTCCGTAAACATAATTAAGCCCATTAAGCGGTTTTAATGAATTAAAATTAATCCAATTAATTCAAGGCCCATTTTAATTAATCCAATTAATTAAAAACACATTAATATATCATATATATTAATTTTAGAAGATTAAAAATTGTTCTAAACATGAACTTACTAAGAACACACCAAGAACACACGAAGAACACCAATTTATCGAACTTTTTGATTAAACTAGTTTTCATGCAAAACTTGTTCGATTTTAATTTTGTTTGATCTTATGGCTTAATATCACATATTAAACACATAAATTATCATCAAAATAATTTTAGAGTGGATCAATAAAAATATAATTTAGAACAGCCCCTAAACTTTATTGAAAAATAAAACTCATTCATGCCAAACACAATGATTCGTTTCTCAAAAGAATCGTTTTATTTTTCATTTTATATATTTGATAACATACATCCAGAAATAAATATTTCTCATTCATAAACAATCTAATCTAATATTTTAAAGTTCATGAAATAAATAACTCAAAAATAAAAATTATTCCGTGAATAATATAGAATTATGGATTTATGGCAAAACTGTGGCTCTGATACCATATTGAGAATTATCAATTACATACATCACATGTATAAGCAGAAATTAAAATTTTTGACCAATAGATTTGATCCTGTCATGAATTTACAATATAAATATTAATGAGAATAAGAAAAATCACCTTTGATTTTTGTTGAACATTTGATTTTCCTTCTCACCGGGTTGTCGCAAACCATAGTGTCCAAAATAGAACACCTCCAATTAGTAATCCACACTAGAGAAGGATAAAATGAACAAAGATTGATGGATTTACAAAGCTGGCCAAAATTCCTTGATGCTAGAAAGGTATGAGGGTGGCGGCTAGGGTTAGAGAAAAATGAGAGAGAATTTTTTTTTAATGTTAACTTAACCCTAAATTCCTTTAACTTGGATTTTTATTGCTAGGTTAAAAATCTTACTTTATAATGGGATTGGACTCTTTAAAATTGTTGGATAAATATTGAATGGATAAATTATTAATAATTTATTTGGGCTCAATTAAATCCAATTTAAATCCTTTCATAAAGGACTATGCACAAAACCTATAAACTAGGCCCTTTACGCATACACTTGAATTTAATCATCCAAATGAATTCTATATCCATCCAAATTAAATATGTAGGCTCCATAACACTTATAAAATATATTTAATTTTTCTTGGTCCAAGAATTAGGCCTTTAAGGCCTTCTATATGGTTTTGGCGTGTAACCCTTCCTCTAGAGGGTTTCTGCTCCAAAACCAATTCTATAGGCCTCTTTAATTTCTCCAATGGATCTATTAATTATTATATCAGCCTTATAACACTTATAGTCTAATAATAATTAATTATAAAATATAATATTTTAATTAAGTCCATTTTGCAGAATATTTCTAAAAAGTTATGCGAACAATTCTACTTGATCATAATTAATTAAACTCTTTAATTAATTATTCTCTTATTCATTTATCTTCTCCCATAATAATATCAAATATTATTATCCTTGTCATTTTATCATTTTATCATTTACTCTATATGTGTGTGACCTATTGGGTTCCTATCCATATTGGCAGTATAATATGTAATTATGAGTTCTATTCAAAACTAATATGGTTTAAACTTCTTTAAATCATTTTATCAATCCCTTATTGATATTTATGATACACTATTATACAAATCATAAGCAGCCTCTAGCTAGGTATCATGACTGCCCAAATGTCAAGAAAGTCAAGTGGTTTGACTGTACCCTTCTATAGAAATAGTTACCGTATAATTACTTCTTTCACCACTCTTATCTCAATTAAATTTTGAGTATGAATTTCTGTCAACTCATATAAATCTAATTATGTATGTTCTATTAATTTAATTATTATTCCCAAAATACCCTTCATGGATCCCTATCCATCTTGGCATATTACTCTGGCCAGAGATTCTCTAAACAAGGCAATTATAGAACCATGAGAGATAACTTTCCTTAATAAATATGGAATGGTAAATCCTTTATCGATTACTCAACTATCTTCAAGTAGGTCATGATATATCCAACCTCCTAACAATGTTCACTCCCAGTTGGAAGTATTCAGTTATGGAGTCAAAGTATATTACTTGCTACTTAAGATAACCTTGGTGATCTCAAGTCTAAGGATACTTTCACAACCCCTATGAAGAGATTCATCACTGACATAGATTTAATATCCATATGAGGATGCTCTTTGCAGGTCTCCAATGAACTTGTTCTTCTAACAAGCATCCATATGTTAGCTTTGATTATCTTCCATAATCACAGTTATGAGAACCACAGCTTGAACCATTCAAGAAGCATAACATGTGTTAGTCTGTCCGAATTAACAATGTCCTATCTTGTTAATTTTATGACTAGGGATATTTAGATATTAAAAAATTTGCATGCAATAGACATCTCATATCATGAACACTTTCATGATTGCCTTTGGACTGTGTTTATAATATCTAGGACTTTATTTATTAATTTAAGATTTACAAACTTAAGTATTTAAACATAGCATTAATAAATAAATGATGCCTTTTATTAAGAATATAAATTCATACGTAATAAATACATCCCTTTTACATAGGCTCTAGGGCATACTTTCTAACACGTGGCTGAGATCATCATAGGCCTGGATGCTTTTTGCCATAACTCTTCTGCTCAACGTGGCTCATCTTTTTTCCTCATGGGTAGCTCTATGATTCTTTAGGTATGTCCTTTATTTTGAAGGTAATACACCTCTTATGGATTTTCATACTAGCTTTTTTTGATTGAAATACTTGTCCTTTTGAATTTTCATGTATCTCATGCCTTATTGTTGCTTGAGATAAACCAAACTCACCTCAGTGGCATTTTTTTCAGGTATGGCTTCATGAGAAGCTATAATTATTGTTAGAGCCTCATTTTTGAGTTAGAGCCATAAGTGTCTATCCTATTAGCTATGTTATAGTCAAGCATCTATGCCATGAGTTTGGATCAGCCTAGGATACGATTGATTGGTTGGGATGTTCGATAGATGCCAACATCAAATTTAGGTATACATAGTTATTTTTTACTTCCATAGTCCTAGATGGAGCCTCGGGGTGTCCCCATATGTGGACTTCATCAGGCTACCTTTTATGTTGTTGCCTATTATGCCCATCAATTCGGGGATCGATAAGATATTGTTATATGTGCTCTAAGCTTCTAGATAGACATCCTTACTATTCACTTACTGATAGAGTATCATCAGATGATCTGGACTTGACTTCCTGTGAGGACCTCTATCCCTATGATCAGTGCTTGTGACTTCACCACCTTTGACTCATACAAGCAATGGGTCACTAGTCCAGCTTTCGATAATAGACTTTCTCACTTGAGGCATCTTGAGAGAGATGTGATATTGATAGATTGGATAAGATACTATTAAAGATTATGTCTTTTATTTCGGTTGAACTTTTTGATTTTGAACATGTAAAGGATATGCTACATTTATTATATGGCTGACTTTACGACTACATGTATGACATTTCTTTTTTATTTCAGCACACATGATCATTATTTGATTTTAACTTAATGAAACATATTATTCAATCTCAAAATGAAACTTTATAAACATCATAACTCCTATCATCAATCAGCCCTTTTGAGTTTTCTTCATTAATTATTTTCTCTCGGCCTTTAATTTTTGCTCAGGATGCCTTTTTTTAGTTTTTACCCTGGCGAGGCACCTAATTTTAGAAAAGGCCATCATTTTTTTTTCTGATTTTTAACCTGTGAGGCATTTATTCTCTTCTTTTTCTCTTTTGTCTTCATCCATGGAATATTTCAATCTATTGACATTCACAAATTCTCTAAACTCATTGCCATCACTGTCTAATAAAATAGCAGTACCTTTTGATAATAACTTTTTAAGTATAAAAGGTCCTTCCTATGTAGGTCTAAACTTGCCTCGAATATCTAAAATCCTAGATCTCATATACTTGAACACCAAATCCCTTTCTTTCAATTGGTGTTTCTTAACTTTCCTCCCAAATGAATGGGCTAGCCATTTTTGATAGACCTGATTGTGGTAATAAGCTCTCTTTCTATCCTCGTATAATAGGTTAAGTTATAAAAACCTTTTCTTAGCCCATTCAGCTTCGAGTAACTCAGCTTTCAAAACTATCCTTAAAGACTGATACTCAATCTCTATCGGTAATACTACTTTTATCCTATGGACTAAGGAAAATAGAGTGGCCTTTATTGATGTTCTGGCCATGGTAAATATAACCCTACAGTGCAAAGGATAATTTATTAGCCCAATCTTTGTAAGTTCAAACCATTTTGGCCAAAATTCTCTTCACATTCTTGTTAGCTGCTTTAACTACTCTGTTTACTTAAGGCCTATTGGGAGAAGATTCGTAGTGTTAAACCTTATACTTGGTGATCATCTATTTGGTTTCACCTAAAAATTGTAACCTATTGTTTGATACCACATGATAAGGTAACCCATATCTGGATATTAGATTTGTCTCAATAAACTTAGCCATATCCCATGCATCCACCTTTTTAAAAGATTATGCTTCTACCCACTTGGTGAAATAATAAATGGCTACTATTATAAATATGTGTCCATTTAAAGCAGATAGATGGATCATTCCTATAATGTGTATTCTCCATGCAGTGAATGACCATGGTGAAGTGAGATTACACAACTTAGTCATAGGTAAATGCCTTAGGTCTGCAAACTGCTGGCATAATTGGTATTCTTTAACATACTTGGAACAATCAATTTCTATTGTGAGCCAAAAGAAACCTTATCTTATAATCTTCTTTACTAAGGCTAAACCATTCATATGAGCTTTGCACACTCCTACATACACTTTCTCCATTACCTTTCTTACATCTTTTTCATCCAAACATCTTAGTTGGATCCCATCAAGCTGTCTCTTCAAAAGAGCTCCTCTTACTATAATGGATTGGGTGGATATCTTGCGAATCAATCTTTGATACTTTTTAGTTGCTTCTTTGCGAAATACTAACTTTTCTAGATAATTATAGATGTCAAAGTACCAAGGCTTTCTATCTTCAACCTTAATATTCATGATATGCTCTTTCTCAAAACATGGCCTGTTAGAACTCAAAATCAATACGGGCTTTATAACTACTCCTTCTAGATTATCTCACAATGACACCAAGGTAGCCAAAGCATTTACTAATTAATTTTCCTCTCTAAGCACATATTTGAACTTACAAAGCTTAAATTGACTGTTTAAAACCCTAAGACATTTGAGATAAGGCACCAAACACTCTTTTTTTACTAACCATTCACCTCTTACTTGATAAACCACTAGAGATAAGTCCCCAAATACCTCTACAGATTTCGCTTTTGTAACTAGCAAGGCCTTTAACCATAAAATGCAAGCTTTATACTCTACTTCATTGTTTGTGGCTTTGTACCTTAGTTTTTTAGCTAGTGGCAGCCTCCCTTCCCTACTTTTTTTTATTCATAGCTCCGTTGAAGTACATTTGCCAACCTTGAATTATTATGGCTATGACATTTTCATTGGGGAATTCGTATGTCATATTTTCACTCTCTAACATCTAGTTTGCCAAGAACTCTACTACTACTCTTCCTTTGATGGTTTTCCTAGTGATGTACTCTATATCAAATTCTTGCAAGAGAATCAACCTCCTTCCCATCTTTTCTAAGAAAGAAGGCGCTTTTTGCAAGTATTTGAGAGGATTTTTTGCCACGGCTTGTATTATGTAAGAATGAAAGTAGTGTCTCAGCTTCTTTCATGCCTATATTATCACCAAATAGATATTCTTAACTTCTATATATTTCACCTCATAGGGGAAAAACTTCTTGCTGAGGTAGTACACCGCATACTTAACCTTAAAGTCATCCACTTATGCCATTATGGCCCTTATCGAACTGTCTTTTATTGCTAGTTATAGAACCAAAGGTTTGCCTGCTTGAAATGGTCTCAATACTTATAAATGTAGAAAATATTGCCTAATAGTATCAAATGCTTTTTGATAGTCTTCATTCCAAACTACTAGCTGATCCTTCCTGAACAACTTAAATATAGGTTCACAGATAGATGTCAACTTGGCTATGAACCTACTTATACATTGAATCTTAACCAGGTATCCTCTAGCTTTTTTTCTTTCTAAGGTACTTGTATCTCCCTAATGGCCATTACCTTATTGGGATCTACTTTTATACCTCTATGGCTTACCATATAGCCCAATGGTTTTCCTAAAGTAACCATGAAGATGCACTTCATAGGATTGAAGCAAAGGTTATACTTATTATTATTTCTCTGGAAAAACCTCTCTAATGCCTCAAAATGCCCTTCTTTAATGATTGACTTAATCATCATATCATCTACGTACACCTCTACTTCTTTATGGATTAAGTCATCCAGAATCTTTGTTTCCATCCTCTAGTAGGTAGCACCTGCATTTTTATGTCCAAAAAGCATGCCATGATAGGCATATGTACCCTATTTAGTTATAAAAGCTATTTTGATTCTATCCACTATCTTATTCAGAATTTGGTTATACCCAGCATACCCGTCTATAAAATTGTACATGGCACAAAGCTATTGTACTATCAACCAGAATGTTTATATGAGGCAAAGGGAAATCATTTTTAGGAAAAGTCTTATTCAAATCTCTATAATCCACAAACCTTGACTTTTTCATCTTTTTTTGCTATAAGGACTACATTTGCTAACCACGTGGGGTATTGGACTTCCATTAAGAAATTATCCTCTATTTGCTTCCTAACCTTATCTTTAACCTTTTCAGCCCACTCTGGTCTAATCCTTTTAAGCTTTTATTTAATTGGCTTATATCCTAGATATGTTGGAATGACATGTTCAGTGACTTCTCGATCTATTCTTGGCACGTCTTTATAGGTCCATGTAAAGACTTTTTCATTTCTTTTAATATTCTCTAAAAATTTTCCCTCTTTTCAGGAGTCATATTTGATGATATTAAAATTTCTTTTAGGTTCTCTCTTATTTTGAGATTGAATGAACATATGTTTGTTGAGTTAATGTCAAATATGAATGTTTTATGATCATGATCATGCATGTTGAAATTAAAAGAAATATCACACCAGTAAGCAAAATTATTAATTTTGTTAATGTAATCAAAAGAGAAAACATTATTCACACCAAAAAGCTCAGAAACATAAATAATATAAATAAAAGCATATTCTCCAATCATATTAGCATTAGATGTCACTCTAGCCCCTGAATCAACCTTAGGTGGTTCCTCAGCTTCTATCTTCTCTTTGCCTTTCAGGTAGGCAGCAAACAACTTCTCTATCATAACTTTTTCTAGTACTTCTTTATCCCAAGCAAAATGTTGTAAAAAAATATTTTCATCCTAAAAACCTTCGATTTGCTTGATAATCCCCTTTTCCCAATTGAAGACATCATTGAATAGCTCAAATCCCAGCATTAACTCACCCCCTATCATCTAAGGCTCATTCTATCTATAGTATAAGGAAAGACCTAAGGCTAGTATGAAACTTTAACAAATATAAGGGATCCCTTTCACTGGTTCCTTTTCCTTATCCTTCTTACCGGCATTTGTGAAGCCTAATCCCTTTTTGTCTTTCTATCCTTTGGTAGTTATGGCAATTCAAAGCCTTTGGGAATTCTTACCCAAACCAATACCCATTAGAAAATTCATCTTCTTAAGCATATTAACCACCTGAGGACTATCGAAAAAGCTATCCTCATTCTTTTCATAACTGATAACTGACATATTAAACCTGAGGACTATTTCAAGCACATATCCTAATTCTTCTTTATAAAGTTGATAGTGACTACCTTATCTTTGTGGGGGATCTTGATCATCTGATGCAATGTGGATGGCATTCCTCTCAACTTATGAAACCACGGTTTCCAAAAAAGTATAAAGAAATTAACCAAGATAGGTAAGACTACAAACTCAGCTTCAGCCTTAATAAAACATGTCTTCACCACAGCTTTAAAGGTTCCCCTAACTTACCTTTTAACGTTGTCATAGGTGGAAATAGTTAAATCAAATTTACTTAACATGCTCTTATTTAATCCAAAAGCTGGGATTGCCACCAAGGAGTACACATTAATTAAGGAGCCATCATCCACCATCACACAAGCCATGTGCTTACCATTAACCCGAGCTTTGATGTAAAGAGGATGAATGTGATTCCTTCCTTCTATAAGCAAGTCAGCACCAGAATATACCACATTCTCACCAGTTCATCCCCTAACCAAGTTCAGTAACTCCGAGGGTGATATGGTGGTAGCCACAGTAAACTCACTTAAAGCCTTCACCAACTTCTGTCTTTGTAAAGGAGACTGTCTCAACACATCCCAAGTACCTATATGAACTTGTGTCTTTTTAAACTGCTTAATTATCTAATCATCCTTAACCTCATTCTTTATAGGCATTACGGTAGAAGCTGATTGCCTTTCAATCTCAGGGGCCATTCTTCTTCTCCTTGTAATCACCTTCACCTTCTTTTTTTTTTCATCTACTTCCTCCTCACACTTATTGGCTGAACTCCAAATGTTAATAGGCTTCAAAGTCCCCTCGTCCCCACTCTCTATTGGAGTATCCTAATAGTAAATTATAGAAATTGATCGATTTCCTTAAATTAGCTTTGTTACTTTAGGGGTAGAAAGAGTAATGGCTAGATACTCATTCCTATATAAATTCTTTATCACATATAACTCAGGTAAGCTTGATCTAATTATGTATAATGAAAGGAGCAAAACATTGTAACCTTTCTTCTTCTTCTTCTTCTTCTTCTTATATCTCTTCTTGAGATCTGAAATCAACTTGCTAACTATTAAATCCAAAATCTTGTTCCTCATAGTATGGAAATAATTAGTCAAATGCCCCGTGTACTGATGGTAAGCACATTACTGGTCCTCCTATGGTAAGGCAACCCCTGACTCTTTGCAAGGCTGGAGCATCCCTTCTTTAACCAACCTATTTAAAACCAATGATAATGATTTACCCATGTCAAAATAGGGCCTCTAACTAGCCTCTATAGCAGACACTTCTAAGATCTTTCCAACTCTGCTCTATCCACTACTATTCCCAACAGCCTTATTATTACCAAAATTCGTCCTTGCATTCTCATTATTCACCCTTCTAGCTAAATATTCTCCTTTAACCTCTATGGCTATATCCTTCAAGGACTCCCAGTCCTTTAGACCATTTACCTTTAAACCATCCTTTAAGTATGGACTTGCATTCCGAATAAATAGCCTAATCTGGTTAGCTATATTATGTTTCTTTTTCATTTATATCACCCTATTCCTCCACTTAGTAAGGTACTCATGAAAAGACTCATCACATTTCTATTAAAGTAGCTTGAGGTCCTTTAAGGTAACTTCTATCCTTGTGCTACAATTATATTACATAAAGAACTTTTTTATTAGTAAATCCAAATCCTTCTTAGTCTATCTTTCCAATTCATGATATCAGTCTATAGAAGGCCTAGTCAAACTCAAGCAAAAGTACTATACCTTCTATTTTTTAGACAAAATAGTCCTTTTCATAATTAATGTATACTACTTGTTATGCACTGAGGGATCTAAGGTACCATCAAACCTTTATAGATTAGGCATTTTAAACCTTTGAAGGGAAGACTCATCTCCATCCAAGCCTCTATCTTCAATGTTCATCCCCCTAATAGAAGATAACAACCTAGATATGGCTTCAATTTTTTTCCATTTTCTTAAAAGTTGGATCCTTAACACTAGGACTTCTAATCCTTATGTTTATCACTAGAAAGGAATACTCATCATTCTCTTCTTTTATAAAATCATCCTCAAGGTCATGTCTCTTTTCCCTTTTAGATGGGTCTTAAAGCATAGTAGTATCAATTGTGGCAGCGTTCCCAACATGTGTTGTCTCTGCTGTCTTATAGGCACATGACATAAGCTGAGTTTTAACATTAGGTGCTACAAAAGCCACTATCTCTCTGATCATAGCCAACATCCTTTTCTCAAACTCCTACAAATGTCTATATAGTCTCTAGTTTAAGTCATCCCTCATTATTAAAGGCCTAGTAGGAGTAACATTCAACCTTTTTCTCATGAATGGAAACCTAATAGCAGTGTCATCAGTCGCTCTCCTAGTCTCATTTCCTCTTTCAATCTTATTCATCCTTTCGTTCTCTATATCTAAGTTGATTTCTTGACTATTTTCTAACAACTGGCTTGAACCCCACTCAGAACTAACCCATAAACCCAAATCTAGTTTTGGCAATCTGGATATGGATCTTTAAATTAGGTACCTATCTAACCCTCTAGACCATTTAGATGAGTATATGGTGGCTAAAAATTTCAAACATTAGGGATGATGCATGAGGAATAATTCATGAGCATGTTATATACATAATGCATGACTACGATGCATGGTTTGGGTAGGAATTAATCACAACCACACACAAGTATAATAATAAGCTTCCAACCTTATTACTCCCACATAGGAGGTTACGATCTTTTTTCTAGGTAGGTTTAGCCCATGGGTCAACAGGGTATCCAATGTAAGCGTATGGTATACGATCAAAAATCGACAACATAACCTCTATAATTAAAAGTGCAGACATATGAGTTTTGACCATTATATATTTTAACCAACTTATATAGAATGAATTGGGTCCGCTGAGGCATAGTAACCTTTGATTGGTACCCTTCTAATTTGTTTGAGTTTGGTCAATACATAAAGATCCACATAGCAAGCAAAAGATTATTATGGTTATACAACCTAAGAGAAGTTGCTATTATCATTACATAGGATTAAGTTAAGGGTGATGAAACCTTAAGGCTACTTAAGCATGGTCCCTACCAATAGATCTAGCTTATCACGAGTATAACAACATATGGGTCACCATTTTATATACCATTTAATACTAGACTGATGCTGGTAGATATGCTTGACACCTTCCTATATTGAGTGAATGTAGGGCATTATTTAGGATAACACTAAGGTAAAAACGGGATGCCTAAATTGATTCTAAGGATCTAAGATAAATGCAAGCAATGTAGTTTATAGAGGAGATAAGATTAATAACAAAAATCCAATTATAAAGAACTTAACGAAGATGCTTTTTAGAGCAAGATTTCTTTGGTCCCCAGTGGAGTTGCTACTATGATACATGCCAAAGCCCATGCTCATTTCTAGCTAGGCTCTCGAAGGCTCACTTTTAGGATCCAAAACTGAAGGAGGCTTACTTTTAATCATAAATTGGCTATTTGACCATAAAAAGTGATCAAACCCAATTTATGGTTGGTAGTCAACCTATGAAGACATCTACTAATAGGCCCAAAAGAGGTAGGTATCATGGAGTCACCACTAAATAGAATGTTAGGAAATGAATCTTAACCTTTAGATGCCTAAACAAATATTGGTGTTTGGGACATCACTCTTATTAAGCATCTTAGTTAGGTGTTGTCTTATAATTGAGCTTTGAAATTAATGCTATCTCCTTTCTCACACAATGTAAGCGATATAATTTAAATAAACACCTCATTCAATTAATAAAGCAACAAAAAGTAAAAAAAATAAGCCTACTTAATTATTAAATAAGAAAATCATCCCAAAGAATAGTAATATACAAAATAAAATACATACATACATAAAATGGGCTATTTATTAGGGTTGGGAACATTAGTTTCCTCAAACATATTTACAAAAAAGGCTTTTATTACATATTATGTGAATTTAGGCTAAAAAATTGGACATTGGTCTATGTTTTCGAGAAAAACTCAATTTATTTGATAGAAAACATTTTAGGTTTCTTTTCCTCTTAGTGTACTTGAAAAATTCCTTTCTTACTAACTCTTACAATCCCAAAATAATACATCTGAAATGAAATACCAAAAAAATGTAAGCAAAATAATAAAATAAAACCAAAACCATGATAAATAAAATAAAGTAATAATTAACTAGGGTGTTCAAAGGGTAGAGGTGGTGGCTAACTCAAGAATACCAATTCCCATGTAAAAAAAACCAAATAAAACTCTCTATAGCAAGAGGTACCAAGTGTTTGAAAAATCACACAAAAATTATGAATTAGTTAATATCTTTAAATAACACAAAAATAATCGCACATTTAATGTATATAATCATAAGATATTTAAGTATAGAAACAAATAATACAAAAGAAAAATTCCACTAAAAATGCATAAATATCATGAGAAATGAATCAATAACATAAAATACATATAAGCATGAAATATATGAGAAAAATGACCCTAAAATATGTTCAAGGATGCCTAAATAGGTGAGGGATGGCCTAAGGAAAAGTAAAGGACATAAGGGATGGGATAGAAGGATAAACCAATGATTTCCCAGCCATCAAGTGACAGATGGTTGTCCGTCGATTCATCTTCCCATCTGTCACCTCTGGATAGAATAGAAAATGCAAAAAAAAAATGGAGAGAAAGTAATAAAATCATGAAAAATGGGTTTTTGGCCCTAAGCATGTAATATTCAAATCCTAAATCATACTAAAAACATTTTATAATAATGAATCATACATAAAACACATGGCACATATTTATAGAATTGAAAGAATAAGATAAAAACTTCACATACATAACAATGGGGGGGGAATCAATATTTAAAACATGCTTCTATCATGCCTAGTAGTCTAAAAATGCATCACATCTCATCTAAGAATGCATATTAATCAAACATAATAATTAAAACAAGATGAGATATGTCAAAGAATCATATGATCATGCATAATAAAGCCTAAAGAGAGAAAATAGGAGTTTGCCTAGAATATTACCCATATGACTTATTGAAGTCAAAATCTTCACTATGATTCATGATAGTTATTTTAAAAAAAATCTAAAATTCATTTGTATGTATGCGTGTGTTTCAACAAGAATTGTTAGAGCATAAGGTTTAGAGAGAGAAAGAAATTAGTTCTTCTTCTCTAATGGTGGCTCTCTAGAAAAAATGATTCCTCTTCCTAAAAATCCTAAATTTTTAGTTTTTATACCTAAGAAAGAATTTGAGTTGAAATCCAACTCATAAAACTTTTAAATTTATAGATAAAATCCCCAAAATTTGGAATAAATCTCTTGGATAAAAATGCCTTTTTCAAAATCCAAAAATCATAGGAAAATTTAGGTTTCAAGCAAGGATGGGCATCCCTTAATGTTAGGCGGTAGTCCCTCATCACTAACCTAGGAATTGCCAAAATGCCCCTTAATTTAGCTTATACAAGTGAGAGGGATCCACATATGGGTAACCTTCAGGTGACAAACGACCGTCTATCACTAATAGATGGGTATCCTTCAGGTGACAAACGGCCGTCTATCACTAGTAGAGGCCAAAACCAAGGTTTTTGTGCACATTTTGCTAAAACACTTAAAAAATATTTGCAAATACTTAGAAATTCATGAAAATTTTTGAGAAATGCTCTTAATTCACGATTGAAGAGTCGAGATCTGAACTTGCTATTAGTAATACACTATATTCTCATCATTAGGTAACCCTAACCTAGACTATTTTAGGTCACGGTGTCTAGAATGATGCCCTCATATTTTGGGATGTTGGTGCACTATTGCTAAAGTGAGATAAAATTTAGGGTATAAGGAAAAGATACGTACCTAAGGTAGTGAATCTCTTGGTTGATTTGTTATTTAAGATCCCTGATTAGCATCTGGGGTATATAAAATCGAGATTTAAGACTAACTCTATTAAAGGCGATGAGTCTCTAATTGTTTAATTAGCACCTGGGGGTATGCAGAATTGAGATAATAATAGGTTTTACTTGATTAACGTCTAGAGCATGCATAATCAAAACTTGAGGCTAACTCCATTGAAGGTGGTGAGTCTCCACTTGTCCAAATAGCGCTCGGGGTATGCAAAATTGGGATAAGAAAAAAAGATTTTGCCTAATTAGTGCTTGAGGCATAAAGAATCAAGTTATTTAAATGTATCTAATTAATGCTTAGGGCATGCAGAATTATGATGACTTGATGAGGAATGATTAGCACCGAGGGCATGTAGAATCAATGTTGCTTAAATAAGTCTAGTTAGCACCTAGGACATGCAGAATTAGACTGGCTTGGTTGAATTTGATTAGCACTTGGGTTATGCAGAATCAAATTGTTGTTTATTGACATTTAGTGTTCCGCTGGAGAAGGTTTTTTGGCAAATATATACATTTTGAGAGTGATTAAGGTGTTGAAAGTCTTTTTTTTTCTGGTGATGTTGTAGGTTATGAGAATATGTGTATTTCTTTTTTGTTAGAAAGGCATATATGGTTTATGGTAAGAGTTTTTCATTACCTGTTGTTGAAAAATACTAAACATTAGTGCTCTACTTACTAGATTTGGTTAGATCTTTTTGCTCATATCAAGAAATATATGCTGGTTATGAAAGGGATCACTCTTACTAAAAGGAAAAAGGTAGATTACTTCAGCGTAAGCTTACAAGTCCTCCAATTAGCTGATACCATAGTTTGATAGGAGTAAAAAGGAGGATTAGGATAGATTGACTAAGAAATTCTTAAGACAATTTGATTGTAGCACTCAAATATGAGTTAACCTAAACAATTTAGAGTTATTACAACAAAAATTGGATGAATCCTTCCATGAGTATCTCACCTATTAAAGGAATAGGGTTATGAAATTAAGGAGATAGCCTGAGATACCAAATCAGATCAAATTATTCATCAAGAATGCAATCCCTTATCATAAGGAGGGACTCAAGATAAAGGGATTGAAAAATTAGGAATCCTTCAAGGATATAGCCATTAAAGTGAAAAATGAGTATTTAGACAAGAAAATGAGTGCTGCTAATGGTGCCAAAGTCGTATTTTAACTTAGAAAAACCATTGTCTTGGTGCCTTAACTGTCTTATGAAAGAAGGAAAAATGTAACCATTGCAGCCTAAACCAACAAGGAGTCAGGGCATGCCTGGATATAGGGCTGATGAGTTTTATGCCTTTTATGAATGCATAGGTTAACTAACTGATAATTATCAAATTTTAAGAGATCATATATAAGATTTAATCGATGCAAAACAAGTGCCAGATTTGGAGAAAAGGATAAATAAGCAAAATGGGTATAATGCAGTACTGCCTCTAGTTTTCATGGTTAGCTTAGGATTACCAGAATGGTTTGTGTTTCAAGATTTGTATGGTAATGACTACTTGGATATCACTCATCAAGCTCAAGAAGATAATGATGGTATGGATGGGGTATTACTGGGAATTGATTTGGTAGAAATTTCGATTTACTTGTAAAACATTTGTGATATAGACAATGAAAACACTTAGGATGTGTATAGGATTCTGAGGAAGAAAAAAGTAAGGAAGAGACAATGAAATCTGTAACTCAAAGTGGTAGGTGGTTCCTAAGATTAAAAGGCTGCCCATGGTAGTTTCATCAAATAAAGAGGTTGTGAATGAAGAAGACCAAATTCTTAAGCAGTTGAAGAAGATGCCAGCCCTAATCTCAATTTGGGATTTACTCAAGTAGTCCTTATTTCATAGGTAAAAGTTAGTTAAAGCTTTATCTAAATCTACTGTAGCAACCACCATATCTCATTCTCAATTACTATAGATAGTGAAGGGAGAGTCGAGAGAGAAGATTACCTTTAATTATGTAGACTTACTTATTAAAGGTCATAAACATAATCGGCCATTATTCATTCAAGCATAATTAAATGGTAAGCACATCGCTTGTACAATGATAGATGATGTGTCTTTAATTAATGTTGGTCCTTTTACAACTCTTGCTACTTATGCTATAAAGGATTTAGAGCTTAGCAAGTCTAATCTCACTATCCTTGCTTATGACAACTCTAAAAAGCAAGCCATTGGTACTTTTAGAAATGCAGTAAAAATAGGTCCAATTATAGTGAAAACAGAATTTGTAGTACTGCCTATTGCAACCAACTTTTCTCTTCTGCTAGTAGGCTATAGTTTTATAAGCTAGGAGGTATACCTTTTACTATTTTCTAGATGATTAATATTGAACACGAAAGGGGCATAATCACTATCAGGGATACTAGGAAGAATAAAGTTTCAATGTTGGAGATAGCCAACCAACCTTTTAATGGATTCCATATAGCTACCATTGGTGATGAGAAAGAGCAAGAGTATTTTGAGAACTTAGGAAGTTAATATGATGAGAAAAATGAGTTATTTTCCTGCTGCTGGTTTAGGCAGGAATTTATAGGGACCTCAATAAGCCATTGTTTTGATGGGACAAAAGGACTGGAAAGGTTTTTACTATATTTTATGGTCTGATAAAAATAATGTTTTCTTAAAGGAAGCTAAAATTCCCCACATTCTAAAGAGCTATATGTCTACTTCTCAAGAATGTAAGTATTACGGTGAAGCCAAGTCTATGCTAATGTATGGCAAATTATTCTTAAATTTTGAGATCTTAAATGATGTCTTTGACAAAGATATAGGGATCGTGAAACCTATACTAGAGTTTTAGGATGAGGAGGTTATGAATAGGATTTCAAATGTGAGTGTGGATTATCCTGAGGAAGTTATGATGCCAAAATTAGTAGCTGCCAAGATTAAAGGGAAAGAGAAGATTGAACCTAAACTAATAAAGGCTAAAGATGGACCCCCGTTGTTGGGAATTATTGGTTACATGCATCACATATATAAGCGGAATTTAAAATTTTTTAACCAATAGATCTAATCTTGCCATGAATTTACAATATAAATATTAATGAGAATAAGAAAAATCACCTTTGATTTTTGTTGAATAGTTGATTTTCCTTCTCACTGAGTTGTCACAAACCATAGTGTCCAAAATTGAACACCTTCAATGAGTAATCCACACTAGAGAAGGAATAAATAAACCAATAATGGAGGAACCACAAGGCTAGCCAAATTTCCCTTGATGCTAGCAAGGGAGTGGTGGCTAGGGTTTTTGAGAGAGAGAATTTCTTTTCTCTTAATTGTTCACTTAACCCTAAAATCTCTATCACTTGGATTTTTATAGTTAGGTTAAAAATCCAAACTCATAATAGGACTAGGCTCTTTAAAATTGCTGGAGAAATATTAAATAGGCTTCTGGAATTATTAATAATTTATTTGGGCTTAATTAAATCCAATTTAAGTCCATTCATAAAAGACTATGCACAAAACCCATAAACTAGGCCCTTTGTGCATACACTTGGATTTAATCACCTAAATGAATTCCAAATCCATCCAAATTTAATATGTAGGCTCCATAATACTTATAAAATATATTTAATTTATTTTAGTCAAAGAATTAGGCCTCTAAGGCCTTCTATCTGAAGTTGGCGTGTAACCCTTCCTCTAGAGGGTTTCTGCACCAAAACCAATCTTCTGGACCTCTTTTAATTTCTCCAATGGATCTATTAATTATTATATTAGCCCTATAACACTTATATTCCAATAATAATTAATTATGAAATATAATATTCTAATTAGATCTATTTTACAGAACATTTCTAAAAAGTTCTTCAAACAATTTTACTTGATCATAATTAATTAAACTCTTTAATTAATTATTCTCTTCTCCCATAATAATATCAAATATTATCATCCTTGTCATTTTACCATTTTATCCTTTATTGTATATGTGTGTGACCTATTAGGTTCCTGTCCATATTGGCAGTATAATATGTAATTATGAGTTCTATTCAAAACTCAAATGATTTAAACTTCTTTAAATCATTTTATCAATCCCGATTGATATTTATGATACACTATTATACAAATCATGAGCGGCCTCTGGCTAGGCATCATGACTATCCAAATGTTAAGAAAGTCAAGTGGTTTGACTATACCCTTTCATAGAAACAGTTACCATGCAATTACTCCTTTCATCACTCTTATCTCCATTAGATTCTGAGTATGGATTTCTGTCAAGTCATATAAATCTAATTATGTATGTTCTATTAGTTTAACCATTGTTACCAAAATGTCCTTCATGGATCCCTATCCATCTTAGCATATTACTCTGGCCAGAGATTCTCTAAACAAGGTAATTATAGAATTATACGAGATAACTTCCCTTAATAATTATGGGATGGTGAATCCTTTTTCAATCACTCAACTATCTTCAAGTAGGTCATGATATACCCAGCCTCCTAACTATGTTCACCTCTAGTTGGAAATAATCAGTTATGGAGTCAAAGTATACCACTTACTACTTAAGATAACCTTGGAGATCTCAAGTCTAAGGATATTTGCACAACCACTATAAAGAGATTCCTCACTGACATATATTTCATATCCATATCAGGATTCTCTTTATAGGTCTCCAATGAACTTGTTCTTCTAACAAGCATCCACATGTTAGCTTTGATTATCTTTCATAATCACAGTTATGAGAACCACTGCTTGAACCATTCTAGAAGCATAACTGTGCTAGTCTGTCCAAATTAACAATGTCCTATCTTGTTAATTCTATGACTAAGGATATTTAGTTATTAACACATTTGTATGCAATAGGCATCTCATATCATGAACACTTTTATGATTGCCTTTGCACTGTGTTTATAATATCTAGGATTTCATTCATTAATTTAAGATTTACAAACTCATGTATTTAAACATAGCATTAATAAATGAATTATGCCTTTTATTAAGAATATGAATTCATACATATGAAATACATCCCTTTTACATGGGCTCTAGGGCATACTCTCTAACACCTACAATTAGTATTGAAGATGGAAAATAAAGAAGCATCAGCCACTGTAATAGCTAAATTTAAAGAAGAATCTATTGTTGATGTCATTTATGTTCCTAAAATGTTCAATAATGATGTATGTTTTCCTATTTATATTTATAATATGAACAAATTTGCTTATTTGTGCGATGTCTCATCCAATTGCATCATGTATAACACTGATTAGGAATATCATAGCGTATTTGACATTAATTTAACCAATACTACATTTAATCTTGGAACACAAGATGATCCTAAAGAAATTTTAATTGCATCCGATGTAACTCTTGAGGAAAGAATAAAATTTGAGAGAATACTAAAGAAATATGAAAAAGTTTTTACCTGGACCTAGGATGATATGCTGGGAATTGATAGGGACATTGCAGAATATGCCATTTTGACTTACCCAGATTGCAAGCCTTTGAAGCAAAAATTCTATAGACTTAGACCTAAATGGGCTGAGAAGGTAAAAAAGAAAATTTACAAATAGATTAAGGCCAATTTCTTGTTAGAGGTTTAGTATCCCATATGTTTAGCTAATGTTGTTCTAGTTTCTATAAACGATGGAAATGTTAGGATGTGTGTCGACTATAGGGACTTAAATAGAGCTTGCTTAAAAGATGATTTTCTTTTACCACATATAGACTTATTCGTTGATAGCACTACTACAAGTATAATGTACAAATTTATTGATGGATATGCTAGATACAATTAGATTTTTAATAAGATTATAGACTAAATCAAGATAGCCTTTATGATAGAGTGGGGGACTTATGCTTATAAGGTGATGCGATTTGGATTGAAAAATGTCATTGTGACTTATCAAAAAATGGCCAGTAAGATTCTTAATGATTTGATCCATAAGGAAGTTGAAGTGTATGTTGATGATATGATAATCAAGTTTAAGACTAGAGGACACTTCGAAGCATTGGGAAAGTTCTTCTAATGAATTAAAAAGTACAACCTTTGTCTTAACCTAAAGACATGTGTGTTTAGGGTTACCTTAGGAAAACTATTGGGTCATATAGTTAGTCAGAGGGGAATTGAAGTAGATCCAGACTAGGGATGATTGCGGGGTGGGGGCAGGGAGTGCCTCCCCACCTATTGCCCTACGCAAGGGTGGGGCGGGGGTGGGGCGGGGACCATTAGTATTTCAAGGGAAAAGTTCCCCCTGTCCCCGATCCCTGCAGGGATCCCCGTCCTTGCATAAAAAATATTTTTATTTTTTTTAAAAAAAATTAATTATAACTAAAATATAATATTTAATAATTAATTATAATTGAAATATAATATTTAATAATTAAAAATTTAAATTCAATTACAAATCAAACTAATATAAATTTTAACAATTGATAAAACTAAAATTAAATATAATTTAAAACTAAATTATATAAATATAATTAAATTTAGTAATTAAATTTTGGGGACGGGGATCACAATCCCCATCCCCACCTCGAATTTTAAGTCGGAAAATACTTTTCTCCCATCCCTATCCCCACGGTGGAATTTTTTTGGGATTTCCCGCCCCATTCGGGGTGGTTCCCTATCGAGGACGGGGATTCCCCACCCCGTGATCATCTCTAATCCAGACAAGGTTAAGGCTATTAGGGAGATGCCAATACAAAAGAAGGAAAAGGAGATTCGAGGGTTTTGGGTCAGATTTAGTACATTAATTGGTTTATTATAAAGATTACTTCCATACGTGAGCTGATTTTTAAGCTTCTAAGAAAAGATCAACCAATCAAGTGGAATAAGGATTGTCAAAAGGCTTTTGGTACTGTTCGGG
Source organism: Excoecaria agallocha (assembly GCA_037975025.1). Lineage (NCBI taxonomy): Eukaryota > Viridiplantae > Streptophyta > Magnoliopsida > Malpighiales > Euphorbiaceae > Excoecaria > Excoecaria agallocha. Next base: position 8,278,790 of record CM075810.1, read on the forward strand.
AGTGTCTTTTACAACCTCCCATTCTCCATCCACCTCGGTCATTGAAGCCCTTAATTTTGTATTTGGCCATTGAACAAAGGTCAGTTGGTGCTATGTTAGCTCAAGAGGATAAGTCTGGGATTTAGTTCACTGTGTAGTACCTGAGCAAGAAGTTTTTTCCATATGAAGCTAAGTATGCAGATGTCAAGAAGATTTGTTTAACTATGGTCTAGCCTTCTAAAAAGTTGAGGCACTATTTTCATTCTTACCATATACAAGCAGTGGATAAGCACATTCCTTTTCGATATTTGCAGTTAGTACCTTCTTTGTTGGGGAAGATAGGGAGATGGCTCTTATTGCTTAGGAATTTAATGTAGAGTTTCTTACTAGGAAAATGATTAAAGGGCAAAAAGTTGTTGAATTCTTGGCAGATCACTTGATAAAAAGAGACAAGATCGAGTACGAGTGCCCTAATGAGAATGTTGCTACTATAATGATGCAAAGCTAGAAAATGTATTTTAATAGAGCTACTAATAATAGAAAGGTAGAACTAGAGTTATCTTGATCATGCTTGAAGGAGAAAATTGCCCTTAGCCAAGAAATTGAGGTATAAAGTGACTAATAATAGAGCTAAAAAGCTTGTCGAGTTTGGGCAAGCAATTCAAAGTGTATGCTTTTATACATATGCCTCGAGGTGTGAATCAAATGGTAGATGCTTTGGCAACTTTAGTATCCATATGGGATAATCCAAAATGAGTAGTAATAAGGCCTACATTAATTATTTGTTTGAGCAAGCCTTGCTTTAAAAGTGAAAGAATCATAACTATGGAGGCAAATGGCAAAAAGCTCTAGTATTATGACATTCAGACTTACTTGGAGAAGTCAATATTTTCAAAAAAGGAACATAAAAAGATTAAAGGATGATTCAAAAACTCTCTGCTCAATTTATTAGTGTAGATAGAGTATTGTACATATGGCAAGTGGATTGTGTATAAATTAGATGCCTAGATGAGAAAGAGATAAAGAAAGTGACAGAAGAAATGCATAGAGGGACTTATGGAGTCTACATGAATGGCTTAACACTTGTAAGGAAGATAAGCATCAGGAGTTCTTCTAGTTGTCAATAGATACCAATTGTTTAAGATACATGAAGATGTGTTATCAATATATAGATTTGAGGCCTCTACCTGTATCAGAGTTGTGCAATCTTTCTTCTCCAATACCTTTTTCAGAATGGGGAATAGATATAATTAGGGAAATTCATCCCTTGGCTTCAAATGGTCATCGGTATATAATAGTCATGCTTGATTACTTTACAAAATAGGTAGAAGTTAAGTCACTCAAAATGATGGGTGCTCAGGAGATGGTACGATTTATTGAGCAAAATCTCGTTTGTAGATATAGGGTGCGGTATCACCTGGTGTTAGATAATGGAATTTAATTTCAAGCTAAAATAAAATAAATACTTAAGAAGTATAGAATATAGCACCATAAATCCTCTCCTTATCATCCACAGGCAAATAAAGTAGTTAAGGCAGCTAATAGGAACTTGAAGAAAATTTTATCTAAGACTATCCAAACTTACAAGGATTGGGTAAAAAAGTTGCCATTTGCATTATGGGGATACAAAACTACTATCAGCATGTCGATAAGAGCCACACTTTTTTTTTGGTCTATGGAAGTAAAGCAGTATTGCTAGTTGAGATCGAGTTACAATCATTAAGGGTTATTCTAGAAGGTAAACTACCTTAGTCAAAATGGGTGGAATAAAGGTTGTTATAGTTGACTTCATTGTATGAAAGTTGTATAAGGGTTTATTACCATAACTAGATGTTTCAAAAAAGATTGGCTCAGTCATTTGGTAAGAAGGTTAAAGACCACCACTTTAAAGAAGGCAACTTGGTATTAAAATATATTAGATTGGGTATTTAAGATTATAGAGGTAAATTCAGGCTTAATTACTACCAAAAAAGGCAGCCATACTCACTGGCAATAATGGAAATGAATTTAAAAAATCGATCAACATTGACTGACTCAAAAGGTTTTGTAGCTAAAAAATATGATGATGAAAGTAAAAAATAATTGGGAGAAAAAGTTTTATTAAGAAAACTCGAGAGGGCGGATCGATAACATGAGTTGGATGCATTTAAAATGTACTCATTAGATTAAATAGAGTCATGTGTTGTGAATTTAATGTCATATTATGATTATTGCTACGCATTACAATAAGATAGGAATGTACATGTAAGGCATAAGTTGGAACACGTCATTTTACATCCAATGGTACATATCTCTTAAGAAAAAAGAAAGAAGAAGCCATTGGGTGGTTAGGAGTCCACTCCAGGGAAAAATTAAGCATGGGTTATGTGAAAATCCATGATAGGACACATTTTCTAATGAGAGAACTTAGTGTGAAAATCCATAAAAGAGCGTATTACCCTAATTAATTAATTGAAAAAAGAAAGAAGAAGAAGAAGAAGAAGAAGAAGAAAAATAAAAGTGAATAATGAAAAATAATATGATACTATAAGAAGTGAAATGATGGTTAGAGGAATTGTTTAGGTCATGAGGAGGTTCAATTGAGTTTACAAGGAAAATGTGTAGAAGATGGTCGGTCCTCATATGAATATAATATGATGATAGTAATAACAATAAGTTAATAATGAAATAATAATGGTAATAAATAATAATAACAATTAATTAATTTAAAAAAAGAATAAATAAAATAATAATAATAATAATAATGGTGATGATAAATAATAATTAAATAATAAACAAATACAAAGTAATAATAAATAAAATCAAAGAGGGCAAGGCAAAAAAAAACTAAAATTTATAATATGAAAATCTTGTCAATTTTGAGAACTAAAGTTCATACTGGGTATAAGGAAATTCATAACAGATCATAAACCACCTGCTAGTGATATATGCATTAATTGCATATGGCATGCATGACACGAACATGATTTTGACATGTGCATATTTTTGTTGCAAGAATGAAAGATTTGCCCCGACGAAATATTGACAACAATTTTTGTACGGAAGGTACCGATAAATGCACCTGGAAAAAACAATTACTCCCTCCGTTCTTTTTTATCAGTCGCTTTTATTATTTTTACTAGGATTAAAAAATAATAAATAGATTTAAATTTAGTATTAAATTGAGTGATTAAAATTAAATTATAAAATCTGATTGGTTCTGACTTTATTGGGAAAGAAATATAAATTAAAAAAGCAAATTAAATTATATTAAAAGTCTAAAAGTGACAGATAAATAGAATTTAAATTTTACTCAAAAGTGACAGATAAAAAAGAACGGAGGAAGTAAAAATTATATTGGCCCCATGTTCGGGAAGTAATATAGTTTATGTCGATTAAAAAAATCACGTGAAAATTAAGTTTGCATGAGTGACCATTGTAATACCTAAGAAACGACAGCAAAAAGAAGCATTTAATGAATATTTTGAACAAGTCACAACCGTGACTCAATGAGTCCCACCTGTTACTCGGTTAAATCACCCATTAAATGCTCCTTCTTCTTCCTTTTTCCTAATTGTCACTTCCTCCGTTAATGCCATTTGTGCTCTCTCTCTCTCATTCAGTTTTCCTTCTCTTTTCACCACTTTTCTCTACCTTTTTTCAATTTTAATTTGAGAGTCTTGCTTCTCATTATCCTAAGATCACAAAGATATAATTTTTCTAAGTTTCATTGAGTTTTTTACACTCTCAAGCATCTAATACGAGGTAAATTTTCTTGCCTTTTATCCATTGTTTTGCTATCAAATGAGCTACAACTGATGTCTAAAATATGGTAAACATTATTATGAAGCTATATATGCTGTTAGGTTCCTTTTTTGTTATTTTTTTAGTGTAAGTATTGTTCCTTTTGGCATATATATTCACGTTACTGATTATGATGCATGTTGCTGTTGTAGAAAAATGTTTTCCTTAGATTTTTTTTTTAGGTTTACAATGTTAATAACAATTATAATAATCATAATAATGAAAAAGTATATATATATATATATATATATATATATATACACACAAAAACTCACAAATAATTAATGTAAAGAAGTAAATAATAATAATAACCTTAGTAACTAGACATAAACAATACATGGTAGTAGGCTTAATAGGCATTAAAAATATCATAAAAGAAAAAAAAAGAAAAGAAAAAAGAAAAAAATAAGTAAATAAATAATATGTGAACAGATAAGTAAAAATAAAAAAGAAGATATAATAGGTATGGTGATGACACTAAGTAATTAAATGGGTAGATGTTAATTAGTGTAGAAGAATATATTTTAAAGAAGATAAGACCATGATAGGGAATGTATATGATAATAATAACCATCATAGTAATAATAATATTTATGAAAAATAAAAATATAATATATAATATTTTAAAAAGGAAAAATATAATAGTAATAAAAAATAATAAATAAAAATAATAACCTTTAGTTATTGTCATTTCCTCTTTTATGTGCATATGCCTATTATTAATACTCATCATAATGCAGGTACCATACTACCACAAAGATCTGCTTCAGTACCACTTCATCAACGAGACATCCCTGCCTAGATGATGATTGATGAGGTAGAGAGATATTGGGCTTTACAGCATTTATAAATTTTTCCCAGTCATTTTATGCCTGTGTCATTCTTACAGCAGGCTGGCCTATTAAGGGAGGTTCAGAATTTGCTTGCCTAGGTTGGATGGACAAAGATTTTCGAGGGAGCATATCTCACATACCTAGAGATGACACATTAGTTCTTGGCCACATTGACATACCGAGGTTTTTCACAATCAGATTATAAGGAGGAGGCCATATCATTCAAGGTATTAGGTAGTCCATTTAGTATGACTAAGAGTCATTTTACGAGGCTAATGGGAATGCCTTATGACGATGGTGCTTTGACCCCCGCTCGATATATTTAGCCACCTATATGTCAAGCTATAGCTTGACTAGGCTTCCTTTATACCTCTAGGAAAGCGAAGTCCACTCCATTGGTTTCTCAGGTGCTCAGATATCTATAGAGGGTTCTATCTTCCTTGTATATAAGGCATTCCGAGTCACTTAATTTGATCAACATATGGTGTTTGTAGGCTATGGTTATAGGACATCGTATTAACATTAAACGTTAGATCTTGGTGAACCTAAAGAGAGTTAGAGATGGTGCCATATCAAAGACAGTGGTAGGGGTATTATTACTCGTATATTGCTGGTTGTTGGAGTCCTTAAGGGAGCTATAGGGGGCCCTTTGTTGGGTAATACTTATGTGGATGCTAACATGGCATTAGACATACACTTGATTACAATAGATTAAGGTAGTCTATATGGTTTCGATTTCTTACCTTGGAGTAGATTGACAGGGTATTGAGATTAGCTAGATAGGTGCCACCAGAGCCATTGAAGGAGCCATCATTTGAGCCATCGATTTGTTGAGAATTATCGGTTACATGCATCACATGCATAAGCAGAATTTAAAATTTTTAACCAATAGATCTGATCTTGCCATGAATTTACAATATAAATATTAATGAGAATAAGAAAAATCACATTTGATTTTTGTTGAACAATTGATTTTCCTTCTCACCGGATTATCGCAAACCACAGTGTCCAAAATTAAACACCTCCAATTAGTAATCCACACTAGAGAAGGATTGAATGAACCAACAATGATAGAACACAAGGGCTGACCAAATTTCCCTTGATGCTAACAAGGGAGTGACAGCTAGGGTTTTTCAAAGAGAGAAAATTTCTTCTCTTTTAATTATTATATCAGCCCTATAACACTTATAGTCCAATAATAATTAATTATGAAATACAATATTTCAATTAGGTCCATTTTACAAAATATTTCTAAAAAGTTCTGCGAACAATTCTACTTGATCATAATTAATTAAACTCTTTAATTAATTATTCTCTTATTCATTTCTCTTCTCCCATAATAACATCAAATATTATTATCCTTGTCATTTTACAATTTTATCTTTTACTCTATATGTATGTGACCTATTGGGTTCATGTCCATATTGGTAGTATAATATGTAATTATGAGTTTTATTCAAAACTCACATGATTTAAACTTCTTTAAATCATTTTATCAATCCCTATTGATATTTATGATACACTATTATACAAATTATGAGTAGCCTCTAGCTACTACCCAAATGTTAGAAAAGTCAAGTGGTTTGACTATACCCTTCCATAGAAACAGTTACCATGCAATTACTCCTTTCACCACTCTTATCTCAATTAGATTTTGATTATAGATTTCTATCAACTCATATAAATCTAATTATGTATGTTCTATTAATTTAACCATTGTTCCCAAAATGCCCTTCATGGATCCCTATCCATCTTGGCATATTACTGTGGCTAGAGATTCTCTGAACCAGTCAATTATAGAATCATGCAAGATAACTTCCCTTAATAAATATGGGATGGTGAATCCTTTGTCAATCACTCAACTATCTTTAAGTAGGTCATGATATGCCTAACCTTCTAACTATTTTCACCCCTAGTTGGAAGTAATCAGTTATAGAGTCAAAGTATATCACTTGCTACTTAAGATAACCTTGGTGATCTCAAGTCTAAGGATATTTGCACAACCACTATGAAGAGATTCCTCACTATATAGATTTAATATCAATGTGAGGATTCTCTTTGCAGCTCTACAATGAACATGTTCTTCTAACAAGCATCCATATGTTAGCTTTGATCATCTTACATAATCACAGTTTTGAGAACCACTACTTGAACTATTCAAGAAGCATAACATGTGCTAGTCTGTCCAAATTAACAATGTCCTATCTTGTTTATTCTATGACTAGCGATATTTAGATATTATCATATTTTCATGCAATAGACATCTCACATCATGAACACTTTTATAATTGCCTTTGCACTGTGTTTATAATATCTAGGACTTCATTTATTAATTTAAGATTTACAAACTCATGTATTTAAACATAGCATTAATAAATGAATGATTCCTTTTATTAAGAATATGAATTCATACATATGAAATACATCTCCATTATATGAGCTCTAGGGCATACTCTCTAATAATCTCATACTTGCACTAGAGCCAATCATTCATATTTCTTAAACCCATGTTATTTATATGGTGATCATGCTTTATCTAGGAAAGTGCTTTAGTGAGGGGATCTGCCACATTATCATCTATGGGGACCCTTTCTATTTTCACATCATTTCTAGCTACTATTTCCCTTATGAGATGGTAGCATATGAGAACATGCTTGGATCGCTGATGAGATAGTGGTTCCTTTGCTTGCGCAATGGCTTCATTATTGTCATAATATAAAGAAATCAGATCAATAATGTTAGGCACCACTCCTAGTTCAGATATGAACTTTTTGATCCAAACTGCTTCTTTGGCTACTTTCGAAGTAGCAATGTACTCAGCTTCTGTCGTGGAATCTGCAGTTGTTTCTTGTTTGGAACTCTTCTAACTAGCTGCTCCTCCTTCCATTATAAACACAAAACCAGACTGTGATTTACAATCATCATTGTCAAATTGGAAGCTGGCATCCATATACCCATTTACTTCCAAACTGCCCTCTCTATATACCAAGAATATATCCTTAGTCCTTCTTAAGTACTTAAGGACATTCTTGACAGCTGCCCAATGTTCCTCTCTAAAATTGGATTGGAATCTGTTTGTGACACTCAAAGCGAATGCTACATCTGGATGTCTACATAACATAGCATACATGATAGAACCAATTATAGATGCATATGGTATTCTATTTAGGCTCTCTCTATCATATAGTTTCTATGGACACATAGACTTAGAAAGGTGTTTCTCATGCACCATGGGTATAAACCCTTTCTTAGAGAGATCTATATTGAACCTCTTCAATACTTTATCTATATATGTACTTTAAATAAGACCTAGCAACCTATTGGATCTATCTCTATAGATCCTTATTCCTAGAATATAGGATGATTCTCCAAGGTCTTTCATGGAGAATTGCTTAGATAACCATATTTTATCAGATTGGAGAAGAGAAATGTCGCTTCCCATGATTAATATGTCATCCACATATAGAACTAGGAAGACAATTGCACTCCCATTGACCCTTTTATACACACAAGATTCATCTTCATTCTTAGAGAAACCAAACTCTTTGATTGTCTCATTGAATTGTATGTTCCAACTCCTAGAGGCTTGCTTCAATCCATAAATGGATCTTTAAAGCTTGCATACCTTTTTTGCCATCTCTTGATGCGAACCTTTCTGGTTGTGTCATATACACATCCTCAATTAGATTTTCATTTAGGAAAGCAGTTTTCACATCCATTTGCCAAATCTCATAATCATAATGAGCTATAATGGCTAAAAGTATTCTTATAGACTTAAGCATCGCTATAGGAGAAAAGGTTTCATCATAGTCAATACCTTATTTTTTATGATAGCCTTTTTCTACTAAGCGAGCTTTATAGGTAACTATATTACCTTCCATGTCGGTCTTCTTTTTGAAGAACCATTTGTACCCTATGGGTTTTATCCCTTCAGGTGGTTGAGTTAAAGTCCATACTTTGTTCTCATACATAGAGTCCATTTCAGACTGTATAGCCTTAAGCCATAAATCATGTTCTAAACTGTTCAAAACTTCTCGATAGCTTGTAAGCTCATTGTCCTCTACTGCAATTATGCCTCTATGAGAAATGTGAAATCCATATCTCATAGGGATAGAACGTATCCTAGTAGATCTTTTAGGATTTTATGTATAATTAGGTTCAATTGTAATCTCATCATTATGAAATTCAATCTCGGGTTCAATCGATTGATCTACTTCTATTTGTGGATCTTGAACTTCACCAAGTTCAAGTTTACTCCCACTGTCCTCTCGTAGGAGAAATTCTCTTTCCAAGAAGACAGCATGCCTTGAAACAAATATCTTTTGTTCTAAGGGATGATAGAAATAATATCTAAATATTTCTTTTGGATATCCCATAAATCAACATTTGTCAGACTTAACATCTAGTTTGTCTGACATTGTCCTCTTCACAAAAGCAGGACAACCCCATACTTTCGTACGAGAAAGTGTGGATTTCTTGTTATTTTATATCTCATATGGAGTAACATCAACCGATTTACTAGGAACTCTATTTAACACATAAACAGCAGTTTCTAGTGCATATCTCCAAATGGACTTAGGCAAGTCTACTCGACTCATCATAGATCGAACCATATCTAATAGTGTTCAATTTCTCCTTTTAGATACACCATTATGTTGTGGTGTATATGGTGGAGTCCACTGAGATAAAATCCCATTATCTCTTAGTTTTCTTGACTTAAGTACTCTCTACCTCGATCTAATATAAGTGTCTTAATACTCTTGCCAAGTTGCTTCTCTACTTCATTTTTGAATTCTTTGAACTTTTCAAATGCTTCTAATTTATATTTCATTAGATAGATATATCCAAACCTGGAATAATTATCTTTAAAAGTAATGAAGCAGGAGTAAACTCCTTTGGCAAGTGTAGTCATTAGACCACATACATCTGAATGTATTAAGTTCAAAACCATTTTAGCTCATTCTTCTTTACTAATAAAGGGAGATTTTGTCATTTTTCCCAATAAACAAGACTCACATGTATCAAATGATTCATAATCAAATGATCCCAAATCACCTTACTTGTATAATTTAGTCATGCATTTCTCATTTATATGGCTTAAACGACAATGCCATAAATATGAGATATTTAGATTATCTTGTTTCATTCTCTTGGTATCCACATTATACACTTTTTTATTTAAATTAAGAATAAATATACCATTCTCAATGATAGCTTTAGCATAAAACATATTGTTCTTAAAAATGTAGCAACATTTGTCTTTTAAAGAAATGTGATAATAATTCAATAAACAACTTAAAGAAATATTACTTTTGGATAAAGCTGGAACATAATAACAATTATTTAATTCCAGTATTAATCCACTTGGAAGAGGCAAATGGTAAGTCCCCACAACTATTGTAGAGATGCTTTGTCTAGTAGCTGACTATAGACACATTTCTGCCTTTTCAACTCTTCTACTACTTTTAAGCCCCTGTAGATCATTATACAAATGAGATCCACATCCAGTATCTAATATCCAAGATTGTTTTGAAGCAATAGAATAAGTATTAATTTCAATCATATGAATACCTGAAGTAGAAGCATCAGCTTACTTCTTCTCCTTGAGAGAATCTAGATAGGCCTTGTAGTTACTCTTTCAATGATCATCTTTTCCACAATGGAAGCAAGTTCCTTTGGGATTCTCTTTCTTGGCAACCTTCTTCTTGGAAACCTTACCATTCTTTGGCTACACCTTGGTCATCTTCTTCTACTTCTTACCTTTAGCAGAAGTAACAACCATGGCACTTTTTGAATCCTTCTTGAAGGATCCATTAGCTATTTTGAGCATGTTGATTAACTTAGGAATGGTCACTTGGATCTTATTCATATTGAAGTTAAGCATGAAAGGTGTATAACTTGGAGCCAACGAGTACAAGATTAAATATATGTATAGATCATTATCCATTACATAGCCAAGTTTACTCAAATCCTCAATATACCCATATATCTTTAATGCATGAGTAGCAGCTGAAGTGTCTTCCACCATTTTGCAGCTAAATAGAGCTCGAGCAATCTCATATTGCTCAGTTCTAGCCTGAGAAGAATAAAGCTACTCTAGATGCAAAATGATGGTTCTAGCATTCATCATCACATGTTGCTTCTAAAGCTCTGAGGACATAGCACCCAACATCAGACATGCCGCTGATCTCATCAATGGCATCATCTGATAGAAGTGGTGGTGGATCTTTATCCAAGACATAATGGATCTTTTTAGCTTCGATAACAATTCTCACTTGTCCGATCTAGTCAGAATAGTTGCTGCCAACCAACTTATTATCCAAGATTGATCGCATGTTAATGTTCGATGTGCTCATGATGATGACCTTTGATGTGAAAAGAAAACATATGAGAGTTTGTTCATATATATGTATACATTAATTAGGTCTTTAATTAATTTATTTACTCCCACTATTTTATTGCGAATTAATAGCCCTCACTATATAATCCGAGAAAACCCAATGGTTTTCTTAGTGAGCCAATATCCAATCCTTGGTATGTAATTTGACCTTGACTGTGGTCAATAAGCCAAACTCCATACCCTTGAAAGGTAGGTATCTCTATACCAATTGTGTCTCTACACAACTATTGGATCATTAGGTTATCAACTCTTGATATATGCATATCATATATGCATTCCCTAATCTTGCCTCTAGAACCATTAGCCTTGACTGTAGTCAACAAGCTAATGGGCTAGCTCAGATGACCCATTTAATTAGATTCGAACATATTCAATATAATGTGAGCTTGAGTGTGGTAAATAACCCATACTATAAAGAACTCTGGTTCTCCTCCAATTAATGGAAGGCTTATATACCTTAGTATTTGTTTGAGGGATTTTTGTTAATTAAGTCTCATCATACATGGTTGGCATACATTGGTATGCATCCTATATCTATCACATAAATAGAAGCATACAAATATGGTATAGTTATGGACTTTACTACATTGATTTCCTTGAGTTAAAAGGGAAATCAAAAGGTCATACCTAGGTAATATGCATGATTCAAATAAGTAAAAATAATTACATTATCTTCAATCTTGTTGGATCTCCATCCGGCCCATCTTGCTCCTTGATAGTGGTCTCCATCTCTATCTTTAATTCTAATCTAAGTAATCTAATTACATATTACAATTTGAAAAAGAAATACAAACCAAAAACAAGTGGCCGAGATATGAAAGTCCTCATTAGGCCGAAACATGCATTATGCTCAATCACATTGGGCCTTGTCTATAACTATCCATCATACTAATCATACACCCTTATATGCATTTCTAATGCATAAAGTGAAATCATATAATGGAATACAAACTATGTTTCAACTCTTGAAACTTAATTTTGAGTTATTTTAATAATGTGATCAAATTAAGAAACTTTTTCTATTTTGGAAACTTTCATTTTAGGAAACCTTTTTGCATGCATGTGTTATTGCCTTAATTATCAATACAATTGATTATTAATTGATTATCAATTGATTATTTAATTAATTAATCATATTAAGTAATTAAAAAATTAATTTTGGGCTTAAAACAAAGGGTAGGCCGAAACTCACAAATTTAAACCTTAAAGTGTGTTCACACACAAACTAGCTTTGTGTCTATTAGACCATTTGGGCCTTTTGGAATGAGCCAAGCCCACTCCAGCCCTTAAAACAAATTAATAAACTTAATTATAGTTTATAATATTTAATTTAAATCAGCTCCTTAGGCCCACTAAGTCATTCACTAATTTAAATCAAGTCCGTAAACATAATTAAGCCTATTAAGTGGTTTTAATGAATTAAAATTAATCCAATTAATTCAAGGCCCATTTTAATTAATACAATTAATTAAAAACACATTCATATATCAAATTTAGAAGGTTAAAAATCGTTCTAAACAAGAACCCACCAAGAACACACCAAGAACACACGAAGAACACCAATTTATTGAACTATTCGACTAAACTAGTTTTCATTCAAAACTTGTTCAATTTTAATTTTGCTTGATCCTATGACTTAATATCATATATTAAATACATAAATTATCATCAAAATAATTTTAGAGTTGATAAATAAAAATTTAATTTAGAACAGCCCCCTTTTATTGAAAAATAGAAACCCTACATGCCAAAAACAATGATTCTTTTCTCAAAAGAATCATTTTTATTTTATTTTTATATATTTGATCACATACATCCAGAAATCAAAATTTCTCATTCATGAACAATCAAATCTGATATTCTAAAGTTCATGTAATAAATAACTCAAAAATAAAAACTATTTCGCAAAAGAATATAGAATTGTAGATTCATGACAAAACCTAGGCTTTGATACCTTGTTGGGAATTATCGGTTACATACATCACATACATAAGTAGAATTTAAAATTTTTAACTAATAGATCTACTATTGCCATGAATTTACAATATAAATATTAATGAGAATAAGAAAAATCACCTTTGATTTTTGTTGAACAGTTGATTTTCCTTCTCACCGGGTTGTCGCAAACCACAATGTCCAAAATTTAACACCTCAAATTAGTAATACACACTAGAGAAGGATTGAATGAACCAAGAATGATGGAACAAAAGGGCTGGTCGAATTCTCCTTGATGCTAGCAAGGGAGTGGCAGCTAGGGTTTTTCAAAGAGAGAGAATTTCTTTTCTATTAATGTTCGCTTAACCCTAAAATCCTTATCACTTGGATTTTTTATAGTTAGGTTAAAAATCCAACTTCATAATGGGATTGGGCTCTTTAAAATTTCTGGAGAAATATTAAATGGGATTATGAAATTAGTAATAATTTATTTGGACTTAATTAAATCCAATTTAAGTCCATTCATAAAGGACTATGCACAAAACACATAAACTAGGTCCTTTATGCATACACTAGGATTTAATCACCCAAATGAATTCCAAATCCATCCAAACTAAATATGTAGGCTCCATAACACTTATAAAATATATTTAGTTTATTTTGGTCCAAGAATTAGGCCTTTAAGGCCTTCTATATGGGTTTGGCATGTAACCCTTCCTCTAAAGGGTATTTGCGCCAAAACCAATTCTCTCGGCCTCTTTTAATTCCTCCAATGGATCTATTAATTATTATATCAGCCCTATAACACTTATAGTCCAATAATAATTTATTATGAAATACAATATTTCAATTAGGTTCATTTTACAGAATATTTCTAAAAAGTTCTGCGAAAACAATTCTACTTGATCATAATTAATTAAACCATTTAATTAATTATTCTCTTATTCATTTCTCTTCTCCCATAATAATATCAAATATTATTATCCTTGTCATTTTACCATTTTATCCTTTACTCTACATGTGTGTGACCTATTGGGTTCCAATCCATATTAACAGTATAATATGTAATTATGAGTTCTATTCAAAACAAACATAATTTAAACTTCTTTAAATCATTTTATCAATCCCTATTGACATTTATGATACACTATTATACAAATCATGAGTGGCCCCTAGCTAGGCATCATGACTACCCAAATGCCATGAAAGTCAAGTGGTTTGACTATATCCTTCCACAAAAATAATTACCATGCATTATCTCAATTAGATTTTGAGTATGGATTTCTATCAACTCATATAAATCTAATTATGTATGTTCTATTAGTTTAACCATTGTTCCCAAAATGCCCTTTGTGGATCCCTATCCATCTTGGTATATTAATATAACCAGAGATTCTATGAAAAAAGGCAATTATAGAATCATGCGAGATAACTTCTCTTAATAAATTTGGGATGGTGAATCCTGTGTCAATCACTCAACTATCTTCAAGTAGGTCATGATATATCCAACCTCCTAATTAAGTTCACCCCCAGTTGGATGTAATCGGTTATAGAGTCAAAGTATATCACTTGCTACTTAAGATAACCTTGGTGATCTCAAGTCTAAGGATACTTGCGCAACTGCTATGAAGAGATTCCTCATTGACATAGATTTAATATCCATGTGAGGATTCTCTTTGCAGGTCTCCAATGAACTTGTTCTTCTAACAAGCATCCACATGTTAGCTTTGATCATCTTCCATATTCACAGTTTTGATAGCCACTACTTAAACTATTCAAGAAGCATAACATATGCTAGTCTATCCGAATTAACAATGTCCTATCTTGTTAATTCTATGACTAAGGATATTTAGATATTATCACATTTGCATGCAATAGACATCTCACTTCATGAACACTTTCATGATTGCCTTTGCACTGTGTTTATAATATATAGGACTTTATTTATTAATTTAAGATTTGCAAACTCTTGTATTTAAACATAGCATTAATAAATGAATGATGCCTTTTATTAAGAATATGAGTTCATACATATAAAATACATCCCCATTACATGAGCTCTAGGGCATACTCTCTAACACAATTTATACACTATTCAAACCCTAATCTGGATGCCTGTCATACCTATCAAGAAGGCCATGCTAGTTATTTTTGGGACAGATATGGATTTTGAGTCAATTGACTTTCCTCCAAGGATGCTTCACAAGCAAGCAATGTAAAGATCACGTAACCCAAGGATCTTTGGCTTGTCTTAAGCTAATCGACATTTATCATCTCATCCTGCCAGTGCATTCGCACCTTATGGTTATCTATAGGTTTTGACTTCTTCCCTACCATCTCCATCACCAATCTGACATATGCCTTTTTATTCCCTTTCCAGCCAGTACTAACACATTCCTCATCAAATATTATGGCTCACTCCATAATAGAGATGTTATAGAATATACGAGCTATTCAGGCATCATAGGCCTCTATGGTAAGTAGACCTTACAAGACGGTCATGCAACTCTTCTCATAGCACATAAGTACTTACATAAGATTGTTTAGCAAACTAGAACATAGTTAAAGGAAGATATAGCTACTGCATGTGCTGAGAGCATCACCCAGTGGGAGTAGGTGCACCCCAGTATAGAGATAGTATGCACTTTTATTGATCAACTTGCAGGTAATCTAGGCGAGAGCTTAGACATAATAGAGGCTGTTATATGTACCATTAAAGAGAAGGCCATGCAAAGATATAAGGACTTGGATGCATATTTTGCAACTTTTTAGACATGATTGATTGGGAGATTGGATGTTCAAGACATTGTATTTACACATATCCATGAGGGTGTTTAGTACATATCGAGTTACATCCAATGGTTAGGCTTTCCATCGCCTATGGGGGATACAGAAGGGCAGCATTTTTATTAGCAGGCTATGCATTGTTTTTCTTTACAGCCATAAGGTTTTTCTCTAGCATCGATACTAGTGATTGAGTGGGTTCCACCTACTCGATAAAAAGGCCCATCACATTTCTCATCAGCACTAGCCGCTCCACTAAGTTCTCCATATTTAGGTTCATTCTAACAGTTATGGAGTTTATATCTTTATTTTATTTTATATCCTATGTTACGAACTTGCTTAATTTTTCTTTAAAACTAAAGACCACTTGTATGTAAATCTGTATTAGTATTATAGTAGTTTATCATATAATGTTTGTATTAACTGTGATTATTAAATTTGGATAATAGATGTCTTTAATTACACTTTGAAAAAAGGAGAAAAAAAGATAAGAAATAAAAGGGAAGTTCAAATAAATACATAAACAAGATGAGTAAATACTAATATTTAAAAAATAATAAATAAAAAGGAATAATAAAGCCATCTCCAATAGATAATGAATATAAACCAAACATTGACCATTTGCAACCATAATCATAATAAAAAAATAGTTTTTAATTCTAAAACTTTATTTATTATATCATGTAGGGGGCAACCTTTTATATCGTCAAAAGGACATATTCTACCCGACTCAAAAGTTTCAACTGTTGCACATAACTAGACAATCATATCAAAATAGAATACTACATGATACTTGACAAGAATGTTTGGTGGAAAGTGTATTAGTCGTATAAGCTTGTGTAGCCTTAGGATTGATCAATGCCTTGACACTCCTTCCACTATCGGGGGCAAGTGACTATGCAACTGGTAATTAATTTCAGCTACACCTATCAAAAAACCAAAAAATTTTTCTACCCACAACAAGGCACCCATATTCATATTAATCCAAGACCTTTTAGGGGGCACCCACTTTCATTTTTAACCCAAAACCACTCAAAGAGCACCTACATTTATCATAACCCAAGACCTCTTAAGGGGCACCCACATTTACCTTAATCCAAGACCTCTTAGAGGGCACATCAGATAATCAATCAAGGGTTAACATGTTGATAAGCTAATAATAACTACTTAACCAAAGATTCATTATCTCAATTGGTACACATCTTAAATCCTAATTCTATATATAGATAAACTGGATCAATCAAGTGTTAACACATCACCAAGTTAATGGTAACTACTTGACTAGAGATTCACTACCTTAGATGGTACATGCTTTAATCCTGATTTTGCACACTGACAAGCTGGCACTAATCAGACAATCAATCAAGGGTTAACACATCAATAAGCTAATGGTAACTACCCGACCAAAAATTCATTACCTTAAATGGATGTGTCTTCAAGGGATTAACTTCCCTAAATGCTATATGTTTTAACCAAATCAAGTAGAGATTTAATGCTTTAAATGGTACACATATTTAAGAGGTCCACTGCCTCAAATGGGAAATGTTTTAACCAAATTAACCAGAGATTCATTGCGTTAAATGGTATGCATTTTTAAAAAGACTCACTACCTTAAATGGTATATGTTTTAATCCAATAAATTAGAGATTTGCCGCCTTAAATGGTACGCATTGTGAGACCCCTTACATGACCCTAATTAAATTTCATGTTTTGAGAGGAGTTTTAATTGATTAGGATTAAGAATTTAATGAGAAATTCGTATAAATAATTTGTTAAGGGATAAATGACTTTTTTATTATTTTGATGGCATGAAAAATAAATTGATTAGTGTGATGTAATTCGAATTGAGGGTTTAATTGGAGTATAATTATTGATTTGGGGTAAATTGGTAATTATGACATTTTATGGGGTCAATTGAGAATTTAAGAATTGAGGAGAGGCTAATGTAAATAAGAGGTTAATTGGTGGGGTTGAATTATGAATAGACTAGCTTGTGGGAATGAATTGTGACATGCAAGATTTGGTGAGGAAGTCTTGGTAACATGCAAAAACTTGAAAGGATCACTTGGGGAATTTGCCTTATTATTATATAGGTTGAAAGGTAGTGGTTGGAAAGAGAAAATGCAGATGGTGGTGAGTTGGTCGGCTGAGTTTGATGAAGAGGGAGAGTTCTTATTTCCTTAAACTTGAATAACCAATGTCTCAAAGAAATCTTAAGGAAAACTTTATGCATGTTAATTAATCAAGAAGATATTGATAAAGATTATAAAGGTATGGTATAATTTTGGGATATCTTCATCCCCTTCTTCTTCTTCTTCTTCATTTCCTTATGTGAATTTCGGATGGCCTTGGTTGCTGGAAATGATGGATTGGGGATGACTTGTGTTGTAGTTAAAGAAGGAGGAGATTGAAAGGATAAAGGGAAAGATATTGCAAGGGATTGAATGCTAGGGTAAAGAGGGGTCGGCCAAGGTATGGGATGGTACTCACATTACATGCATGTGATTCTTGATTGTATCATCTAGGTGCATGTGTGTGATAGATGAAATAATAGGGATGAGTTATGAATTTAGAATATCTTACAGTATGTGTTACATGAAGATTTGCTGAAATTATTAACTGTAATTAAGCTATAAAATGAGCTAGGGATCTTAATTTAAATATTTGGTAATTTTGATAGTTCCATATGAGATATATGTATAAAAGTGTATTTGAAAAATATCACTAAGTTGGCCTCTAAATTAATCCCTACATTGATGGAATATTAGATGCATCTTTGATGCTAATATTGAACAGCTTGGGTAAAATCTTAATAAATGATTGTACAATTCTCAGATTGACATGAAGTAAATTCCTACTTAAAATAGACTTTATATGAAGAAAACAAAGTCAAATAAAGCCCACAACATTGCCTATTTTCACTTGAAAATCGGAAATTCTGTGTTGCCTACTATGATGAACAGTCTTTAGTAATTTCAACATATCTCGAGTTCTAGAAATGATATTGAAAACATTTTTGATGTTCTAGAAACTAGAAATGTATATCTACAACTTTGTAGAAGACAACTTTTTCTAAAACGGTCGTTTAGTGTGTCAAAAATGATGTACAAAATAAAATTATTAAGCAGTTTGCAGGATTCTGGGATCAGGGTGAAAAACTCGTATGGCCAAGTATACTGTCGCGAGCGCGACAGCATGATTTTGGCCCATAACTATGTTTTTGATCCTCCTTTATCAGTATGTTAGGCTACCCCCATGTGTTGCACATATGACTGAACAAAATAGACCTTGAATGCAAGTATACGAGTCATATACTTGTGTGTATATAAATTTGTATCATTTATATTGAAAATTTACCTATGAATGTATACCTATGCTATAAAATAGGGACTATAATAGTATGACCTTGGCATGTGTGTATGCCCGTATGGAAACATGTTGATATGTTGTATAGCATATGACTTGAATTATGATAAAGGTTTATATATGTGTTGGAAACATGCTCATAAGAATAAATCAACTATATGCAAATGTACCCACAGGTATGTACATTGATGATTATGTATATGATATGATGATTATATGTCATGCCTATATGTTATGATGTAAATTGTACAGTCATACAGATTTGAATAAGCCAGATGTATAACTTGGCATGTGAAATGTGCATATACCTGATTATGCACCAGAGAATTCATAGTTATATAAGGCTATGTATATGTGCACAACATTATACTATGAATACATTATTAATATGTGAATTGAACACGAATATAGTTCTGCCTGCGATAGAGTTTTAGATGTGGATAGATAGGCGCCTATAGGGAAATTGCAGCTGCTATAGTTTGGCCCGATTGGGTCCATAGTATATATGATCCCGTTTGGATCATGATCAGCCCCGTTTGGGTTGATAGGCTACCCCGTTTGGGTATGCTTGACCGGTCCACAGTACAGTTTGGTCCCATTTGGGTCTATAGATTTGATATCTTCATATATCCTTCTTTGATACCGATGTGTATCCATAGTTCCTGTTATGCACCGATAAAGCTAAGGCAGGCTAAATGTTATTCATAGTAGTGATCAAAATTAAACAGTTAAAGTGATTTGACTAAAGATTGATATTGTGGATTATAATGTTGGTTTACCACATGAATTATGTTTTATTTGAATATGTTTACATGGGAAATTGCTGTCTATATGAATTATGAATATGAGCATATTTGTTACTCTTCTGGGTACAATGATTAGGAACATGAGAATATATGTTATGTTTTAAAGTATTTGTTATTAATGACATGATATGTTGTATATGTTATTTATTATATACATTGTATATGTATGTTTTGATGACCTGTGTGAGTGGTCATTCATCTGTAGATGTTCCCCACTAAGCTTTATAGCTTAGCACGGGTTATTTATCCGTGTAGGTACAAATAGCAAGACTTTTGTTGAGGGACGTTCCCTGCATCAGGAAGGGGCAACCATCGACTGATAACCTTTATATAGGATGTTTTGTATTACAATTATCTTATATCTTATGATATGTATAAAACCTATGTGGAATACTGTAACTCACTAGTAGTAAAGCTAAGACAGAATATGTGTGCATAAAGTAATATTCAGACAGTCTAGTATGCATGATAATAGGTATGAAATGGAAAACAGGAATAGACTTGTAGCATGAATATAAGCATATGAAACCATATGACAAGATTAATGGCTAAATGATGATTAAATGAACATGTAGTATAAGCATGATTAATAGTATTCATGATACATGTGTAATAGGATTTTTGCATTGAGGGTGCTACACGCATCTTCAAGAGACTCATTATCTTAAATGGTATATGCTTTAACCAAATCAATCTAGACATTCACTACCTTAAGTTTATGTCTTCTCTTTTTACTCAAAACTTTGGATCACATAGACATTCACTGCACTAGCCTCCCTAAAGTTGGGGGCAACTGTAGATACTGGGTCCTAAGTTAGCTTTAGTTAGAGTTACCTAATGAGGATGGGTTTTTCCTTTTAAAGATAAAAAACTCAAAGTTTAAGGATCTCTCTTTACTTTATGAGCTTTTTTGAAAACTTTTTTTTTTGTTTTTTGGCTTTGGTAAAATAGATTGGGGATTAAAGAGTGACTTAGGAGAAATTTTGCTTAAAGTTCATCGGGACCAGTTTTAAAATTTTGGCTATATCTCAATCTACAAACATTAAAATTGAGTGATTTCACTTTCATATAAAACTTAATACAAATATCTATAACTTAATAGAAGGAACCAAAACCCAGTTTTTGTTTTATGGCCCTTAAAAGTAGTCATGAACTCTAAATATCTGAATTTATTCTCTATTCTTGACCAATCTGTACCAATTAGGGTATAACTTTTTCTATAAAACTCCTTTTGAGTCAAATCTAATTTTTATAAAAACTAGACATACATTTAAAAAACTTTAATGAATGATGTATGATCTAATTTTACCTCTATTGTTCCTAAAAATTTTTCAAAGATAAGGTAATAATTTTATCCCTAAAGGGTATCTATGAGCAGTAACAGGTAGTTTGGCCATAAATAATGACTCAGTGAGTCCCAATTGTGACTCACTATTTTTAGTGCATTTTTGGCTGAGTTATGCCTAATTTTGAGTACTGGGGGATTAGGACTCATTAAGTCACGGTCATGACTAACTGATTCACTCCTAACCCTTTAGAATTCACCCCTTTCTTGATTTTTTCTCATTTTTACTTCTTTTAAATGCCAATAACTACCGCAAATAAGGGGTTTGGAAATTCTAAGGCATAAGGGGATGTCCAAGAGAGGAAAAATGGAAAAAAAAAAGAAAGAATATAGAAAATGTAAGGTTTTTAAGTTTTCTTTTTATTTTCTCATCTTATTTTTAAATTTCCTCTTCAATCTTTATTTTTTTAATTTATTCTTGATAAAAAAATTTGAAAAGGATCCTAAAAATCTTTGAGTTTCTGCTATTATTCTGAAAAAATCCCTAAAGGTAATATTATAAAGCCTGCCATACTCTTAACTTGTTATTTACTTGGACTAGATATATACTTTCACTATTGGATGTTATGCATTTAACTCCCTTTTAGATAGTTTACTTAATAATTGACTGGATCTAGACTAACTAATGTAAAATAATAAGATCTAGTAACTTTTATATGTTAAAAATGTTATTTTTAGGGTGCGTTTAGTAAAGTTATAGATTTTTAATTTTTTATTTTCTAAAATCCAAAAACTATTTCAGTTTTTATTATCTATTTTTAAAAAACTATTTTATATTTTTCAAAAAAGTATCATACTTTTTTAATTATTCATGTATATTTTTCGATAGTGGCAGAAGTGGTGGTGGTGGTGGCGGCAGCGGCAGTAGCGGTGATGGCAGCAGTGGAGACGATAGTGATGGTGGCAGTGGCTGTGGTATAGTGGTGGTGGCGATTGTAGTTTGGTGGTGATTGTAGTAGTGATGGTAGTGATAGTGGTGATAATAGTCCAATGGTGATTATAGCAAGGGGTGGTGACGGCGGTGGCAATAGCGGTGGTGACGGCGATGGTAATAGTGGTGGCAGTGACGATAGTGATGGTGGTGGCAGCAGTAGCAATAGTGGTGGCAGTAGTGGGGGTCTGGTGGAGGTGGTAGTAATGGAAATGGTATGGTGGTGGTGGCGACAGTAGTCTAGTAGTGGTGGTGGTAGCGGCGATAGAGGTGATAGCGACGGTGGTAATGGCGGTGGTGATAGTGGCAGCGGTATGGTTGTGGTCTAGTGGTGGCAACGACGACATCAGTGGTGGTGCATATTGTGGTAACGATGGTGATAATAAAAATAAAGTAATTAAATTATTGATAAAAATAAAATTGTAAAAGCCACATTTTAAAGATTTTTAATTTTCATTTTTAGTGTGAAAATCATTTCTTTAAATTTTTTCAAAAACCAAAACAGAAACAAATCTACATAATATATTTTGGTTTTATTTTTAAGAAAAAAATCAAAAATCAAAAATAAAATCCTCCCCAAGTGCACCCTTAGTTGTTTAACTTATTTTCTTTATATATATTATTTAGATCTTATCATTTAAAATGTTTTAGATATTTATATTTTATTTTTTTAAGTTTTTTAAATTCTGTTTGGTAAGGATTTAAATAGAAAGTGAGCCAACTCGATGTGATTTTGACCTTGTGGTCATAAGTTATACCTATATTATTTAATATTGTCTTTTAATTTAGTTTATATATTATATTTCTAATTTTATGTTCATGTTTATTTATTAAATCATGTTGCACGATACATCTACTATATTATATTAAATATTTATGTGAATCTATTGTGTTTAATATATTTTTGCGTTTATTATATTTTATTATTATAAAATCATTATATTATATTATATTATATTATATTATATTATATTATATTATATTATATTATATTATATTATATTATATTATATTATATTATATTATATTATATTATATTATATTATATTATATTATATTATATTATATTATATTATATTATATTATATTATATTATATTATATATACGTACATACAAATATTTATCGCTCCATTTATATTTTACTTATTCATTTACTTTATTTATTTTTATTGTACCACTTCATACATTTAACGAGCGTTTATGAGTGTAGTCTGACGAATATAGTGTAGCAAGCTTTTTAGATATAACGTAGCAAGCTTTTTAGATATTCTTTAAATATTTTAGATATTTTTCTTATTATGTAATTAATTATTTTTCCTTGTTATTTTCTATTTATTCATTATTCTGGGTCTCTAATGAAAAAAGAGTTTTCGATTGCTAAAAGAAAAAACACATAAAAATGTTTATATTAAATAATTAGGATTTTTATTAACAAAACTAGACCAATATCCTATCTGAAGCCCAAAAATTCATATCTAAATAACAATTTTTTTTGTAAATAATATAGAATAATTTTATACATAATTAATTAATATGGGATTTTTTTAATAAAATGGGATCACTCATCCCACATTTTATTTAAAATATACAATGAAAACCATTTTGTAAAAATGCTTGTGGGAACTAATGTTCCTACCAAAATGGATCATAAATTAATCACCTATTTATATATGTTTATTGCTTAGTAGATAGCAGTTTATGCCATGATTTTACTGCTTTATATGCCATGTTTTACTGTTTTTCAAACTTGATTGAGTTTACCTTTATTTTTATATGCATGGTTATCTGCATAATAAGAAAGATAAAATAATCAATTTGAAAGCCCAATCATAGTTTACTAATCAAAAGTATAAATAAGAGTGAGGTTTCGAACCCTCTCTGGTTTTGGCCACGTAAGGTCAGAACACTATTTTTCAATATTTTGTTGGATGGTGATTACTTTATACCTATCTTATAGTGCCCAACATAGATGCACATCGTTCATTTGATTTGGGAGACCTTTTATTTTGGCCAATCTTAAAAGAGGATCCTTGTCCAAATGGAATGGTCATTATCCCATACACATATTTCGTCTCCTCTTTTTTTCACCTTTCAATGGGAGCAAGATCAAAAAGTCCCTTTTCAAAATACATGCATCACAATGGATTTTTAAATGTTTATTTATTGGATTTTTTGATACGTTGAAGAACAAAGGTAAGGAATAGTGTAGATGAAAAAAAACAACAAGCTTCTAAAGTTATGGATTTAATATTATATTATATGTATTTTGTGTTTTGGTTACTATAATTATTGTAGGGATTACATAAATATTGTATGGATGTGAATTTGGTAGTAAAATGTACATAAATATGGTTAAAGTAGCACAATAAGTTAGCAGTGGAATTTTTAGTGCTAGATCTATATGACCTATAGTTTTTGTTTTGGTTATATTTGAGTTATAAAGCTCTAAATGGGGTAATTTTAATTGAAGCATAAACTAGACTCACAAATATAAAATTCTTGTGAAGAGCCTGAAACTTGATTCTACCTTTAAAAGCATCAAAATTGAGTGATAGTTGATGCCCTATCATTCAAAATAGTGTATAGTATTTTATGAATATCTCTTGGTATAAAAGTCTAAATAGCCATATTTTTAATATATGGAAATTAGAGGCATAGGTAAACAATTTTTTAGGAGAACACTTTGCTTAAAAATCACATTTTCTATGCCTAAATCCCTTTGCACGTTGAATCATAAAGATGTCTGCTAAAAAACTGGGCATTTAAATTTACCCTTTCAATCCAGTCGTGTTGATGGATTATGGACTAGATAAAATACAACCCACCTAACTAAATTGACTTTAACCTAGTTAAGCGTTAGTGGTTATACCCTAGGCCAAACATTTGGACCTTTATATAATGTCATATTTCATTCTATAAAATGGGGTTTCTTCACATTAATATATTGGTTGCATATTACATTATAATAGTGTTTATGAATAACAATCTAATGTCATTCTAACTATCTCTAGTCATTTATCATTAACTAAATAATGATAAATTAAGACTAGTATGGGTTTTATTGATAATCATAAGATATTTATATATGGTGATATAAATCAAACTTGTAGGTACTTGTTAGAGAACAAAAAACTGGATAGAGCCGCTATGAGATACTACATGGGTTAGTGTCATTAGTGATCTCATAATAGTTATGTTAACCAATCCTTAGACCTGAGATTATCAGAATATCCTATATGAGGAACATTATATTTTGACATAATAATCAATATGAAATTTGTCCCTCTCTTATAAGAGAGATATGTATTAGGCTCTTGATAAGTAAGACTGAGAAATGCATGGTTATTCTCAAATAAATTGATGGAGTGATCAATATCATTTGATTTTATCAATCTACTTAGTGATCGAGAAATTATATGTTTGAACAATATAAGTTTGATAAGGACCATGAATTATGTTCGAGCAAGATATCACGTGATAAAAGGATTATATCATGTTCTATTGACTAGGTTAAAATTAAATTATCAATATTCATATTATTTAGGTAGTTATTAATTGGTGTCTAACAATTGTAATAGATCAGTCAATAATATAAGAAAATAAGATTAAAATCCCAAATATCATACCCAATGAAACATAGATTGCTAAGAATAATATCTATGTGTGAAATAAATTATTCTAAGATTACTTCCCTTAGTTTTTTATTTAAAGGCAAGAACTAAATTAAACTAAACTAATAATAACGCAAAAGAGAAACTAAAATTAGATTAAAATGAATTAAAAACAAAGGAATAAATAAAACACTTATGTTAAAGGAACTATTCACCTCAACTTTTATTGCAATGACTCAATTTAAAAGAACATAAGTTATTATGGAAAAATTAGATAAATAAAGCCAATATCTTAGTCAAAAATATCATCCTAAGCATTAAACCTTCTTGTTAGAAATAATTCAACACTTAGCATAAAAAAATCAGTTTTAAACTCTTAGAGATTCATTAAATCCTCTCTCAAGTAAATTTAACTCCAACCTATTCTTATTTCAACTTTTCTTAGTATTAAATCACTCTTAACAATACATAATTACATCTAAAGTAGAAAATATTCATGTATCGACACTGGTAAACCAATCCAAGAACATGCATATCATATATCATACTCAAATCAATCATTAATTATTAATCAAATAAATTAATAATCAATCTTAATACAATCAAAGATAAAAATTTGCTCAAATTTAAGAAACAATCAAACTTGCAATGAATTAAAGTACAAACTAAGTCATTACAATAAAAGAATGAGGGTTTAAGTTGCTCTTAGCAAAAGAGATTTACGTACCAAACATGATTCAAATGAAAGAACAACTAAAATAAAACAACTAAAATAAAGAGAATTACAAACTAAGAAAATAAGAAAACAAAGATAAAAACAAAGCTAAAACTACTATACAATAACTAAAGAATAAACTAAGAAAATTCGTAATAATAACTATCTCTAACTATCACCTCAAGTTTGGTGCCTTAATCATGCTTTTATAGCCTTTAAAGAAGAAGTTTTGTACCTTGGAACTTCCTAATCCGAAAAGGAATTGACTTTGAGTTGAAATAGGAAGTTTTGAATTGTTATTTTCCATGAAGACTCAGGAGAGCCGCCTTAATCACTTAGGAGAGTGATCTTTTATGCTGGAATAGTGAATTTAGCCTTGTGTAAGTGAGAAGTCTTCTTTGGGTGAGTGATTTCCACACTCGAAAGAGTGTTCCCTTCACTCAACTGAGTGGTTTTCATCACTCAATCGAGTGGTGAGTTGCTGTCCCTCGCATGGCTTGATTGCCATCTTTCCAAAATTATAGATTTGCCCCTAAACTTCTCCTTTCTTCTTTCTCTTCAATTAAGCCTTGAAAAATATCAAAACTTACAATTAAATCAAAAAATACTTAAATTAACTATTTAAAACATAAATCAACTAAATTAATACTAAATCAACTAATTTAGACATGTAAAAATATATTAAAAATATAATATAATTTACAACTATCAAATACCCTACATTTAATCTTTGTTCGCCCTAAGAAAATTCGAACACACCAACTCCTCAAAATTATCAAACTTTAACCAATAATTATGCATTTCAAAACCAAACTTAGCAATTAACAAGAGCACTTAACAAAATTCTAACTAGAATAAATTCAAACAAGATAATATGAATTAGTTTCATTGTGTGTGTGCAAGACCAAAATATTTTAAGCAAATTTTCAAAATCAAAATACTAATGCAAATTCATAATCAAGTTTAGAATTAATGCACACCTAAATTTATAAATGGTTTCACACTTGAAACTCTATAAACACAATAGGCCTCTCCTTTAGCATCGGAACCCAAAGATCATCTCTATTAAACAACTTAAAAACAAAACTAAAAATCACTTAGGTCTTTAAAGGTTGTAATAGGGTTAGGGTATTGGTTATGAAAGAATGGATAAAAGATCATCAAATTGAAACTCTATAAACACAATAGGCCTCTCCTTTAGCATCGGAACCCAAAGATCATCTCTATTAAACAACTTAAAAACAAAACTAAAAATCACTTAGGTCTTTAAAGGTTGTAATAGGGTTAGGGTATTGGTTATGAAAGAATGGATAAAAGATCATCAAAAAGAATAACCACTATATGCTTGAATAAGCCAAACTCTAAAATATCAATCTTCTAAGTACAACCTTATTTTCCATACTTGGTTACTCAATCTCATACATATTAAGCACTTTTGAGAGAAATGATCAATGAAACTCCTCTCAATTACGCAATTCATCCCTTTTAGAAGTCATAATTATTTCCCTTGTAAATACCCCACACCAAGATTTTACCATATAAGCTAGCTTTATTTTAAAATTTCTTTCTTTCTTTTTTCTTTTCCTTTTTCTTTCTCTTTTTTTTATGTACTAGGTTCATTGCTAATAAGGGTACTTACAAGGTCAATTTCAACTAATTTCTTAACTTCATTTAGAAACCTTGACAATAATACCAAAGAACCCTTTACAGTCACTACAAGAAAAATGCAAAATAGCGAGGACAAAAATCCTCACTAAATGATAATTTTTCATCGCTAAATCAATTTAGCGAGGATTTAGCGAAGACAAAAATTTTGTAACAAAAGTCATCTTAGCTGAATTTAACGAGGACTTTAGTCTTCGCTAATTTTTGCGAGGATTTATTCCTCACTAAATTGTCGCTAAATTTTAACATGCATTTTATAACAACTATTATTCTTGCTAAATTTCACATGAAATTTATCCTCACTTAATGTTGATATAAAATTTTTTATTTTTTTAATTTAATACGTAAATTTTATTATTTAAATAATAAACAAAAAAACTAAAATATAAAAAATTTACTCAAACATTTAATATAAAAATATATATATATATATATATATTAATGAATAAATTGTTATTTACAAGTATAAAGAATTGTTAATAATATATCCAAAATAATACATCCATATATAACAGTAACAATTAAAAGTCATAAAAAGTTTATATAATGCCAGCTACTTTTAGTTTATATACTTGTGTAGCGATTGATTGCAGATAAGTAAGAACTCCACCCATTGTTATTATTACAACTTGATCTTCCAATTGTTGATCTTGAACATCTGACTAGTGTTCACATAACTTGACTAAATACAAAAAAAATGACTAAATACAGTCAAGAACTACACTTTCACTATAAAATTGCCACATTGATCATTTTAAAAAAAGATATGAACAATTTCCTATAAGCAAATCCATAATAAATTACATAGGGCCAGCAAGGGATTTGATTCATAATAAACCAGAAATTGAAGATGAAACATAAAAAATAATGCATTCAAACTAACCACGGAAAAGCATCATCATTGGAACAATTATATTCTCATGAGGCTTTGTTTATCTTGCATTCCTTCAATTAGTGAAAATGAAGCAAATTTAAAAAAATGATATGACCTAGCCAACTGCATGAAAGGTACTCTTTTGAATTTGAATATCTTTCTCAACTTCAGCCCCTACAAGAAATACCCAAATGAAGTAATCAATAGATATGTGAATCAATAACAGCACCAGAGACAATGTTCAAAGAAAAAGATTCACTATATCTTTCTCAACTTCAGCCCTTGTAAGTCTTCATATTTGGATTTAAAAGATCAAAAACAATAAAAAATCTCAAATTCGGCTTTAACTCTTTCTCTAATCAATAAATTAAATTCAGTAATAACCAAACCCAGAAAAAGAATAAGTAAATTTAACGTATAAAATAAACATTAATTAAACACAATTGAGGTTCACCTCTAAAATGGCAGCGGTTTGAGAGAGGAGGAGAGCCTTTTCAACAGAAACTTTAAAATCATAACTACATGTGTTTTTGTTACAAAAAGGAAACATACCAGAAGAGAAACAAAACCATGAGCTGTAAAGCTTTGATCAATGGCACAGATGTCAGAACTACAAAAAATTTATTATGTCAAATTCATCTCAACCAAGATCGAAAATAACCTAAATTAGAAATTAATGACCGGAAAATGGAGGTTTTTATAGGTGTTGATGGTCCAAGAAAAAGCAAAGACCATCCATATAAACAGCAGAGTGAGGTATACAGAATAACATGTTTATAATTATTTATGTTCCTTTTTTATAATTTCAAAATAATATGTTTCATCCTGTGAAATGCTTAATTAGAAAATTATCTTTTCGGCATTTTTTCATTATTAAAACTGTATGGCTATTATGAGAATGAAATATTAATGCAGCAATATGATTAATTGACATTCACTTAAACTATTTTATTATTCATATTTATTGGTATTGATAAAAATAATTTTATCAAACAAAAATATATATGCACTTTATATTATAAAATCAAATAGAATAAATATTATTTATTAAAATAAAAATGATGTTATACTATTTATAGTTGACGTAGAATGAAATATTAATAAAACTGTAATTAGTTTTGTGCAACAAAATATCAATAATTTATCTAATTATCTTGTATGTGTCCTATATTTTTCAAATATACGAAGTAATTTGCGCGTACACTTTCAATTTCATAATCACTTAACCTTGAAAAAAAATTAAAAAATTAATATGAAAAATAAAGTAAAATATGAACTTTAATTAATCAAGTATGAAAAACTAAAAATTTAATAGAAGGGTAGCATTGTTACTCTAAAGTCTTACAACAACAAAATAATTAATCAAGTATCATTAAGATCCAGCATTATCATTAATCAAGTCATGTTGAAATAAAGACAACCAGCATTTCCAAGTCATGCTGCATAAGGTCTAACATTATCATTAATCAAATTGCTAAAACTGGTATAAATACCAAAAGATTTAAGACTAAATTCATATAACATATTGCGGTGGCTTGTAAGATATTTAGAAATAGTAACCAACACATACTCATATTGCTATGTCTACAGAAGCTTACCTTTCATGTTTTATCATCTCCCTTAATTTTCATGTGGCTAAACATTCCTTCATGCAAACCGAAAAGTCCTTGAAAATCGCTGCAGATTACCCTGAAAGCAAACCTATCACCGCACATACAAAAACTAATGTATATGTCCTTTCAAAGTTACATGTATCCTAATTTCACTTATGCTTATTTAATTACTTTGGCCATTTATACAAGCATTTAAGAGAAAAGAAGAGTTAATATAACTATTTTCAAAATTAGGTTACTAATGTGAGATAAGAAAAAGCAAATATATAAAAGTTGTTGAACCTTTCTATATCACTGTAAGAACTAAAAAAATATATGCAATTTCTCAAATCAAGACAACAAACACCCTCTTCGGTGAAAAACTTGCAAACAAAATTTATGATACAGATTTTTATGATACAGATAATAAAATGTCACCACACAATAATAAATATTATATTAATTAGATCATGAATGACATATATTGGAGATTATAATTTTTTTATTATTTTATTCATCTTTTAGTCATTTAATCCATGGATTAAAATAAGGTAGGTCTTGTCAAAATTAATTAATTAATTTATTTATTGGCTAATTAATCATTTGAAGACATATCATGAAATTTTAATCATTAGTGAATAAAATGACCTAATATATGTATACATTTGCCTTTGATTTTTTTTAAATGTCTCTAAATTGTTGAAAATAGTATAGATTTATCTTTATGTTGGCAAATATGGATCGTTGTTGTTACTTTAAAGCAAATATAAACTTTGTGATTGACTGCGAATATGAAAAAATGATTTATTTTTGTCTTTAAAACATTAAAAATAATTCATATTTGCTCCTCAAAGTATTAAATAAGAGCAAATTTATACTATTTTCAATATTTTAGGGGTATTTTTTTAAATAAATAAATTGAAATGACATATTGTAACTCGATATTTAATTTTTGAAGTTTACCCTTGAAGATTCAGGGCATGAATGTTTTATATTATTATTGGAAGTAAATAAATAAATAGAATATAGGGAGAAAAGAGAATTATTAATTATGGGAATTGGTGTTTCTAATAAATGATTTAGGTATTATTGGTATAAAAACTAGAGAGAAATGAGCTAACTAAAAGAGTTTTTTTAATATAAAAAAGAGGCACATGCAAAGTACCATGTGAATAAGTGAAGAGACAGAGTTATTATTAAATTTATGTTTCTTGTTTTTGGTTAAAATTCAACTACAAGTTATAAACTAGGACTCTCCCCTTGTAATTGTTTGGAGCTATGGGGTTGTAATTCCTAGAGATTCCTTAACATCTTTAGTCTCTGCTCCTCATTAATTTGGCCTATTCCACCAAACGTTATCTCACTAGTCTATGCTAATTGACCCTTGCCTATTCTGAACAAGACCCTACCCTGACAAAGGTAAACCAACCAAACCACCAAATTAACTTGTAGGCAATAAAAATAATGAATGCTGGATAGATATAGGTTAGCAAATATTTTTTCTTCATTGGATTTATCGGTCCCTTCTAAAGATTAAAGTAAGCTTCCATGAATTGGTTTATAAAGAAAGAAGGGTGTAGTTTTACAAATCTCAACCATCAACCATAATTCCAACTTAAAGAGCATCTCTATTTGTTTTTATCTCTTTTCAAAGTTTGGAGAAAAGCTATAATATAAGTACTGGCTTACCTCATATGGCTCATGGCTTATCACAAAAAAAGTATCACAGTTGAATAATTGCTCCTTTAGAATATCAATGGTTCCCTTAGCAATCCTAATTGATTAATCTAGTTGCAGAGGCTATTCAGAAAATAATCAACAGATGTAAGAACAAGACACTAAAAGAAGATCTCACCTAAATGTAGGAAAAATTGAAACATATCATAATCACCTTCACACCAGGAAGAGGAGAAGCACTAGAAACTTCAATAGATTTAAGCTCTTGTTTCAAATATAATAAGTCATTACAGACCAAAGGGATTCATAATAGATGTGCTGCCTTGAAAATAGAGAGCATCAATATTAACTTTGCTTACAGTTATTACATGTTAGCTATCAAGACATATAAATTCTATTGCATGGAAAAACTTTACTTAAAATTTGTCTTATGATATAATGTGATGACTAGAAGCCAATAATGCTGGAAATTGTTCACCATTTAATGTCTTTTGTAGCCCAAAACCACTTCAAATAAGCACAAGCATATTTGTCAATTTAAAAAAAAACTATACATTATAATGAAAAGGGAAAAGCAACAGCAATGAATAGCAACTACTTTATGGAGTACAAATCAATTTTAAAATAATATATGATTAAAAATAATTTGCTGAAGTAAGACCTTATAGGAATCAGGCTGTGAATCGATTTCTTGTATTGAATCTATTATAGGTGGTGTCTTTTCTCCTTTGGGCTCTTTTTTTTCCTACAGATATTTACACAACCTCATAATCTAAATCATCAATTTTTCCCGATGAAAATATAAGCATTTTAAGGCCAAAGCTTTTATGGACATGCATGTAAGTCATTGGCAATATATCGTTGTCCCTGTATATACTTTGTCACATTTAGATTAATACTTCCCACCAAAAAGAAAACCTAAAACCAAATTAGCAAAAAGATAGGAGCGACTTCCCAGCAAAAAGAAAACCCAACACCAAACCGTAAATGTAAGCCATAAATTTCAAATAGAAATATAAGGGTGGTGATTGAGATTTCACTTCTCCATCTAGATCTACTAATTTAGATTTCACAAGAGAGAGAGAGAGAGAGAAACTAACCTAATAGGGAACATGATTCCACTTGACCCTGCAATAGAAACACGATTGAGGAGTAAGGACTGCGGTAGGGTGGGGAGGGGCGGCAAAGGTAGCGGGGTGGAAGGCTAGGGATTTTTTAAGGTTATTAGAAAGAGATGGAAATAAATGAGAGGAGGAGAAAGGGTGAGGATGGGAAATAAATAGCAAATTGGAGGGAGTTTTGGAAATAATGGCTCCGGATAGTAAATTTTGGTAATTTTATTTAGGTAGGACTACATTCCAAGCTAAATTAGCATGGAAAATTTCCTTGCAAAATATTTTATTTGGCAAGGAAAATTCCCTTATTAATTTGCGTGGAAGAAATTCTTGCCAAAATTTTAAATGGTAAGAATTTAATTATAGCTAAATTAGCAAGAATTCTATTTTATCTATTTTTTTTCATACCTTAAATACAATTAAATTAAATATTGACCCCTTAAATAGAAATAAGCATTTCAAAATATTAGCAAAAAAAATATTTCTCTCTATAACATTTTGGAAAGATTAATTGTATTTTTAATTGTCCCATTATATTTTACACATATTTATTAATTAGTTAAAAAAATTTACTTAGCTAGGATTTATTCCAAACAAAAATAGCGAAGATAATGTCCTTGAAAAATGCTTCATAACCAAATGGAATATGACTCACACTTTGGCAAGGGAATTATCCTCGCCAATTTAGCAAGGATAATGTCCACACTAAATGCTTTATAAACCAAATCGCATATGACTTACACTTTGGCGAGGGAATTATCCTCGCCAATTTAGCGAGGATTTTATTCCAAGAAAAATTAGAGAGGATAATGTCCTTGCCAAATGCTTCATAAACCAAATGGCATATGACTCACACTTTGGTGAGGGAATTATCCTTGCCAATATAGCGAGGATTTTATTCCTCGCAAAATTAGCAAGGATAATGTCCTTGCAAAATGCTTCATAAACCAAATGGCATGTGACTCATGCTTTAGGGAGGGAATTATCCTCGCCAATTTAATGAGAATTTTATTCCTCGTAAAATTAGCGAGGATAATGTCCTTGCCAAATGCTTCATAAACAAAATGGCATATGACTCAAGCTTTAGCAAGGGAATTGTCTTCGCCAATTTACCTAGGATTTTATTCCTCGCAAAATTAGCGAGGATAATGTCTTCGCCAAATGCTTCATAAACCAAATGGCATATGACTCACGCTTTGGCGAGGGAATTATCCTCGCCAATTTAGCGAGGATTTTATTCCTTGAAAAATTAGCGAGGATAATGTCCTCACCAAATACTTTATAAACCAAATGGTATATGACTCACGCATTGGTGAGAGAATAATCTTCGCTAATTTAGAGAGGATTTTATTCCTCATAAAATTAGTGAGGATAATGTCCTTGCCACATGCTTTACAAACCAAATGGCATATGACTCATGCTTTGGTGAGGGAATTGTCCTCTTCAATTTAGCGAGGATTTTATTCCTCACAAAATTAGCGAGGATAATGTCCTCGCCAAATGCTTCATAAACCAAATGGCATATAACTCATGCTTTGGTGAGGGAATTATCCTCGCCAATTTATTGAGGATTTTATTCCTTGCAAAATTAGCGAGGATAATGTCCTCTCTAAATGCTTCATATATCAAATGCAAAACCATTTAACCATTAGCAAGAGATTTATCCTCGCTAATTTAGCAAGAATTAATTTAGCGAGGATTTGTTTCTCACAAAATTAGTCCTCACTAAACAGTTCATATATCATTCTAGCCATGAATTAAGATTTAGCAAGGGTTATATGCTCGCAAAGTCGTCTCTATTTTTTGCCTAAAATTTTGTCGCCAAAAATTAGCTACAACAAAAGTTATTTATCGCTAAATTGTCGCAAAATCTATTTTCCCACTAGTCCCTAATAATATTTACGACAAAAATTATTTTTCGTCACAATGTTGTCGCTAAATGGTGCATTTAGCAATAAATTTTATTGTCCTCGCTAATTTTCATCGCTATTCTGTATTTTTTTTGTAGTGACTATTCAAATTCCCAACAAAAGTTAATCTATCCAATGTTAGAGTGGCCAATTCTAAAAGGGAGGATAAAGGTTATTTAGGCTATATGATTAATAAATGAGTGTACCAAGAAAAATAAATATGGCATGCATTTAGCATGCCTCATTAGGTTTAAAATGGCTAACAAAGGTCAAATGTATCAAAAAGGTAGGGAAAATAGTCTTAATAAAGCTCAATAAGAAAAATATTACCTAGATCAATTTTTAACTTGTTTGAGTTGCTTTTATCTTCGAAGGGTGATGAGGAACGTTCTAGTGCTCTAAAATTTCTTACTCAACTATTTCAATGCATTGATTTTTCTTCTATTTAAAAATTGGACTTTAGTGCTCAAAAAGTAGAAACTAACAAATATAAGTCTATTTGAATGTTAAACTAGCTAAAAAATTCATTAAACATCATGTTTGTCTTAAAGCTAAATAAAGAATTTGAACATTGCACAATCTAAGTCAAGTTCAATAAGTTTAATTTTTAAGAAAAAACTAGGGCGAACTAAGCTAGATGTACAATACATGATAAATGAACTAACTACTCAACTAACATGAAAATTAAAAAGCAAACTAAACAATCTAAAACAAAAACAAAATAACTAACACAAAAAAATAAAAACAATTCATGAGCAAGATAAGAGAACTCCCTTAAATTGATCTTTAAAATCTAGCTCAGCTGAACTCTATCCCCTTCTTGAAAATCTTGCTATCCTTAGCAAAGTAGTAAAAGTATAAACTCACTGCACAAATTTTGATAAACAAGTAAGTGCTCAAAAGAAATGTAAGCTAAAGCACATCATGCTTGACTCAAAGTAATAACACAGTTAAGGAACCACAATCAAGCCAAAAGGAGACATGAGATCAATAGAATTGAATGAACAAGTTAAACATTCCTCTAGAAAAAATAATGCAAAAAATAAGGTATAATATTCATGGTATGCATAAAATCAACATGTCATCAAGTGTGTATAAAGTGAGTGAAAGCATTAATAATCATAGTGGTCAAGTGAAGAAATGCACCTAGTTCAAAAAAATGCTTAAATGCTCAATACACAATATCAACATGTTGCATGATTGACATCCAATGTGTGAATGCATAATACCAAGTCTAAGGGCAATTAGTGATGGTTAGATGTAATAAGATGAAGAGAAAAAATTTAATTGGTAATGGTAAGCACAAAATAACTAAGCTAATTTAAAAACAATCTCAACCTATATCAAGCTAACAATTCAAATCAAAGTTCAATCTCAAACCATAGGCAGCTAAGAGTAAATGGAATGCAAATGAAATACAACTTAACTGAAGATTAAGCTCTAAGAAAATCTATGTTCAAGAATAATAAAGCCACACCAATTCATGTAACTTAGCCTCAGCAAGTAAATCAAAGAATTGAGCAATGCAAAAACTAATGAAAGATGCCCCTAAAACTTCAAACTAAAAATTGAAAGCCTAAATGTCATTTTTAGGGCCCAAAATAGGCAGTTACAGAGGGCATAGCCTTTGTATAAATCAACCATCTCGAAATGAGCATTCTGGAAACATTTTATAATAAGAACTTAAACAACTGTATCTAAAGTTATAAGAAAAACAATATGGGTCATAATAAAAACAAAAAACTACAGCTCTCTCCAAGTGAAAGAGTGCATATTAAGTGAAGGAGTGCATATAGAGGACATACATATGAGTGAGTGGGGTTTTAAGGTGAGGAAGTGGATGATTAGTGTGAGCGAAATGTGTGATTTAAAGCTAAAACTAAAGGCTTGGGTGAGTGAAAGAAAGAACTTAAGTGAGTGTGTACAAAAGTGAGGGAGAATTATGGGTGAGTGAGTGTTAAAACCAGACACTCGGCTAAGTAAAGATTGTCACTCAGCTAAGTGAAGGAAGGCTGCCTTAAAGAGGGGCTGAAATTGAAGAGAAGAATGAAAGTCAAGTATGAAAGATATAGTCACTCGGTCGAGTGGTAAAAACCAATCAGTTGAGTGTGAAACTGCTAGAAAAAATCGAGCCAAATGCACTAAAACTCAAGGGAGAGCAACAAGTCACTCTGCTAAGTGATCAAAACCACTTGGCTAGGTGATGTTTGGCTGCCCCAAAAATAGCTTTTTCTTGTCTAAATTTTAATCACAAACCTACATAATTGATAGTTATGCAACATTAACTCTATTCCTTCCTAATTTTAAGCCTCTAAACTCTAACTTAAACCTCACAAATCAATAGTAAACCATGCTTAACAACTCACTCAAATTAATCCAATCTCTATTAAAGTTATACTTAATTTGACAGCATATAAACCATGTATAGTAATAGAAAGCATAGAAACCAACTATAGCATAAATTAAATATGACATGAATCATACTCACTCAAATGAACCTTTACCTTAAACAATCCATCTAAATTCTTATAAAACTTAATTAATTCATGCCATACCAAGTCCAAAGCAATATGCAAACCCATAAACTAGTTAAATTACATATCAAGTCCACACTTTTACTTTAGCAAATAAAGAATTCTCCCTTAAGTTTATAAAGCATTAATCAACTTAAATAAGATCAAACTCCCACCTAAACAATAAGAACAACCAAAGAAGCATAAATCTTATATTAAAAGCAACAAAGTTGTAATTCCCTTTGTCACAAAAGCTATATGAGCTCTTTAATTATCCAGAAAGCACTTACTGATATAAATATGATAATTAAGCACAAACATCAATGGAAGTAACATCCTTTTCAATCCTCTAATCTCTTAACTCATGACTTGACAAACACAACAAACTTACAAAAACATGAATTAAACTATAAAAGCCTATTAAATAAAACTAAAAATAGAAAATAAAATTATTGAAAATAACATACAAAACATAAATCATATAAAAGAAAAATTGAGAAAAATTTAAAGATAAGAGTTAGAGAATTTTTGGTTTATCGAGTCCCAGCTCTTTACTCTTTAGAGGTCAAGCTTATGATCCAAATATAGGTCTCTCTGGACTTTGCTCCTCATTTTCTCCCATCAATAGAAGAAACTTGTCATAGTTTACCAAAGCTAGAAATTTCAAATCTTCAATAAAATATAACTCCTTATTTGGCTCTTCAAATATGAACTCTACCGGCTCTTCTAGCCTAAATAAATTCTTCAAGTGGACTGAATTTAGTTTTTCCATTTGATTATTGAACACTTCTTGCTCCTTTGTTGATAAATCCTTCACAAGAGGTTCAAACACACCTTCCAAATAAGCACATTACTTGTCTTCAAATATGAATTATTCCTTTTCTTCTTTATGCACCTCAAAACTACATATTTCCTTATCCACCATTAATGAATGATTTATTTTCTCTTTCTTAACTACTTCTTGAGATCCCTCTATCCTTTACTTGATACTATAATAAATAAGAGATAACAACATTAGGCCAGACAAAACTTACAACAAGCACACAT
Organism: Excoecaria agallocha; assembly: GCA_037975025.1. NCBI lineage: Eukaryota > Viridiplantae > Streptophyta > Magnoliopsida > Malpighiales > Euphorbiaceae > Excoecaria > Excoecaria agallocha. The sequence continues at coordinate 8,317,672 of CM075810.1, forward strand.
GATAGTCTATAAACATCATTAGGCCAGAATTGACTAAACCATGCTCTGATACCAATTAAATTTGTAACATCCAAATACCCTAAGAAGCATATAAGACACAAAAAAAATGGAAAATCAAAAATTTAAATAACAATCTTTATTAAGTAAGCAAGAGAAGGATTTTAGATATACTCAGCGTAATACCCACACACATATAAAAAAGTTAGAATAAATGAAAAATATATCTGTTAATATATATAAGATTTAGTTACAGCATGACAAGGTAATATTTATACAAAATTTGCACTTAAATCCTAGTTATAATACCCCCAAAAAGTAAAATAATGATCTAAAACTAAGTCGGAGAACAAAGAAAAAATCATTTTGGCCAATGTGGTTGTTCCGACATTGAAAACTTGCTATATATATATATATATATATATGTCTATATATATATATATATGTGTGTATGAATACATACACACACCCCTATACATGTGTGTGTGTGTGTGTACATATATATGTGTAAACACACACACACACACACATATATATATATGTATGTATGTATACATACATACACACATACATATATATATATATATATATATATGTATGTATGTGTGTATGTATGTATAAATATATTTATATATTGACACACATAATACATGTATACATACATATATATACATACATACATACATAAATAATGTATATATATGTGTGTGTGTGTGTGTGTGTGTGTGTATACATATACATACATATATATGTGTGTGCGTGTGTAAATATACATACATGTATGTATGTATATATATGTGTGTGTATAATTATATATATTTATATGTACATGTATATATATGTATATACATATACATATATACATATGGACACATACACAGATATATATATATATATATATGTATGTATGTATGTATGTATGTATGTATCTATGCATGTACATACATATATATATATGTATGTATGTACATACATATATATATATGTATGTACATGCATAGATACATACATGCATGCATACATACATACATACATACATATATGTATGTATATATATATATATATATATATATATATATATATATATACATATATGTATATGTGTGTGTGTGTGTATATATATATATACACACACACACACACACACATTAAAACAAGTGTATCTAATCCTAATATGAGTAAAAGTTTTATTGCTATCTGAACTGATCCTATATGCAAAAATCTACAGTTTTTCTTCTTGTGCTCAACTATTACCTTTTTTGATAATAATTGAATAGTTTTATGTTCCTAATTTATAGCTATTATCTGTTCTATTGGTTTAATAGAATAATCATAGAAAAATTCAAAAGTATCTATTGAATATATTGTTTGAATATCATGTTTAGGTATAGTCCAATCAAATAAATCATTATCTACTTTTTCAATATTTATTTCTACAGAATTTATTTCATCTAATTCTTTAATATTATCTTCGCTAGTTCAACCAGATCTAGAATCTTTAATAGAAAACATTCTACTTAATCTATCCATCCAAATATATTCAATCGAGCTAAATTCAAAGAGAAGTCAAGAATGTAACCTATGCGAATCATAGGTCCTCCAGCTTATCGAGACCACCAACATGCCATCTCGGCTTCCCAGGGCTGACCAATGCTAAGCCTTCAGGGTTGACCAATGTTTCATCGCTCCAAGCACAGTCTCAAAATTCTCTTTAAATTTTTCTCAATTAAATATACTTGCTTTGGCAAAAGAAAATTTTGCTAATGGACCAGTATATTTTAATTGTTTTCTAGGATTGACTATTAGTCTATATGATTAGAATATATTAGATACTTTAACTTTAACTATTAAAACAAAATATTTAAATTTTAAAGAAAATATTAGAGCAATAGCAGTAATATATAGAATATATTATAAAGTAATGTCCACAACTACAAATCCTAAAACTAGAAAACCTTTTAAAAGAAATAAAACTTTATTATTTGAAGCAAATAAAGTGCATTCTAATATTCAAATTCCAAAAAGATTTAGATGGGATGAGATTACTATATCAAGAAATTGGCAACTAAAAAAGGTATGTGAACCTAAACCAATTAATATTAATAATTAATTTTCAAGAATATTATAACATAGTGATGGATCAGTTCAAATAAATTTTTTCTCAAATAATAATCAATCGAGTAGTTCTTCAATATATTCAAGCAATAGATGTTCAATACCTAAATCATTATCCGCAAAAAAAAATTAGAATTAAATGGGGTAGATTTTAATACAAGTATTCCTAAGCCATTATATACTGAAGAAAAAGATAGTGAGTATTCAATTAGCTCGACTAGATCTTAAATGGAAGCTTTTTCTCAAATTACTTAATTAATAATTTAAAAATGACTAGTTTTCAGATAAATAAAGAACTTTTAAGTAATGATTTAAAAGCAGAATATAGTAAGTAGAAAGACGAATGATATTTTAATAATTTTTCTCAAACTAAATTAAGTAATTTTAGAAGTTTATGGTATAAAGATATGGAAGATAAACAAGTTAATATTCCTTTATTTTTGTGTTTTTAAAATTATTGTTTGAAAAATAAATAGATGTATCTTCAAAAATAAGTAAACAATGGAACACTTTAGATGGAAAATCAATAGTATCTATACATCCTCCATTAGAGTGTATTCAAGTAAAAAATAAAAAAAGAATTTATTTTGCTAAACCATTTAAAGAAATAAAAGCAGAAAATAAAGAAGTAGGAAAAGATTTACAACATGTAATATTACAAAATAATTTTTCAAATCAAATATTAGATACTATAGCTAATCAATTAAATAAGGTAGAGGAAATAGTACAAACACCTAAATCAAAATTAGAAATAGGATAGACGTCAAAAAGAGTAGTAAAAAATCCACCTTTTGAATTAGAAACTCTATTATTTAAACCTTTTGAATTCTCACCAAGAACAATTATTAAGCTTAAAAATGAAGATCCTGTATTAAGAAAAATAGAAGAAAAATTAGCAAAGCTAAATATTAAGGATAAATAGATTATGACTATAGACGAAGAAACTATATCCGAAGTAGAAACTCCATTAGAAGTACAAAATCTAGAAGAACAGTTTAAGCCAAATAATGAGGATGAATTGTCAATTAAAAAATTATATTTTAACACATATACGCCTAGACCAAAAACTCGCAATTATTATCCTAGACCTACGCCTCCAAATAATCAATATGAAGAAACTAGATATTAATTAGAATATGATGGAAGATCTTTATACGAATGGAATATAAATGGTTTATTAGAATATCAAATATTAAATTTATTACAAGAAATGACCATGACATCTAGTGTTTATAAATCCAAAGGAAATAATGAAACTACAATATCTCAGATGTTAATATCATGATTTATTAGACAGTTAAAAGGTTTGTGGGATCATTACATAAATGAAATAGATAAAAATTTTATATTAATAGCACGCAAAAAGGATTGTTAAGGTAGAAAATAATATTCAAATAGAAACAGAATAAGATGATATAATAAGTACTTTAATATTTACAATTGTTAAAAATTTTGTAAGAGATCCTCATTTATATCAGGAAAGAAGTTCAGAAATTCTTCAAAACTTAACTTGTCCTAAATTACAAGATTTTAGATGGTATAAGAATTTCTTTTTAACTAAGTAATGACCAGAATAGATTGTAATAATATTTATTGGAAAGAAAGATCTTTAGCAGGATTACCTAAGCTATTTGTAAAATAAGTAAGGAGCAGATTAAAAAGAGATAATAATGGTATGATACCTTATAATGAATTAACTTATGGACAAATAATAAATATAGTTAACATAGAAGGATTATCAATTTGCACTGATTTAAAATTAAAATTAAAACTAAAACGAGATAGTGTTGTAGGAAGAAAAAAATTAGGATCATTTTGTGAACAGTATGGTTATAAACATATTAGAGCACCATTAGCTAATAAAAGGAAAATAAAACCTAAAAGAAAATACATGTATAAAAAAATATAAGCCAAAACGAAATTATAATCAGGAAAAGCCTATTAAGAAAAAACCAAAATATAGAAAATTTAACCTAAGACTAATAAAAAGGATATAGTAATTTGTTATAAATGTGGCAGGCAAAGACATTATTTAAGAGACTGTAGAATAAAGAAATGTGTAAATAATTTATATATCTCAGAAGAATTAAAGAAGGAAATAGCTAAAATTATAATTAATGAAGATTCAGGTAGTGATGAAGAACTTATTAATTATTCAGAAGATGATTTAAATGCAATAAGTGAAAACTTTGAAACCGGTAGAGAAGATAGTAATTCTGATTCTGAATCCTATAATTCCTTAGGACCATGTCATATAATAATATAAATATGATAAGTGATGAAAAAGAATTCTTATTAGATATTATTGATAAAATAGATGATCCGAAAATAAAAAAGAATTATTTACTTAGATTAAAAGAAATAATCAGCACAAAAGAAAAGAGAGATTTTACATCTTATAATTTAGCTAACGTATACAAAAAATTTGAAATTAAAAAAGAATCAACTATTCAAGATCTTCAAGAAACAAGAAGTAAATATATTAAAGGAAAAAGTTCAGAATTTAGAAAAAGAAAGTTTCAAACTTAGTCTCAGTAATTCTGTAAAAGAAAATAAAAAATTAACAGAAATAGTATCCTCTAGTATTATTATTAGAGAAACACAAGATGAATATATAAATAGTTTATCTCAAGTAAATTATCAAAAATGATATGTAAAATTAGATATAGTTGTTAATGACGATTTTCATTTAACTACTTTAACCTTAATAGATAGTGAAACAGATCAAAATTGTATTCAGGAAGGTTTAATCCCAACTAAATATTATGAAAAAATTTCTAAAAGATTAGAAACCGCTAATAGATAAAAGTTAATAATTAATTATAAATTATCAAGAGTTAAAATTTGCAATAAATGATATTGTTTTAAAACTCATTTAGTATTAGTTAAAAATCAAAATTCTAGAGTTATATTAGGAACACCCTTTAATACAATATTATATCCTTTTCAGGTAGTAGATAATGGCTTTAAGACAACAATTTTAGATAAAGAAATTATTTTCGAATTTGTATTTCCTATAGTATCTAGAGATATTAGTCATGTAAGAAAAAATATTCAAGAAATCAATTTGTTAAAAAATAAACAAAAAAAGATAAAACTACTCACAAAAGAAATAGAAGGAAAGAAAATAAAAGAACAATTAGATAATCCATAAATAAGAGAAAAAATTAAAGAATTTGAAAATACATTTTCAAAAGAAATTTACGTAGTAGTACCTAATGCCTTTTGGAATAGAAAACAACATGTTATAAAATTAACTTACATAAAAGACTTTAATAAAAAGAAAATTTCAACGAAATCTCAAGCTATTAAAATGACACCGGATTTAGAAAAATTTTGTCGAAAAGAGATACAAGATTTAAAGGAAAAAGAATTAATAAGAGATTCTAAGTCTCCTTGGTCATGTTCAGCATTTTATGTTATGAATGCAGCAAAAATAAAAATAGGTACACCTAGATTAGTAATAAATTATAAACCCTTAAATGCAATTTTACAATGGATAAGATATCCTATACCATACAAAGGATATTTATTAAAGAATTTATATGATGCAAATATTTTTTCCAAATTTGATATAAAATCAAGATTTTGGCAAATACAAGTAGATGAACAAGATAGGTATAAAACAGGTTTTAATGTTCCATTTGGACGTTATTAATGGAATATTATGCCATTTGGTTTAAAAAATGCTCCTTCAGAATTTCAAAATATTATGAATGATATTTTAAGACCCACACATGAATTTTCAATAGTATATATTGACGATGTATTAATATTTTCAAACTCTATAAGTCAACATATCAAACAATTAAAGAGTTTTTTACATTTAATTCATCATAATGGATTAGTAGTTTCTACACCAAAGATGTAACTCTTTCAAAATAAAGTTAGATTTTTAGGTCATGACATAGATCAAGGCACTATAAAACAAATAAATAGAAGTTTAAAATTTACTAGTAAATTTCTAGATGAAATAAAAGATAAGAAACAGCTATAAAGATTTTTAGGATGTTTAAATAATGTTCATGATTTTTTCAATGATTTAGGAAAATTATGTAACTCTTTATATAATAGATTAAAAAAGAAACCTGAACCATGGAAAGAAAAACATACTAGAATAGTTAAAGAAATTAAAGAAAAAATTAAAAGTTTACTATGTTTAAATATATTGCATCCAGAAGCCTTTTTAATAATTAAAATAGATGTTAGTGACATAAGTTATAGTCATATTTTAAAATAAAAATGAAAGGAAACAAACAAAGAAGAACTAGTAAGATTCTATTCAGGAAGTTGGAATCACACTCAAAAGAATTATTCTGCTATCAAAAAAGAGATCTTAAGTATAGTTTTATGCATAAAAAAGTTTGAAGATGATTTATACATGAAAAGAATTTTGTTACGTATTGATTGTTTATCAGCAAAATATATTTTAGAAAAAGATGTTAAAAATTTAATTTCAAAACAAAATTTTGCAAAATGGTAAGCTTTACTTAGTAACTTTGATTTTGAAATCGAATTCATCAAGGAAAAGATAATAGTTTACCTGATTTTCTTTCTCGTGTATTCTTACAGGGCAAATGAGTTCTAATAAGAAAGTTTTAACAAAAACTACATTATAAACAGGAAATTCATTATCATTAGGAAATTCTCAACAGAATCATCCACTCATACCTCCTCCTATTAGGACCATATCTAGACCTTTATTTCCTGTAGCACCTTCATTTCCTCCATTCCAAATACCTCAACTTTTTCACCCTCTGCACCTCCTCGACCATACTCATCATCTTTAACTTCTTCTTCTTCTCCTATTTCTCTTATAGTACATTCTTCTTTTGCTAAAATGTCTTCTCCTTATCATATGAATCAAAAAAGATTATTTATTAAAGTTTTAGAACCAGAAAACTTCATATATCAGAGAGTCATGATTTTTATAGGTTAATTAATTATGTTTTTCCCAACAGTTGGTATTTTCATGAGGAAGATCAAAGTAAAACAAGAGAGTATTATGAAGCCATATTAGTAGATATAGAATTAGAAGAGATAGAGCATAATTATGATGAGAGAGATAAAAATAGGATTACTTATAATAAGGTTAAAATTATTCATGTCATTACTCAATTAGAATGGAAATCACAGCCATATCAATTGAAGACGTTATCAAGATATCCTCCCAAGTTGGTATATAGCTATTATGATTATCAAAAAGCATGGTATAGAGCATTCTATTTAAGGAATTTTAAACATTCATGGTTCTTTTACTTTTCACATAAGCTCGGTGGCATTCTCCAAAATTGGTTCATCAGGTGGTTTAGTTATTTTGGTTTGATCATTAAAGCAACTCCATTCTAGATCAGAGAAACTTTTATCAAGTTTACTATTTACTGTAACCCTGATGCTCCTGACAATCTTTTAAAATATTATGCAATGTTTAAGGTTCTATGGATTGTTTCGTGGACTTATCACATTTTTAAACAGGTTAATTAGTTACCAATTCTTTATCGAGAATTTAGAGCAAAATGGTGTGATAGTTTTAATATCAAGAAGGCCGATAGACAAGCAGTTATTAATTATTTAGAGCAGCCAGCATCAACAGCTTCATCTTTAACTTGTCTAATAGGAATTATTACAGATAAAAATCAAATTGTCAATTTGTTATCTTCAGCCTCCACAGAAGACAAATTTAATTCTATTCTCAATCGCATTTTAGCAGAAAGGACCAACTCATCTGAAGGCAGTACTCCTCCTCTTCGACGTGCACTTAAAGATTCCCAAGATCCATATGCAGATGTAGAATTATAAAGTATATATGTAGTGTAGCAAATAAATGCAAGGCAAATGCAATGTAAATATAATGTACATAAAGAAAAGATGCAAATGAAAAAATAATCATAAAAAAAGTCAAAAATAGTAGGCTATCTTTTAAGCCTTTTGTCCCGACACTTTCCTATTTCAAGTTTCAAAAGACAAAGTTTTTAGGAATAGTTTTCCAATAGTGTTTTTACTATTCACGACCTTATTACCTTATCCTGACACAAACTATTATTTCATCAATTACATGTTTTCAAAAGTAAATGGTATCAAGGCATTTTATCTTTTATCCAAAGCATTATTACGAATCTAAAGCCCTATCAAGATCATCATTTCAAAGATAGATGCTAGGTTCGGTTGACTTTATCTTCATACAATTATTACAAGGATAGAGCATCAACTTTATTCAAGTATAAGAAGGCCAATTAAAGAACAAGTTTTACACGCGAAGTTTTTCACGAGTGAATGTACAAGTTTTAGACAGTGGTTTTAGACTAGCGCAATTAAAGAGAAAAATAAAAAACCCCTTGTAATAGCGACCTCCTTTTGTAATATAACCTTAGATTTGCAGCCTGTATTTTCAAAAGCCAGTACTTGTACTCCTGATACCTCATCAGAAACTTCTTGTGCATTATCATCAGATTATAATCTATCAGGTATTTCATTTTAATTATGTCTTGGTGTATAGATAAATTTTTAAGTGGTTTATGTTCAATTGATTTTGATAATGATAAAGATATGTTTTTATTAAACAAAGAATTAATTAGTTTAAAGAATTATTTAATAAAAGAACATGATGATTTTCATTTAAATGAATTTTGTAATTGTCAAGATTTTCATAAGAAAATAAATTTAATTGATATTTTTATTGATTTTGTTTCTAGTATTCTTGCATATCATTTTTCAGATTTATAAAAATTTTTATCATGAATAGAAAACAAAAAAGACAAAATTAATAGAAGGATATGAAAAAATTTTGGAATGTTAGAAAAAAGATTTGTGAATTTAATAATCAGATAGCTAAATTAAAATTTTATCTTATAGTTTATCATCATTTATTTCATGAAAATAATTTGTGTGATTGTATAGATTTTAATCGTAATATAATTTTAGTAAATTTGATGTTAGAATTTTTTAAGGCTTTAATGGAACTTTAAAATGAATAGACTAAAAGAATATATAATTGAGCTACAAGTCAGAATTACTAATATAATAGAATACAATAGAGAATTAAAATTTCAATTGGAATGAGAAAATAAAATTAAAAGATTTACAGAAATATTTGAATTATCTCCAAATTATAATTTTTAGATTACGATATTATTGTAGAAAGTACTACATATGTGATCAATAGAAATAAATATTTCATTAGAAAATTAAAAAATAATAATAAATCAATACCTATATGTTAATTATTATGACAGAGTTATAGTTTTTATGTCAAAAATTAACTTTATTTAACCTAATTAATCCCCGAAACTAAATGGTAAACCTATATATATATATGTGAGTGTGTGTAGATTTTTCCTCATATAATAATTAATCGAGTAGTTCTTATATATATATATATATATATATATATATATACAAATAGATTTTTTCTCAGATAATAATCAAATGAGTAGTTCTTCTATATATTTAAACAATAAACCTTCAATACCTAAATCATTATCTGTGAAAAATTAGAATTAAAAGGGGTAGACTTTAATACAAGTATTCCAAAACCGTTATATACTGAAGAAAAAGAAAGTGAATATTCAGTTAGCATAACTAGATCTATAATGGAAGCTTTTTCTCAAATTAATTAATAATTTAAAGATGACTAATTTTCTTATAAATAAAGAATTTTTAAGAAATGATTTAAAAGCATAATATAATATGCAAAAAGCTTAATGGTATTACAGTAACTTTTCTCAAGCAGAATTAAGATATTTTAGAAGTTTATGGTATAAAGATATGGAAGATAGACAATTTAATATTCCTTTATTTTTGTGGTTTGAAATTTATTATTATTATAATAATATAGATTATCCATTTGAAAAAGAAATAAATATATCTTAAAAAATAGGTAAACAATGGAACACATAATGTATTCAAGTAAAAAATAAAGAAAGAACATATTTTGTCGAATCATTTAAAGAAATAAAAGTAGAAAATAAAGAAGTAGGAAAATTGCAATAGGTAATATTACAAAATAATTTTTCAAATCAAATATTAGATACTATAGATAATCAGTTAAATAGAGTTGAGAAAATAGTACAAACACCCAAGTCACAAACAGAAATAAGATGAACATTAAAAAAAGTAGTAGAAAATCAACCTATTGAGTTAAAAACTCCATTATTTAAACCTTTTGAATTTTCAAAAAAAAACAATCATTAAGCTTAATGATGAAGACCCTGCATTAAGAAAAATAAAAGAAAAATTAGCAGAATATTAAGGATAAATAGATTATGACTGTAGACGAATAAACTATGTCAGAGATAAAAACTCCATCTGAAGTAGAAAATCTAGAAGATCAATTTAAGCCAAATAATAAGGATGAATTATCAATTAAAAAATTGCATTTTAATACATATATACCTAGACCAAAAACTCGAAACTATTATCCTAGACTTACGCCTTTAGATGCTCAATATAAAGAAACTACATATCAATTAGAATATGATGGTAGATATTTATACGAATGGAATGTAGATGGTTTATCAAAATATCAAATATTAAATTTATTACAAGAAATAACTATGGCAGCTAGTGCTTATAAATGAAAAGGAAATGATTAAATTGTAATATTTCAGATATTAATATCAGGATTTATTGGACAATTAAAAGGTTGGTGAGATCATTATATAACTGGAATAGATAAGAATTTTATATTAATAGCACGTAAAATGATTGTTAAAGTAGAAATTAATATTCAAATAGAAACATAACAAGATAATATAATAAGTACTTTAATATTTGCAATTGCTAAAAATTTTGTAGGAGATCCTCGATTATATCAAGATAGAAATTCAAAAATTCTTCAAAACTTAACTTGTCCAAAATTACAAGATTTTAGATGGAATAAGGATTTATTTTTAACTAAAGTAATGACTAGAACAGATTGTAATAATATTTATTGGAAAGAAAGATTTTTAGCAGGATTACCTAAGCTATTTGCATAAAGGGTAAGGAGTAGATTAAAAAGAGATAAAAATGGTCTGATACCTTATAATGATTTAACATATGGATAATTAATAAATATAGTGAACATATAAGGATTATCAATTTACGCTCATTTAAAATTAGAAGCAAAACTAAAGAAAGATAGTGTACTAGAAAGAAAAGAATTAGGTTCATTTTGTGAACATATGGATATCAACATATTAGAGCACCATCAGCTACTAAAAGGAAAATAAAACCTAAAAGAATATATATATATATATATATATAAGAAAGAGATGTAAGCCAAAACGAAATTATAATCAGGAAAAGCCTATTAAGAAAAAACCAAAATATAGAAAGTTTGGACCTAAAACTAGTAAAAAGGATATAGTAATTTGTTATAAATATGGTAGGCAAGGACATTATTCAAGAGATTGTAGAACAAAGAAACATATAAATAATTTAGATATTTCAGAAGAATTAAAAAAGAAAATAACTAAGATTATAATTACTAAAAATTCTAGTAGTGATGAAGAAATTACTGATTATTCAGAAGATGATTTAAATGCAATAAGTGAAAAATCTGAAACCAATAGTGAAGATAATAATTCTGATTCTGAATCTTGTAGTTGTTTAAGACCATCTCAATGTAATAATATAAATATGATAAGTGATGACAAAGAATTCTTATTAGATATCAATGATAAATAGATGATCCGAAAATAAAAAATAATTATATACTTAGATTAAGAGAAATAATCAGTACAAAAGAAAAAAAAAAGATTTTATATCTTATAATTTAGCTGTCGTATATAAAAAAATTTAAATTTAAAAAGAATCAATTATTCAAGATCTTTAGGAAGATATTAAAATATTAAAACAACAAGTAAATATATTAAAGAGAAAATTTCAAAGTTTAGAAAAAGAAATTTTCAAATTTAATCTGAGTAATTCTGTAAAAGAAGATAAAAAAAATTAAAAGGAATAGTATCCTCTGGTATAACTATAAAAGACACACAAGATGAATACATAAATAGTTTATCTAAAGTAAATTATCAAAAGTGGTATGTAAAATTAGATATATTTGTTAATGCTGATTTTCATTTAACTACTTTAGCCTTAATAGATAGTGGAGTAGACCAAAATTGTATTCAAAAAGCTTTAATCCCAACTAAATATTATGAAAAAACTTCTAAAAAATTAGGTACTACTAATAGATAAAAATTAATAATTAATTATAAATTATCAAGAGTTAAAATTTACAATAAAGAATATTATTTTAAAACTCATTTAGTGTTAGTTAAAATCCTAAATTCTGGAGTTATATTAGGAACACCCTTTATTATAATGTTATATCTTTTTCAGGTAAGAGATAATGAAATTAAGACAAAGATTTTAGATAAAGAAATTCTTATTGAATTTTCTTTTTCCATAGTATTTAGAGATATTAGTCATGTAAGAAAAAATATTCAAAAAATCAGTTTGTTAAAAAATAAACAAAAAAAATTCTCATAAAAGAAATAGAAGGAAAAAGAATAAAGGAATAATTAGATAGTCTAGAAATAAGAGAAAAAATTAAAGAATTTGAAAAGATATTTTCAAAAGAAATTTGTGCACAATTACTTAATGCCTTTTGGATTAGAAAGCAAAATATGGTAAAATTACCTTATATAAAAGACTTTGATGAAAAGAAAAATCCAACAAAATCTGAAGCTATTAAAATGACACTAGATTTAGAAAAATTCTGTCGAAAAGAAATATAAGATTTCAAAGATAAAGAATTAATAAGAGATTCTAAGTCTCATTGGTCATGTTCAGCATTTTATGTTATGAATGCAGCAGAAATAGAAAGAGGTACACTAGATTAGTAATAAATTATAAACCTTTAAATGCAGTTTTACAATGGATAAGATACCCTATACCATACAAAAGAGATTTATTAAAAAAGTTATATGATGCAAATTTTTTTACTAAATTTGATATGAAATCAGGATTTCGGCAAATACAAGTAGATGAAGAAGATAGATATAAAACTAATTTTGATGTTCCATTTGGACATTATGAATGGAATGTTATGCCATTTGGTTTAAAAAATATTCCTTCAGAATTTCAAAATATTATGAATGTTATTTTATGACCAATACATGAATTTTCAATAGTATATATTGACGATGTATTAATTTTTCAAATTCAATAAGTCAATATATCAAACATTTAAAAAGATATTTTCACTTAATTCATCAAAATAGATTAGTAATTTTTGCACCAAAGATGCAATCTTTCAAACTAAAGTTAGATTTTTAGAACTTAACATAGATCAAGGCACTATAAAACTAATAAATAGAAGTTTAGAATTTACTAATAAATTTTCAAATGAAATAAAAGATAAGAAGTGGTTACAAAGATTTTTAGGACGTTTAAATTATGTTCATGATTTTTTCAAGGATGTAGGAAAATTATTTAAACCTTTATATGATAGATTAAAAAAGAAACATGAACCATGGACAGCAAAATATAATAGTATAGTTAAAGAAATTAAAGAAAAAATTAAAATTTTATCATATCGCATCCAGAAGCCTTTTTAATAATTGAAACAGATGCTAGTGATATAGGTTATAGTGGTATTTTGAAACAAAAATGAAAGGAAACAAACAAAGAAGTATTAGTAAGATTCTATTCAGGAAGTTCGAATTAAACTCAAAAGAATTATTCTAATATCAAAAAAGAGATTTTAAGTATAGTTTTATGCATAAAAAAGTCTGAAGATGATTTATACATGAAAATATTTTTGCTACGCATTGATTGTTTATCAGCGAAATATGTTTTAGAAAAAGATATCAAAAATTTAATTTCAAAACAGATTTTTGCAAGATGGCAAGCTTTACTTAGTAACTTTGATTTCGAAATCAAATTCATTTAAGGAAAAGATAATATTTTACCAGATTTTCTTTCTCGTGAATTCTTACAAGGCAAATGAGTTCTAATAAGAAAGTTTTGACAAAAACTTCATTATTATCAGGAAATTCTCAAAAGAATCATCCACTCATACCTTTTCTTATTAGGACCATATCCAGACCTTTATTTCCTGTAATACCTTCATTTCCTTCACTTTAAAGACCTCAAATGTTTTCACCATCTGCACCTCCTCGACGATACTCATCAGCTTTAGCTTCATTCTCTTCTCTTGTTTCTCCTATAGTACATTCTCCTTCTGCTAAAATTTCTTCTCCTTATCATTTGAATCATAAAAGATTATTTGTTAAAGTCTTAAAACCAGAAGATCTTCATATATCATAGAGTCAAAGATTTTATAGATCAATTGATCATGTTTTCCCCAATAGTTGGCATTTTCATAAGGAAGATCATAATAAAATAAGGGAATATTAAAAAGGCATACTAGTAGATACTGAATAAGTAGAGATAGAACATAACTATGATGAGAGAGATTAGAACAGGATTACTTATAATAAAGTTAAGATTATTCATGTCATCACTCAATCAAAATGGGAATCACAGCCATATCAATTAAAGAGGTTATCAGGATATCCTCCCAAGCTGGTATATAGCTATTATGATTATCAAGAAGCATGGTATCGAGCATTCTACTTAAGGAATTTTTAACATTCGTGGTTCTTTTACTTTTCACATAAATTCGGTGGCATTCTTCCAAATTGGTTCATCATATGGTTTAGTTATTTTGGTTTGATCACTAAAGTAGCTCCATTCCAGATTAAGGAAGCTTTTGTCAAGTTTACTACTTATTACAACCCAGGTGCTCCTGATAATCTTTTAAAATATTATGCAATGGTCAAGGTTCCATGAATTATTTCGTGGACCTATACATTTCTAAACAGATTAATCAGTTATCAATTCTTTATCGAGAATTTTGAGTAGAATGGTGGGACAATTTTGATGTCAAGAAGGCAGATAGACAAGCAATTATTAATTATTTAGAGCAACCAACATCTATTACCAATTTATTATCTTCAACCTCCATAGAAGATGAATTCAATTCTATTCTCAATCGTATTTCAGCAGAAAGGACCAACTCATCTGAAGGCAGTACTCCTCCTCCCCGTCGTGCACTTGAAGATTCTCAAGACCCATATGCAGATGTAGAGTTATAAAATATGTAGTCATATAGTATAAAGAGTAAATATAATGTATATGTAATAAAGAAAGGATGTAGATGATAAAGCAAGTTAAAAAAATGAAGAAAGAAAAAAAAAGTCAACAAAAGTAGGCTATTCATATCTTTCTCTCAAAATTTTTCTTTTTCAAGCTTCAAAAGATAAAACTTTTAGGAATAGTTTTTAATAGTGTTTTTAGTATTTAAAACTTTATTACCTTATATTTCATATGACACAAGACACTATTTTAAAAAGTTAAGTTTCAGTTTTCATCATTACCAAATATGTGTTTCCAAAAGGATATGTTATCTTTTTATCTATATCATTATTACGAGAAAGATTTTAATCTCACAAATTACCAATATATGTCATACATATATGTACTAGTAATCTATCAGGTATTTCTTTTTAAATATGCCTTGGTGTATAGATAAATTTTTAAATGGTTTTATGTGCAATTGATTTTGATAATGAACAAGATAGGTTCTTACTAAAAAAAGAATTAATTAGTTTAAAAAACCATTTAATTGAAACACGTGAAAGTTTATATTATTTTGATTCAAATGAATTTTGCAATTGTTAAGATTTTCATAAGAAAATAAATATAATTAATATTTTATTAGATTTTCAAATTAATATAACATTAGTTAATTTAATGTTAGAATTGCTTGATCTAATTATAAATACTTATGGATTATCTTAAAGATTTATTTAGACGATTAAATAAAGAAATAAATAGGATACATTCATAAATAAAAAATATAAATGCTAGGAAAGAATTATTAACATATGTATATTTAAGTCCTGAAAAATATACTTTAATGCTATATTATAATCATAAAATTTATAATAGAAACTATGAGTTAAAACTTTAGAAAATATATTAAAAATAATTCCTTTAGGTTAATAATATGGAAAATATTAAAAAAAATTAAAGATATAGATAGGTTGATAAATGAGTTAAAAGAAGAAATAAAAATTATTGAACCCAAATAAATAGAATTAGAAGAAAATATAGTAAAAATAGAAAATTTAAATTTACCTTCTTTTCCAAATTATTATATTATTGTAGAAAATATTCAATATATTATCAATAGAAATAAACATTTAATTAGAAAATTAGAAAATAATAAAAAATTAATACTTATATGTTAATCATTATGATAGAGTTATAGCTTATATGTCAAAATTTAACTTTATTTAACCTAATTAATCCCCGAAACTAAGTGGTAGATAGTATAGCCCTAGTTCTTTTTAGACCCGGTGGGGTAGTATGAGTGTACCTTGGTTAAATTTTAAAATAAGTAGGTTACAGTAAGAAATAAAAAAATATAAATGATAGGAAAGAATTATTAACGGATATATATTTAAGTCCTGAAAAATATACTTTAATGTTATATTATAATCAATAAATATATAATAGAAATTATGACATAAAGCAGTTAGAAAATATATTAAAATTAATGCCTTTAGGTTAATAATATGAAAAATATTAAAAAGAAATTTAAAGATATAGATTGGTTGATAAATGAGTTAAAAGAAGAATTAAAAATTCTTGAACCTAGATTAGCAGAATTAGAAGTAAACATAATAAAAGAGAAAATTTAAATTTACCTCCTATTTCATATTATTATACTATCGTAGAAAATATTAAATATATGATCAATAGAAATAAATATTTAATTAGAAAATTAGAAAATAATAAAAAATCAATACATATTTATTAATTATATGTCAAAATTTAACTCTATTTAACCTAATTAATCCCCAAAACTAAGTGGCAGCCTCGATCTTGCATTTTTTGTATCAGAGCCCGAAGGGGATAGTATAGCCTTAGTTCTTTTTAGACCCGGTGGTATAGTATGAGCGTACCTTGGTTAAATTTTGAGCCTCAGTTTCTTTGGGAATTTACTTAGAGTGAAGTTGTATTAGCATTAGTAGAATATATTGGGAGTAAGAAATTGTCTTTGATATATTAGGAGAAGTATTATCTAGCGAAATTGAATTAGATAATTAAAATCCTTACTAGAAAATTATTATAATTAAGATATCCAACTGAGTATATTTAATTGAGATAAATTTAAAGAGAATTTTGACATTGTGCTTGGAGTGATGAAATGTTGATCAGCCTTGAAGGCTTTGCATTGGTCAGCCCTTGGAAGCCAAGATGGTGTGTTAGTGGTCCCAATAAGCTGGGTAATCCCATGATTCACACAGGTTTCATTCTTGACTTCTCTTTGAATTTAGCTTGATTAAATATATTTAGATGGATAGATTAATTAGAATATTTTCTATTAAAGATTCTAGATCTAGTTCAATTAGCGAAGATAATATTAGAAAGTTAGATGAAATAAATTCTATAGAAATAAATATTAAAAAAGTAGAAAATAATTTATTTGATTGGACTATACCTAAACAGGATATTCGAACAATATATTCAATTAGGCACTTTTGAATTTTTTCATGATTATTATATTAAACAAACAAAACAGACAATAACTATTAATCAAGAACATGAAACTATTCAATTGTTATAAAAAAAAGGCAATAATTGAGCATAAGAAGAAAAAATATAGATTTTTGCATATAGGATTGGTACAAATAGCAATAAAACCTTTATTCAGATTAGGATCATGTACTCTTATATTATTGTGTTTAAGAGATGCTAGACATGTTAACTTTTCTAATTCTTTACTTGTTATGGCTGAAACAAATTAAGCAAATGGACTAGTATATTTTAATTGCTTTCCAGGATTTACTATTAGTCTATATGATTCGAATATATTAGATACTTTAACTGTTTAACAAAAAAATTAAATTTTAAGGAAAATATTAGAGTAATAACAGTAATATATAGAATATATTATAAAGTAATGTCCATAATTATAGATCCTAAAACTAGGAAACCTTTTAAAAGAAATGAAACTTTATTATTTAAAGCAAATAGTGCTCATTCTAATATTCAAATTCAAAATGGCTTAGATGGGATGAGATTACCAGATAAGAAAATTGAGAACTAAAAAAGGCATGTGAACCAAAACTAGTTAATATTAATAATCAATTTTCAAGAATAGTGAAACATAGTGATGGATCAGTTCAAATAGATTTTTCCTAAGATAATAATCAATCGAGTAGTTCTTATATATATTCAAACAATAGACCTTCAATACCTAAATCATTATCTGCAAAAAATTTAGAATTAAAAGAGGTAGATTTTAATACAAGTATTCCGAGACCATTATATATTGAAGAAAAAGAAAGTGAATATTCACTACTTTTTTCGATATCTTTCCTATTTCTGTTTGTGACTTAGTTGTTTGTACTATTTTCTCAACTCTATTTAACTAATTAGCTATAGTATCTAATATTTGATTTCAAAAATTATTTTGTAATATTGCATGTTGTAAATCTTTTACTACTTGTTTATTTTCTGCTTTTATTTCTTTAAATGGTTCGACAAAATAAGTTCTTTCTTTATTTTTTACTTGAATACATTCTAACGGAGGATGTATAGATACTATTGATTTTTCATATAAAATGTTCCATTGTTTACCTATTTTTGAAGATACCTTTATTTCTTTTTCAAATGGATAATCTATATTATTATAATAATAGTAATTTTCAAACCCCAAAAATAAAGGAATATTAACTTGTTTATCTTCCATATCTTTATACCATAAACTTCTAAAATTACTTAATTCAGTTTGAGTAAAATTATTAAAATAATATTCAGCTTTCTGCTTATTATATTCTACTTTTAAATCATTTCTTAAAAATTCTTTATTTATCTGAAAACTAGTCATCTTTAAATTATTAATTAATTTGGGCTAACTGAATATTCACTTTTTTTTCTTCAATTTATAATGGTCTTGGAATACTTGTATTAAAGTCTACGCCTTTTAATTCTAATGTTTTTTTGCAGATAATGATTTAGGTATTGAAGGTCTATTGTTTGAATATATGAAGAACTACTCGATTGATTATTATCTGATGAAATATTTATTTGAGTTGATACATCACTATGTTCTAATATTCTTGAAAATCGATTATTAATATTAATTGATTTAGGTTCACACACCTTTTAGTTCCCAATTTCCTAATCTAGTAATCTCATCCCATTTAAGCCCTTTTGGAATTTGAATATTAGAATGGACTCTATTTGCTTCAAATAATAAATTTCATTTCTTTTAAAAGGTTTCCTAGTTTTAGGATCTATAGTTGTGGATATTACTTTATAATATGTTCTATATATTAATGCTATTGCTTTAACATTTTTCTTAAAATTTGAATTCTTTGTTTCAACAGTTAAAGTTAAAGTTAAAGTATCTAATATATTCGAATTATACAGGCTAATAATAAATCCTGGAAAGCAATTAAAATATACTGGTCCATTTGCTAAATTTGTTTTAGTCATAGCAAGTAAAGAATTAGAAAAATTAACATGTCTATCATCTCTTAAACACATTAATACAGGAGTATCTAATCCTAATCTAAATAAAGGTTTTGTTGCTATCTGTACTGATCCTATATGTAAAAATCTATATATTTTTTTTTCTTATGTTCATTTATTACCTTTTCTGATAACAACTGAATAGTTTCATGTTCTTGATTAATAACTATTGACTATTCTGTTTGTTTAATAGAATAATCATGGAAAAATTTAAAAGGGTCTATTGAATATACTGTTGGAATATCCTGTTTAGGTATAGTCCAATCAAATAAATCATTCTCTACTTTTTCAATATTTATTTCTACGAAATTTATTTCATCTAACTCTTTAATATTATCTTTGCTAATTGAACCAAATATAAAATCTTTAATAGAAAATATTATACTTTATCTATCCATTAAAATATATTCAATCAAGCTAAATTTAAAGAGAAGTCAAGAATGAAACCTGTGCGAATCACGGGACCACCCAGCTTATCGGGACCACCAATATGCCATCTCGACTTCCAAGGGCTACCAACATTTAATCTCTCCAAGCATAATTTCAAAATTCTCTTCAAATTTATCTCAATTAAATATACTCAATCAGATATCTTAATTAGAATAATTTTCTAAGAAAGATTCTAATTATCTATGGAAAGATCTCCCTAACAAGATCCACCATAAGGTCTCTGAGAACTAGATTAGCACCACTCTCCTTCTCGCTCCTCTCATCAGCACCTACGCATACGTCATCTTCTCTATTTTCTTTGAGTTTACATTTGACTCTGATTTTCACCCTCTCATATTGAAACCCTAACATTTCTTAAATTCCTAGTTTGGTTTTATGAGATTGATTTTTTAGATTTTATCTATTAGATTTAAGAAACATGTTTAACCTAGCAATGGTGACATTCTCAGGTTTAAGAAATATTAGATTTCTAAGCGACAAGAAAGCAAGTCAAGCATAATTTAATTTGACAAATTTACGGGGATTTGTTTCCTTGTTGATGAATCTTTAAATAATCAATGTGATTTGCTGAGCAAGCTAAACCTAAGAGGATTGTTAAATTATCTGCTAGAGTTGTACCCATGGAGAGTCGCGAAAAACTCAATGGAATTTTGTGCTTGAAGAGATAGCATGGTTGGCCAATGATTTTGCACAGGTCTAGCCCGATCGATAAATGATACAATTAAGTTATTGTTTATTACTTTTACTTTTTCTTACATGTTGAAAAGTTGATCTTTTGCACTTAAAGATTTGTTATAGCACCTATACTTCAATTCTTCTTTGGTCTTTTTATTTTTTTCCCCTTGGTTGCTGCGTGCTTGTAGGAGCATCTTTGGAAAATGACTACTGCTACTTAAATATGTCACCGCATTGCTTTTATCTCTATATTAAAGGTAAAAGAATAGAGCCAGCATCAGAAGCTTAAAAAGGTTGCTTATACTCTGGCAAAAGCTATCATGTAGTTCTGGCATTTAGTAAAGATGCTTCTAGTAAATGGTGTTCAAAACATTGGGTTTAAAAAATGCAAGGATGATTTAAGGAGCTTTGATGCAGATGAAATTTCCAAGGACAAGATTGGAGAGCTCAATAAGGTGCCACTTTGTTACCTTGTTGAATGATTGATAGCTTATATGTAAATTCAGGTATACATTCTGAATGTGGATTGTCTCGTGTTACTCAGTGATTAGATTGCTGTAATTTGCTTTAAGATGTATAGTTAAAGTTTGTATAAGCTAGGATGCAGAGTGGTTTGGATCTTGTGCACGTGCATAGCAAATTGTTGACAACTGATTCTATCAGTAAAATCATAGACGCTAAGATATGCTTTCTTGTCAGTCATAATAACTTTTAGCAGCATGGCAGTTCGAACTTATTGTGGTTTTGCTTAGAGAAGTTATTACTGGAGATGCTTCTTGTTGTGATTGACTGACTGTTTTTAACCCATGGTTATTGGGATATGTTATACGGCTCTAGTGTGAAATGGTATTTTTAGTTGACATAATGCTTCATTTTGCAGTATTATATCAGATCAATTAAGTAAATGATTCTTGTTTTGTGTACTCAAAATGTCAAGTATAAGAAACTCTAGAGCATCGGTTGGTTGTTGCTAAAACAGCTCAGAAGTTGAGGCTTCCTCTCATAACAAAAGATGGTGAAATTTGTGAGGAAGAAATTGAGAAATGGAATAATATGTCAAGAAGCTCACTGGACAGTATGAGTACTAGTGTCACAATAAGGTCAAGCTCTAATTCAATAAGTACATTTTCACAATCAGCTCAAGTTCCAAAAAATTATTCAAAATAAATAAAAACAACATTGCAGGTGCAATAAGTAATGCCTTTTCTCTTGGTGCAGATGATTCAGCAGAACCTGGAGTAGGTGGTGTTCCTAATCACTTTCTTGGAATAACACCTGCTTATTTATGGCAAACTCAGCTCCAGCAAATGCCATTAACAATGGTATGTTACCCCATGGCAGAAGAAACATATCCATATTCTGTTTAATTTTCTAGATGTCATGTTTAATTTTCAAGCAAATTCTTTTTTTCTTTTGTATTAAATGAACTGATATTCACTCTGCATTTGTAGGAAATGGCAAAATATCAGATGTCTCTTTCCAATGAGATTGATGCTCGTTTAAAGGACATATGTGACAAGTTAGCCGATGCTTTTGTTGATGATGTGGGTGAGTTCATGGTTCTAACTTCTAATTCATAATGAAGTTTTTTATGCAACATGATGAGCCTGTTTTTACTTCTTTGAAGATCCATCGTTTTGGAAGGATTATAACGTGCAGGTAATGAGATGTTTCAAAACTGATTTTGCTGCTTTTTTAAAAGCAAATGATTATTAATTTTTTCAAAATTTGGGAATTTATATAATAGTTGATTATGATGCAGTTTGAATCTATGTTGATAATGATTATGGAGAAATTTCCAAGGACAGCTTTATCTTTGCTAGTTCAAAAATTTCTATTTGCTAATTGAACTTACAAACACAAAATTCTTCTGAAGTTGCTGAGTATCTGAGTTTTTAAATTTCGAGATGTACTCAAAAAAGTAGTTCTAACTCTGTTCGTTAATTCTTTTTTCTTTCAGTTTGAATCAAAATGAAAACTTTATAGCAAATTCAATACACCCAGCTCAAGTTTGGGATTCATAATCATTCTATTAAGAATTTTGTGGTTTTCTTGGGGTTTTTTGCCAGATGGGTTAGAGATATAAAGCTGGGTTAGGATTGATCGGCACTTTTGTGTTCATATGGGTTTCATCTGCAAAGGTCACTCAGGTAAGTGACTTTAATCGCATCTTTTTTTTTACAATGTTTGATTCCTTATATTATTCTGTTTGATTGAAAAAGGGAATTTTATTAACACATGATTATTATGTTTATAGATACTTAGGGTAGTAAAAATGCAGAATTTGAACCTCTATCTCTTATTTCTTGCAGAATATCTTTAAACAATATAAGAAACCTTTCGCATTAACCTATCTAGGGGTGTCTCTTATAGGGGTGTCTTTGAGTAAGTTAATCATGTCATTGCAGCAGCAATTTCCTGCTTTAGTCTTTAATAGTTTCTTTCTTTTATCCTGCTCAAATAGTATATGCTTAGCCAATTATATTACGAAATTAAGAGCTTTCTGGATGGAGTCTATATAGAATCTTTAATAACAAGCTATAGAAAGAGTCCAATATTCAGCTTCTTTCCCTATCAATATGCCCCAAATTATCATTTCTTTGTATTTTTTTTGGCAAAATTAAAATAAATAATACTATAAAATAAGAATTTTGAAATATTTAGTGATCTTAGATTTATTAGCATGGGTTTAATTATGATTGTTGATTGCATTGGTCATTTTTCCTCAAAAGGAAAAATTGGTGCTTGAAGAAATTATGCATGCAAGAAAATAATCTTTAAACAAGAAAATTACTTGTAATTATTTTTTGTCTTTTTTTTTCTCTATTATCCTCAGTTATTGGATTTGATTCTTTTAAATACACGGCACCGATTAAAATAGAGTCAAGTACTGTTGAATCCATAATTAGAGTAACCCTTTTAGTAACTTTCATTTTATGCACGACATGAAATTTGAACATTATAAGTTTGTTAACAAGAAAATTACTTGTCATTATTTCTAATTTAGAAGATAAAGGAAAAAAATTTATGGTGATTGAATTGATTCCATCATATTCAAAGTGAAATCATTAGTTAATGGTCAAAAATTCAATTTGATTTTAACCCGACCTTAATAAATTAAAACACAAACCAAGTTTGCTGAATTAATCAAGAATCTCGTGAATAAAGAAAGCAATATAAAATCAAATGAAAAGGCATACATATGTATTAATTGATTTAACTAATTGATTTAAAATAATGGCACGATCACTTTCAAGCGTGTTAAGATATTAAAATGAAGATAAAAATCTAAGCTTTTTGGCTTATCAGCAAATAGCTGGAGATGGTTGTTTCGCTGATGTATTCTGCATAAAAGCTATTTAGAATAATTATTAGTAATTAATTAAGTCAATAAGAAATTAAGTTATACTTTGAGAAGCAAATTTTCAAAAATTGATTTGTGAAGTGGCTGGTTTGCTACTTCTATGAAGCGTTCTCCCTCTTAAATAGACACAGAGTTATTTCATTAATAGTTCGTATAATTTATGTGAATGTTACTAATATTTTTAATACGTTACATCTAAAATTTTGTGAACATTATTTAAGATCATCACCCATGTTTCAATTTTCAAGGATAATAAGGCATTCCATCACAGGAGATATATTTGGTCTTTTCTCAGCAATATCATATGGCTTGTTTATAGGTTAGAAATATGACATAAGCAACCATGAACAAATTAACTTCTCCTAGGTTGCTTCTGATATCTTTTGCTTGATTGTATTAAATGCAGTACTGCTCAAGAAACGTGTTGGATCAGAAGAAGAAAAGGTTGATGGGCAGTTAACAATTATTTTATGGTTAGTCCAACACTTCGATGACTCAGTCCACAATGTGCCTATTATGGACTCATTTACTTTTCTTGCACCTATTGTGGACTGAGTTGGAGCAATTCAAACTGAAATTATGCATTTTAAATCAGTTATTTGACTATGAACCTAGGTTAGATCTCTGGTTTCTTTTACACTCTTGATAAGTGATGTATATCGTTATTGTTGTCACAAATCCTCATGTAATGAAAGTCTTGCTGGAGTCACCAAAAAACTAAGATTGGGTAAGGGAACATAAAGAAGATTGTTTCTAGAAAGAAAGGTTTACATAAGGCTTAGAGTTCCTATAAGATAGTTTGTTGTTCGTATTTCATTGATTGTCTTTTTTTTTGTTCAGTGGCAGGGAATTCGGGCATTATATAGGCTTTTGCATATATTTTGTGTAAAAAATCAACAATAATTTAGTGACGGAATAGTGATGGTAATTCCGTTGCCATTTTTTTATAATACTGGCTTAATTTAGCAATGGAAATTGATTTATGTTGCTAAATATAACAATGGAAATTTATTTCGGTTGGTAATTATACCAACAAAAATTTTAATTTCGCTAGTAAAAATAGAACAGATATTTATTTCCGTTGCTATAAAATACCAACCATCAAATTTGCAACCGAATATTCTGTTGCTATTTTTCGTTGCTAATTTTTATTAGCAACGAAAATTTAACAAATTCGGTTGCTGATTTTCATTGCTATTTGCTAATTTTCTTGTAGTGTAAAGCAATTCTTAACTGGCATACTGAATCTTCCTTAGCACAGCTGAAAGTTCTTCATCGCATAGAAACTAAAGTTGATCATATCTCTTCCCTGTGTTAATTCTTTAGATTCTAAACTTACTGATAAACATTCTACTACTCTACAATTAATTCATCAATTGCAAGATAAAGTTGTTGATCTTGATAAGCAACTTATGGCTTCAATTACTCAGCAGACTTATGATGTCCAGTTCTAACAAAAGGCACATAAAGTTACCAAGCTTAAAGCTGAGATTGCTCATATAAAAGCTAATCTGTCTAATCCACTTACACCTTCACCTCCTTTTCTACCTTTTCCTCTATTTGGATCAACCTTTACCCCATACTCTCATCAACCTTTATACCAAGTTCCACCACCAGTTGAACCTACTCCAGCAGAACTTCATTATTTTGGTCATACTCATGATTTGTTCATGCAACAACACTTTCATAAACAGCCTAAACATTCTATTACTCCTCATGTTCCACCTCCTTCTACCTCTACTGAACCTTTACCTCCAGGAGTTGATTACAAACAAAAAGGAATTCAGATTTTTGAACCTCCTTCTCAAATGATTCAACCTCTTAATTCTCTTATCCATACTCTTCAACAAAAAGCCCTTCAAACTCTTCCTACTATTTATCCTATTCACCCTTCACCTTTATCCTCTTCTAACTCAGATTCGGATCTTTCTGATGATTTCCCTAATCCTAAACATTTTCTTGTTTATATGGCTAATCCTACTGAAAGCACAATAACGCAGCAGCCTCCAACTCAATCATATTATACAGATGCCCCTAAAGATACTAATATTAATGATGATGATGATGATGATGATGATGATGATGATGATGATGATGATGACGACAATGAAGTTACCAGAATATGCAGGAACCTATGAATCTGACATGAATCTGTAACACAAGTAAGCTACGACTGCCCAATAAATGGCACTCCTCTTAGCCTGACTACGGACTATCCTCTTATGCTACATACCACAGACTCATATCAAACTCACAGAATCCTGAAAACTGTTAGCAGGATCCTTTAGATGGTAATGTAAGAATATCAAAATGATAAGAGATAGAATATTTAGAAACACATCTTTTATTTAGAGAGAATTCAAACTCGAGGTAAAGCTTGAAGTTCTCAACAAACTTACACACTTATATAGAGGTAGCTTAAGTGGATGTTGACCTCATTACTTACATATACAAGCACTAAGAGGAGATAAGAAGGAATCTCCTTTACAACTCAAAAGCATAAAAGGACGAGGAGACAAGAAATCTCCTTTTACAAAAGTAATAAAACAAACAACTTTACTTTACATCACACACATCATGCTTTATGTCACATCAAACTTTACTTTAATTATTACACAAAGATGGCAGACAACAAGCATCTTGAAACAGTAGTGGCAGACGACATCTTTATTGTGGTAGACATCATCTTTAATATTTTTTACAGATGGGTTTATGTGAAGGTGACATATTCATATCTTCAAGATCTGTGTCATTGGGTAAAGGACAATAATCTTCAAAAGATTTTCTTCTCTGGACATCATCAACTATTTCCTTTTCAAAAGTAGAGAGATAATCCTGTGTAGAAGGAGCATATGGTTCTATGAAATCATTGTTAGGTAAGTTAAGGGATAAGTATGGATTTTAAGAGTCTTGGAACAGATAATCCAAGAAATTGGGTTGAGACAATGATTCAACAGTGTTAAAGACTGGAGGATGAAGTGCTGTAGGAGAAATATTATTTAAGATCACATAGTGTTTGATGAAGAGCTTCCTTAACTGAGAGAGTTGCCAAAAGGTCCGAAGTAGCAAAATTTTGCCAATGGAAAGCTTGAGGTTGGGACCACAGAGATTGTTGAGGATTAAAAACATAGGGATGATGGAAGAAGTAAATCACAAAGTACTTATAGGTTTCTTGGACTGGCTTTTTCCATAAATTGAGATCTTAAATTCTTTTGAGGAATTCATGTCTCCACCAGGAGAGTGGAGCATACCATTCTAAAAATTTCCATTAGAATGAATCATGATTATTGGGAGTAATCAAAACTTCATAAATCTCAACTAATGGGAACAAGATGGCATTAGTGTAAAGGACTGAAAAACACCAAAGAAACCATAATTCTTCAGGGACGGCATGAGAAATTTGACTGATACGAAATATCAAAGACAAGGGTTGATCAAATGAAAAATAAGAAGAGGTGGATGGGAGAGACCTTTTGACAGAAAATACATGGAGATAATGGAACAGTTTTTTTTGTAGCAAATAACTTGATAAAAGTGGGATCATTCAGAAGACAATTGGGTGGAGAAGACTCCTTGTTGATTGCAGGCTGATAATGGATAGGACTATAGTTTTTATGAGGACTTGGGTGAGATTTTAGGTGAGACAATGGTTCTATAACAAAAACTGGAGGTAAAGTTGGAGGGAAACTAGGAAAGAGTTTTGAGGAGGAAGACACTTTGCAAGGTCGAGATAAATAGTCAAGAAGGAAGTTCTACTTGCCTTTTATATGCTTCACTTCAAAGTCATAATGACTACGCCATTCAGCCCATCTAAAAAGCTGTTGATGTGGCGCCAACTTTCCTTTAAAAGAAAGCATCTTTGAAAAGGACGAACAATCCATGACAACGGTGAATTTATGTCCAATCAGATGGAACTCAAAATATTTGATTCCATATTTAATAGCTAGCGTTTCCTTGAAAGTTGAATGGTAATGACATTCAGATTCTTTAAACTGACCACTAGCATATCCACAGATGTGTTAGACATTATTGATTTCTTCAAGAAGTACTGCACCCCAGTGCTCATCACTAGCATCTATTTAGAGAAGACAACGACCTATTGATGGGATGTGGAGAGGTGGCAATGTTTGCACCATAGATTTCATCTTTTTGACTGCGTGAGTGTGAATGGAAGACCAAGTTGGTGGATCCTTTGTTAGTATGCGATAAAGTGGTTTTTGCAATTATACTAAAGTGGGGAATGAACTATTGTACATAATTTTGCAATTCCAAGAAACTATTGAGTCTACTTGAGGGTAAGGTGAGTGTCAGGAAACTTAAGGAGTTCCTGTGCAATGTGGGGTTGAGGTTGATAGGTACCATCAATGAAATGCATGCCAAGAAAATCTATTTCTTTTTTAGCGCGATGAAATTTAGTGGGAGATAGCATGATTCCATGAGATTTGGTGAGATCAATGAACTGTTGGAGGTGGTGTTAATGGGAAGGTATATCTGGTGAAAAAATAAGGATGTCATCAATGTAGATCAAAGAGTGATGGAGTAAGGATTCATAAACTTTAATCATTGCTTGTTGGAAAATGGAAGGGGCTGTTTTGAGACCAAAAGGCATAACAATCCATTGGTAGTGAAAGTTAGGTATGCAAAAGGCTATTTTAGGTCGATCGGCAGGGATAATGCCAAGTTGCCAAAAACTGGCTTTTAGATCAAATTTTGAAAAGATACGGCCATTATGAAGAAAAGGAAAAAAGGAGGTTATTTTGGGTAAAGGGAATTTATTATCTTTGAGAAAAGGGTTGAGTGGGATATAGTTTATCACAAAACATTTTCTGCCTTAAACTTGTTCAGAGTGTTTGTTAACATAAAAGGCTTGACAAGCCCAATCTGAGGTTGTGGGCTTAATAAGATGTTAGGCCAAAAGTTGAGCACATTCTTTTTGGTCTAGAAGAAAATCATCAAGTGACATACCATGATGGGTGGCTTTTGTTGGGTTAACATCTTCAGACTTTTTGAAAGGAAGGGATATGAAAAATTCAGTTCTAGTCCAAAGAGGAGAAGGATGTTTGGAAAGAAAGTATGTATGAGAGGTTGTACAACAATGAGTAAGAAGATTGTCTTTCAGGTGTTCAAAAGGATCAGGTGGTCTTATGGAGAAAAAGGTATGCTAGGTGGTATAAGGTAAAAATTGGTGTTTGAACTTAAGACCAATAGGGTGGATACGAAGTTTAGGTAACTGGAAGAGAGCATTAAAACCAAAAACCAAATCTTTGCCAGGTAAGGTGGAACCAAAGGCATGGATCCAAATGTAACAATCAGGAAAGATTTGAATCTTAATAGGATGTTTGATTTTTTGGTGGATAGTTAAAATTCCTTGGTTTGCTGCTTGAAAGCACTGGGTATAAGGTTTCAAAAATTTGAAGGGTAAGACAGCTGGATTGAGGATAGTGTTGTGAGCACCTGTATTGACAAAGGCAATCACATGGATAGGAAGAGCATAAGATTCTGGATAAATGGTAACTGGAACTAAGGGAATTGGATGGGTAAGTGAAATGGAAGGTTTAAAATTTGTTGAAGGTGAAAAAGTTTGAATAGCATGATTTGAAGGGATATCAACATCTGAGGGATCATCATCATAAGAGTGTAACAAATTATCATCAGGAGATAATTCATCATCAGACTAGGAAATTGCAAAGAGAGTATAAGGATCAGGTTCATCATCCATAGAGAAAATAGATTTAATATCATCATCCTCGAAAGAGAGAGGAGAGACTTGATGTAGTTGTTGAATAAGGCATTGAGAGCACTTCTGGTTGGGATAAGATTTGGCAAAATGACCTTTCCGACCACAAAGATAACTACAATCTCTCTTAGGTTTAAAATTCTTTTTTCTGAAGTAACGAACCTTAGAACTTTTCTTGAAGCTTGGACTTTTTTGAGAAGAGAACCAAGAAAATGAGGATTCTTTTTGTAAGGTTTACAAGAACATTTCTTCTGAGGAGAACATTTGATCTCAAGATCAGGGCGGCAACATGCTACTTTAAGCTGTGGATCTTTTCCTTTCTTGAAAGTTTCTTTGATCGATTTATGACAAGTACAAAGCTTTTCCAATGCTGTAAGTATCTTCTGGTAGATTTGACCAAAACTAAGTGAATTGAGTTGGACTCCTTGTTTTCTGAGTAAGAGCATAGTGCTTGAAGATAATTGTTCAGGTATGGAGGAAATAAATCCTTGCTTAAGATTAGAATCATTAGCACCATTTAACATATAGAAAATCTTAGACATTTTCTTATAATGCCTATCCAAATCTATGCAAAGAAAAGAACAACATTTCATCTTGAAATAATCCAAACGAGCGGTTTCTTCAAAATCACCAATATTGCCAATGAACTCAAGATGAATCTTTTGAAGAAAAAAAGCAAGGGAGTCACTACGAAGAAATTGCATCTTAGAATAATCATCCAAGTTACTAACAAACCAATCACGAAGACGGCTTGTAAATCTGGAAGTAAATTCAACAAGAATTTGTTCCAAATGAGGTGGATTCAAATGGCGAGTTTGCAACTCAAGCCAAGCAAAGAATTTCATAAGGTGATCATGCCATTTGTGTCGAGAAATATCTTCAAAATGAGACCATGGTCTTATGGTAATCTTTGGAGGAGGAGGAACGGGTCATTAATCTTAGGCCAAAGGTGCATGTCACCCCCTGAAATTTGACAAAAAGAGCAATTAACCCCCTAATGTTTGTTTTGATGCAATGTTCCTTTTAAAGTTTACAAATTAGGGCAATGTCATCCCAAAAATGATGGATCTATTATTTTGAATATTTTTGTAAGTTAACTGCTAATGTGTCATCAAAATTATGCCAAACAAATGCCATATGACAAGACTAAAGGTTCAAAAAAGCCCCTAAAGTATTACAAAAAGAGCAATTTACCACCTAAAGTTTGTTAATTAGGGAAATTTAATCCCTGTTGAGGTGTCACACTTATGCCATGCCACCAATCAACTGTTAAAAATTAGTGAAAATAATTGATTCATTAGTTTTGAGGTGGCACTACCCCAATTTATAAATTGTAAGGAGGTCATTGCACCAAAATAAATATTTACGGGGTTAATTACTCTTTTTGTCAAACTTTAAGGAGTGAATTGTACTTTCAGCCTTAATCTTAAATATTTTATATGTTTCAAACATAAGTAGTTCACTTATTTGATCATTAATTATTACCTTTATTTCACTTCATTATTGCTACTTTTTTTCCACTAACATGCATTAGAATTACCATCTTATGTCCAAATTACAGTCATTACCACTAAATCTTTCCTTTTACATAAAATTACAATTTTTGCTATTAGAATTCCAATTTATTTGAAAAATTTACTAATTTGCCACTAAAATTTCAATTTATCACATAATTATTATTTTACCACTACGATATCAATTTATCACATAATTGTTATTTTGCCACTACAATATCAATTTTATCTCATAATTGCATTTTTACCACTATCATACAAATTTTATCACATCGTTACGATTTTGCTACTAATATACTAATTTTGTCACATAATTACTGATTTTCCATTGTATTATCAATTGATCACATAATAACTATTTTGCCCCTAATAATTCTAATGAAAACCCCTTATAAATCAGATGTATGGGACAAGTATCCTAAAGGTCCAATTCTGTACAAATCCACGATCTCATCTGTATATTGTCAATTGTATATGATCGTATATTTCCAACTGTATAACAATATAGATAGCCATTAGCCTACTCATTTAAGTTTCCATAACTTGTTGTTGCATGTATATCCTTATGGCTAGCTAATTACATCTTATATATCTGATTTCGCTACTAGTTACTCTGGGTAGAATATTATCATCATCTCCATTCTTTTATCATGTCATATTCTTATTCTCATCCATGATTTCACATTATGTATCAAACATAGATCATGTATCATGCTCATTTTGGTCATCATTCATCACTTTTCATAATTTAAAATAATTTTCATCAATTTTTTTGACAAATTCACATCATTATATTTTATTTCAAGAATGCACAAATCATTTCTCACATGTAAGAAATACAGCCAAAGTATGAAAAATTTAAATATAAACATGCAATTTTGACCACTTAATAACTTTTCTCCACTTGTCACATGCTTATCCTCAAGTATGAATCAAACTACATAAATAACCCTATCAAAAACTCAATCACCCAAAAATAGAATCTAATCCCATAAGTTTTGATAAAATCGAAATGTAAGGCCATATAGAAAAGAAATCCAAAACTACTTCCCATAATTTTATATCAAAGCAACAATTTTATGTACATTAACCATTTTTTCAAACTAGAAATAGCAAGGTTTTGTACATTAATCAAGCAACAATTTTATGTCTCAATTCAAAAATCCAAAGAGGAAAACTCATCAAACCAAATTAGATACCATAATCACATATATTTTAGTGGATAAAAAATAAGGAAATCAAAAAATTTTTATTTTATTTATTCAAGCTTAACTTATTTTTCTAGATTTTAATGGATATGAAGGTACCTAGTTACTCACACTACAAAATTTCAATCAGCTACTAGTTCTACTTTTGATCACTTTTTCAGTGGAAAACAGAGTAAAATTTAAATTTAGCTCATATATTTCTTTATTATTTTTTTTTCCTGGCAAATTCCATAATTTAATAACATGCATTACAATTTAAGTGTACAAAATGGTTTTAACAAGTTTATATTATGCAAAGATCTCAATTCCAGAACACATATATATTCAATTTCACTTTAAATATCAAGCCTTGATTTTTCTAATTCAAAAGATAATTAAGGCAATCATAAATTGTATGATAAAGAGTAAGCAATTGTGAAAACTACTTAATTTTGCCTTATATCTCATTAAGTTAATGGCTAAATGGTCAAAGAATTATCCCTAGAAAAATGCTTCTCTCTAGGATTGAAGATGAAATTTAACGAATGATAAGGATAAGAGAAATCCAAAATTAACTTCAAAGAAACAGTAATGGAGCAAGTGATAGTATTCTAAAAAATTATGATAAAATTTCTATTCAAGTGTATACTCATATGCACAAAAAGAATTGTAAAAGAAATCATGCCAATGCATCAAATACCCTAAAATTTTCTCTAAAATCAATAACCAACCAAAAATATGCACAACTTTTTCAAAGAAAAAAACCTTCCTAAAAGTGAATATATCAAAATATGCATAAGTCTAGCTAACTGAACAAAATCCTAGCAGCATACCCAAAAACAAAGTCGACAAAATAGCATGATAATTCATCAAAATCAGCACAAATTCAGCACTTCTAACTCAAACCCCTCCCTCACACTTTTTCCTTTCATTATCCTCAATGCATAAAAATAATTAATCGTGGGGTGAAAGGCAACAAAAAGTAAAAGAATGAAATGTAGAAAACCACCCTGGTGGAGGAAGGTGTTTGTTACTTCTGCAATGTTTAGGTCTTTCTCACCATGCATAATAAAAGACAAGCTATTATAGAGATAAAAATGAGAAAAGTTCAATAGTCCTATGTTAGGTAGCTTAACAAAGGTAGATGAAAAAATTAAAATTAAAATAAAATAATAAAATAATAACAAATCCTAAGAAAAATAGAAAACACGATTAGAACTAACATAAATCATTTAAATTTTTTAATTTTCTTCTATTTTTTAATCACTCAAAAATTTAATCTAGAAAAAACGTAAAATTTAAATGATGAAAAAAATTGCAAACAAGTAAAAGCATGTAAATAAAATCAAAGAAATTAAAGTGACAATACCAAATTGAAAAGAAAACAACAAAACTTTTCTCACATGTCACATTCATGAACCCAACAACACATTCATTCATTTGTTTTTTTTTATTTTTTTTCTTATTTTACCTTTTTTTCTTATTTTTTTAATTCACTCTAACAGCTATTGTTCAGTATAGGTACTAAATGCGAAGCATAAAAGATTAACATAAATGAAAAGAAAGGATAATAAATATAAAAAAATAAAAACTAAATGAGGCACAACAAAGAAAAAAAATAAGAAAAATAATAAAAGAAGCCATCAACAGTGGCAAGATTGCTACTTATGTTGGTGTTAGGTTGTGATGGTCATCGGAGTGGCAATGTCATTTGTCAGGCAATTTGTGTTGCTATCATGGTGGTTTTGTCTTGTTGATGTAGTTTGTTTCATTAGTGCTTCAAACTTACCATGGAAGGGTTAATTTGGGTAACCATGAGGTTAGATTTTATGAAGAATATGGTTATGGAGATTTGGGATTGGGTGGGTGGCAAGAGGTTGTAGATGAGTGGATTTGCTTTTGTGGATTTCGATTAATGGGTAATTGTATTTGGATAATAAGATAAAAGGTGATTAAATAGGTTTTAAATAATTAAGGGGTAAAAATAATTGGGTAAAAAAATAATAGGGAATTGTTAAAAATGTGAATATCCTATTATTAAAACACTTAAAAATTTAATTTTCTATTTGAATTAATTTACCCCTTCCACCATAGAAACACTACAAATTTTCCATCCTCTATATCTACAAAAGAAAAGGCGTAGAACCAGATGAAAAGAGGAAGGAGAAGAAAGTAAAAATAAAAAAATAAAAAAATGCTAAAATGAAATCTAAAATAGTAGCTTATTAGCCATAGGCACTAAGAGTTGGATTGCCTCCCAAAATTGTTTTTGTTTAATGTCTTTAGCTAGACACTGTAGACTTTAGATCTCTCAAACTAGTCTCAAATTCCATTTTAGTGTCTTTTCATTTATCACTTCCTTTAAATTGGTATTAATAACAAAATTCTTTTCAAATTTGTTAGGATTTTTTATAAAAAGTGAAAAATTCAAATTGTTAGAATTACCACCCAATTCAAAAGATTCGTAGTTGAAGTTTCAGTAATATCTACTTTAAAAACACTAGACATATCACTAGGATTTTTCTTAGTATCATAAACATGAAATTTAATGATTTTCCCATTGAACTCAATGGTGAGCATACCCTCATGCGCATCAATCTTTGCTTTGGCAGTAATAAGGAATGGTCTTCCTAACAAGATATCTAAAAAATTTGAGCATTTATCATCCTCTATATCAAATATATCAGCAGGAAGGACTAAACCATCAACCTATACTAAAATATTCTCTAATACCCTTCAAGATAAAAAAAAAAGATTTATTAGTAAGTTAAAGTACAAAATTTGTCTCTTTTAATGGACCAACATGTAAAGATGAATAAATAGATAATGGCATAATATTTATTGAAACTCTTAAATCATATATAATTCTTTTTGCCATAAAAATTGCCTATAATATAAGGGATAAAAAAAACATACCTTGATTCTTACATTTTAGAGGTTGTATGTGAGGGCCTACTCTCGACCTAGCAAGGAATATATTTAATTATTTGACACTATGTGTACAATTAATATTTTTATGGTTATAGCCACATTGGAATAAAGCTTCTTGAAGGGCAATATGGTAATTTCAATGAAATTTATGAATAAAAATATTATTTGGATAATAAAAGAGAAGTTAGGGTGAGATTTAGGATTTAAGATTTACTTAGGGTCAAATCATAAATTAAAAGTTAGAGGGGTTTTTTTTGAGAAAGAAATGGAGAATGGGGTTAAAAGGACAATTTAGTGGTCTCCCTATGTGATCTTAGTGATAAATATCATTGGCTATTTAAGGGAAGACCATCTCTCTCTTTTTCCTTTTCTCCCTTTTTTCCTCTTTGAGTCTGGAACTAGGATTTTGGTAAGAGAAATTTCTCCCTTCTATCTTTTTATATTAATGAAAGATTTTATGAAAGCAAAAAGGAAAATTTAGTATTTTTATGTGGTTTGTTATAGCAAAGACCAGCAAGGATAAAGGCAAAAGGATCTTCCAGGAGTGAGGAAGTCACTGTGTTCAGGTACGAAAGTACTGTTGATTTTGGTTGTTTGTAGATAGATCTTTAGAAATTAGGGTTATGTTATTTAGATTCTTTAATCGGAAGTTTAAGATGAGTAATGAAAGATGGTTTGCTTTAAGATGAGTTTTGTAAGATGACTTAGCTTATGAAATCATTTCTATTTACGTTGAACTGAGATTGGATCTGCAAACCTTGAGATGTCCAGCCACTCAATGCCTAAGGCATGAGATGCATGGCCACTCAATGCCAAAGGCATAAGATGCATGGCCACTCAATGCCCAAGGCATAAAATGCACAGTCACTCAAGGCCTAAAGGCTTATGATGCACGGCCCCTTAAGGTCTCACTGCTCTTCACTTCCTTATTTTGCATAATTATTTGAATCATATAACAAAACACTTCCACATTAATATTGATTAAGTCAACACTTTTTATAAAGATAATTAACCCTCTAATGTAAGCTAAGTGGCATACTTAATGAGTATTTTGCTAAAGGTAATATGTGAGCATTTTATACCATGCTTTTATTGTCAAGCCATAACGACAAAGGTAAAGTGATCATGGTAAGTTAATCAAATAGTGTTAATTACAACTTACTTTGATATATGACCATAATGATAGTAATGTCATGATTACATTAAATGGCTATAAATATATGTATGTTTATGTGAAGTATGATGACAATTATCCTTAAACGAGTTTGAATATGAGATATATGAGTTATGAGTGGAGGTAACAAATATTGATGTCATCATATATGTATGAAATATGAATTCGTATATGAATTGTGGCTTGAGCAAATATTGTAATGTGTAAGAAGGAACTTGATGAATTAAATATTCTTTTAATTAAGTGGTTAAGCCTGTGGGTCTTAGTTCAGTTGTGAATTAGATAGGCATACCTAAAAGGATATAGTTGCAGCTGCCATAGTTGACCCCGTTTGGGTCCAGTGCTTGTTCATTTGATGGAACCATAGTTCGACCCCTTGGGTCCATTGTTTGATATCTTTGAATATCCATTGTTTGATATCTTCGGATATCCATTGCTCTCGTTATCCACCTTTTGAACTAGCACTTAGGCAAGCTATTAAGTTTAAGAGAATTGTTAAAAATAAAAAAATATGTATTGATGACTTCATTCATATAATGTAAGCATGTTGAGTGATTGATTACCATGTTTTATCTCCGTTTTCTTTTGGCTATATTTTCAGTTTGAGACGAATTCATGAAATAAGTATATTGATGATCTTATTGAAATGTTTGTGTAAAGATATTTACCTTCGATTGATGCTTTTAATCGACCATATTATTATTTTGTATGTTATCTGCCCGCTAAGCTTTATAGCTTAGCATAGTTGCTTTACATCTATGTAGGTTTGACTTAAGGTCACTCAGAGACTTAATTCTGCATTGGTTGGCCAACAAGAGTCGGTCCAAACTTTTAGATGTCGGATATTTTATGGATAGTTCCTTTTTGTCTAGCCTTATATTTTTTGCCATTAATTAATAAGGAAAATGTAATATGGAGGACTGTAAAAATTTACTTAAATTACCTTACTGCATGTCCTTCCAAGTTGTGGTGGCTAATGTGTGATTGCCATATTATGATATTTTGCATGAAATTCCAGTTTAATTAATGGGATATGCATGCACCATATATGTATATGATGATTATGTTGATGAATGTTTTGTGTGAGTTGGTTGTTGAAGGCATGATATATGCTTTTGGATAGAAGATGATATTAGGGTGTCACATTGTTTCCTTTGAATCATAGCAAAGATATTTTTCTCCTATACTCACCCTTTCAATACCAACTAATTTTTCTTACTAGCAGATAAATTTTTTAAGAAATTTAGCATATTAAGATATTCGATTAATTGCTTCAAGTAAAAGAATATTTATCTCGATCTTGTAAAAAATTTCAAAAATATCATTTTCTTCTTACACTTAGCTAACCTCCCGAGAAAAGGGGATTAGATGACAAAAGTTGGGTGTTGTTCCAAAACTTTTTCCTTAGGTTGTCCATATTTCACAAATTTCACCTCTTTTTTAGCTTCTTTCTCATTTTTTTTTGCAGGGGATATTCCAACTCTTTTCCACTTCTCAAAATGATTGCACTCACATTTTTCATTGGATTAATAATAGATTCTAAAGGTAACCTCCTTTGAGTTTCTAATCTGCTTACTAAAATTGCTACTTAACTTAATTGTTTCTCCAAGTTTTTTATATTAGCCCCTGTCTCCTGTTGAAATTGTAAATTGTCAGTAGCAATTGAATTGACAATTTTTTCAAGTGACATACCTGAAGTTGAAGAAGTCTGTTGTGATAGAATGGATTGTGTAGGCTAGAAATTCTATAAAATTTGTGGCATTCCCCCATAACTGAAGTTTGACCCATTTATCATGGATTGTCAATATTTGCATATAGGTCATAACTCCATTATAGTGAACTTAAAAATCCATCATGTTTATAAAATTCTCTTGGTAATAAGCTCTAAACTGTTGTCTATTTTTTGTAGCCAAATTCTGAACCAAAGATGTTAGCTGTGAAATTTTAAAGTCAATAGAAAACAAAGATCCACACGTTTAAGATAATTATAACTAAAAGACACTTATCCCTAATAATGGTGCCAAAATTTGATGGGTATCAAAACTACCAAAAATAATTCCTAACTTTTTCTAACCAAATAAATTTCAAATAGGATGAGAAAAGGTTGAATCCACATATATTAGAACTAATTTAATTTAAGTTTGCATTAAATTAATAAAAATAAATTGGAATATTTTGTAAATTAAAAATTAAAAATAATGAATTAAAATAATTAAACAAAAGTGAGAAAATTAATAAATAAAATCAATGGATGAGAAATTTCAATTAAAGGTATGTGAAGTACAAGATTCAATTTTACTGATAATGGATGAAAAGCTAACTCAAAAATCATGCAATTGATCAGTTATAGTTGTTGATTTTGCGCTCTTGACCAATTTCTCTATATTAATAAGCTAATTAATTACTATTGTAGTTAACTCTTAACCAATAAAAAACCCTTTAACAAGCAAAAAAATTCAATTTATTGTCAGTTTTATGAATTAAAAGGACCAAAGATAAGCTAACCAACCTATAAGCAAGATTGATTTAAAATCATGTATTTACTTAATACAACAGCTGATCTTTTCAGTGTTATCATACTAATTACAACTTGTTATTTAATTTACCAAACAATTACATACTTGATATCTTCGATTAGTTATATGTTATTTAATTAAATGAATAATGGGCCCTTATTGAACACATAACAATAGAAATAAAATTTTTCTAAACCACAGTAAATAACATGAATATTACATAAAATTAAAGAGAAAATTAAAGCATGAATAAAGAGAAAATTAAAGCATGAACAATCTCATTGCAGCAGAAGAATCCTGTCCTTAAATTAATCTTTAACTAGAATAAAGATTAATTCAAAAATTTAAGAAAGAATTCCTGTTAAATAGATCCTAGAGATAGAAATCTAGAAAATTAAGGAAAATAGAATTAAAAATTTAATACAATTTAAATACTACTAAAAAACTATCATCTAATTTTAAATAATAGCCTAACAATCTTGTACAAAGCTGTTAGGAATATTCCTAGCGGCTGGGTCAAATCTGAATGCAAAATAAAGTCCCAAGTATAACTCTGCACTCTCAATTTTTCTCTTAGCCTTGGGAAGGCTAATATATAATTCTGCCCAGTTTTTTCCTTTTTGCACCAAAAGTACTCCAAGTCTCCTTGACTACTCCAAATTAGCTCTAACAAGCCACAAAATGCTCCACTTTCATCAATTAAATCCCATAGTGATCAAAATCACAAAAATAAATAAAAAGCTCCTAGTTGACTAAAATTTTAAATATAAAAGTATGCAAAATTCAAATATAAATATGCAATTTTGACCACTTAACAATGTTGTATTGTTCAGTGAAAATATTTTTTTTATGATATCCATATTGCACACAATCTAGGCTTTTATGGACAAAAAAAGTACAAAGTTGAATTGTGTTTGGTTCTTTAGAAATTTCAAATGTGAATGATGAATGATACACATTGCAATTTTCAATAACTCATTGCAAAAGTTTCATAATCAGACTGATATATAGATTTCTCTGTGAAAATTATGAAACAGCAATATGAATAAAAATAGACAAATCAAATGGATTGGAAGGGGTGGATTTGATTTACTTTGAATTTTGGGTCAAATTTTCGGAAATTCAAATTATTTTCTTTCAATATTAGATTGGGTGACTAATTTTCAAATTATAAAATTAAAATGTAATTTTATATTATTTTTTAAATATCAGCATATTTAACCACTTTTAAATTTTAATAGCATATATAAATTTTAAAAACTTACTTATTCTTAAAAATATAATTTTCTTAAAGTAACATTGTGGGCATATATAGTAAGAAAGACTTAATTAGTGTATAGTTTTATATTAACTAATTTTTCCAAATATATCAAGCAATAAAATTTATTTGATAACCAGACCCAAAAATAGTCCAGGTAAGTGGGTTGGACCACATAGCTCAGCTTCAAGCATATGAGATGTGCTCAAGGATATCACAATCCTTCAATAACTCAAAAATTTTTATCTTTACCTAGTTGTTTAAAGGTAATTTAACTTGATACAAATCTCTATCTATACTTAAAATTACAAGCATATTTAACCTTTATTCTATCCTATAAATAGCCAAGCAATTCAGGTATGAGTTTCTTCTTGATTCTTTTCACTCCTTTTCATATTATCTTCCCAAATACTTCCTTGCTTGATCGTTAGAGCTTTCCTTATCAAAACCACTGCTAGTTTTTCTTTGTTTTCAAGTTACTCTCTGTTTCTGGAAAGCCAGATTGTGGACATTGCTCCCCAAGATTCAATTCATTTAACTGTCCGATTTTCCGAGCTGTCATTATTATTAAAAAAAATGTTAAATTCTTAGAATGTAAAATACACCAATAAATTTTGTCTTCGAAAAACTAAACTTGAAAAAAGTACTAAGTATTTGAGTAAAACACTCTATATATGGGTTAGTTTGATCCATGATTACTGAACTTGTGATCAAATTATGCAATAATCATAAAAAAATTCATAAAAATCATTGAATTTTGCAAATGTATACAATAAGTCATTTTGACTGGATTCCAGCGAAAAAGTAGCCGGAAAGTCCACGTGTCAGCACAGTATGACACGTGACAAGTCTAGATGATGACATGTGAACTTTCCGACGACTTTCTCGTCGGAATCTGGTCAAAGTGATTTTATTGTATAAATTTGCAAAGTTCATTGATTTTTATGAAAAAAAATTTCTTTTATGATTATTATGTAATTTGATCATAATTTCAGTGACCATGAGTGAAACTAATCCTTTTATATATCCAATATTTGAGAGTAGGTAAATTTTTTTTTTTAAATTTAGACTCAATCCTATGAACTGAAAAAAATTAAAAATATGTTAACAACTGGATCATAAAGATTGTTACGTAAATTGACATGTTCAGGTTTGTTTCGGATTGATGTAATTAATCCACAAATAGATCATTATTTGATAATTAATATTTTAGAACAAATTTAAATTGAATCATATATGTTTTTCTAGGTTAGGGTCGAATTCAAATTACTTTTTCCTAATAGATTTATATTGGGTCAAAAATTGAGGGTTATACTCAAAATTTCGCAATTGCAAATACCCCCATATAAAATTTTGTATGAAGTCATGGCCGAGGCCGACTTATCATGTGATATTTCCACATCTTGCCCATATCAGACTTTTGCATATAAAACACGTGACAGAATTTGTGCGGTTGAAAAATTCGTTTATTTGAATGCAGAAAATTAAATAATTTCTCTTCCATCTTTTATATAATAAGACACTGCAAACTCGGAAGATAAATTCATCTCTAAAATTTTTTTTCGATTAAAACTCTATTCCTTCGGTTAAAGGTGTGTATATATATATATATATATATATATATATATATATATATATATATATATATATATATATATATATATATATATATATATATATATATATATATATATATATATATATATATATTCTAGAATCTTTTAAATTTAATGTTTTTCTACATTATATTTTCAAAAATTGATATTAATTTTTTTTTATTTTTTCAATCACTTACATTGAGTTTAATTTATATGAAACTGATAGAATTAAAATGCACCATTGGTTGATTTCATGTGAAATTAATTTATAATGATTGTAAAACATGTCAAAAATATAAAAAATTAAAAAATAACTCATAACATTTTATATGTCATATTGTATATTTCTTCATTTTTTTAATGTTTTTATGGGTTCAGAAGCTATTTCAAATTGACATTGCATGAAATTAATAGTGTAACTTCCAATTTTGTTAATGGCATCTCAATTGAACCTAATTTAAATCATCCAAAATACAATTTCAAATACTCCATAATACCGTTTAATTTTACTCACACACTATACATATATAGAGAGGATAATTTTATTCATGGTCACTCAATTTATATCAAAATTATGCAAAAATAATAAAATAATTTTTTTTCTTTCAAAAAAGTCATTGAATTTAAAACTTTTATTTTTACGTAATTTTGGCATAAGTAGAGTGATAAATCCTTAATTTTCTTTCCAACCAACTCCTTTTCTCATTCTAACACTAATTGAAAAAACAAAAACAAAAAAAAAAGAAAGAAAGAAAGAGTTAAAGCAACTAATAATGGACACATATTTGCCAACCAAATTCATATTTAACTTTGATGGAAAAAATAACGTAGAAAAAAGTTTAGTGTCAATTTTTTAACCAATTTAAAAGTTTCAATGGCAAGAAATGGCATTTACTGAAAAAGAATTGCTAAGTGCACAGATTTATTATTTTTATTTTTATTGACACTCGGTTTATATCTAAAACATGACATACTACATAAATTGTTTCATAAATTATCACTATTTAACATTATCTTATGAACTAATTTCAAATATCAAGTTATTTTTTGAACTTTTTAAAAATATAAATAATACTTTTATACTTTTTAAAAATATTAAATTATCCTTTTGTCCCTACTCATTCATTTATTGTAACATGCCATGTGTTCCTATAGGAAAATGACATGACACTTTTTAACAAAATTAGACAAATTATTTGATACCTGATTAATTCATAAAAGGTAACAAACAAGTTAAACAATGATATAGTTTAATTAGGAAGAATATATAATTATGCCTTAAAACAAGAAAGCCCAACTTATCAACCTACCTATAATCCCACATAAATATTATCATTTTAAGGCTTGAACGAGCAAAAGAACAATGATTTATTAAGGCAAGCAAGACAATGATTTGCAGATTAATTAATTATTAGAAAATTTGGTGTGATATGATGTAATAAAAAATAAAATAAAAAGTGAGTAGGAAAAGGTATGGCATAGCACAAGTAGATGGAGAGCATGTGAAGACTTCCTTGCGGGCATTACCAAAGTTAGGTTAAAGTCAAGCTTCAGTCATGCATAGCTTTGCACAAAAATGGATATTTAAATTAAATGCTAAGCTTAAATTTTCTTTAAATAGTTATTGTAGCCTTTTGTTACGTCTTCACTTCTGATATAATTTAATTTCTTGGACTCAATTTCTTCTTTATTTTATTTTCTTTTTCTTTTTATTTTTTTAAAGAAAAAATAAAAAGATGAACGATTAATTAAAGTTTAATAAGTGGAGTCATGACATAAAATTCAAAAAAATTGTGAGATTTGAAGTCTACTTAATTAAAAAAAAAAATCAAATTCTCAACCACTAAAACTAGATGATAATTCTTAGATTTAAAAATTCTGACTCAGTATTCAACCAAAATAATGCAAGTCATTTTAAAATTACTTCACTCAAACTTCTTATAATATTTTTCCTTCTCCATCATTTTTGCGATTAGAGATTTTTTTTTTTAACTTTTTTTAAACTATCCTATATTTAAATTAATTTATTGGTCGAATTAATTATCATTCGTACTGAGCATAACTTTAAAAGAGAA
Source organism: Excoecaria agallocha (assembly GCA_037975025.1). Classification (NCBI taxonomy): domain Eukaryota; kingdom Viridiplantae; phylum Streptophyta; class Magnoliopsida; order Malpighiales; family Euphorbiaceae; genus Excoecaria; species Excoecaria agallocha. The sequence goes on from CM075810.1 coordinate 8,361,798, forward strand.
ATGAAATATATTTTTTCAAATATTTAAAAGTATTCCATACCCAAAACTCAAATTCAGTGCCTCTACTTAAGAAATAAGTGATTTATGCTCATTCTATCTCACTCCGTGGTGTAGGTATATGCTTTTTTTTTAATGGGAATAGTTATATTTGTGTAGTAAGTTTTATTTTTTTTCTTGTTATTTCTACTAGTTTTCTTGTGGATAAAATAAAAAATACCAGAATTTTTATTAAGAAAATCAACTTTACATTCCCAAAATGTTTAGAGTAGTGAGAATTAAAATGCATGGTATATTGGGGTGTGTGTATATATATATATATTAAATAGAGATAAATACAATATATATATATATATATATATATATATATATATATATATATATATATATATATATATATATATATATATATATATATATATATATATATATATATATATATATATATATATATATATATATATATATATATATATATATATTCCAAGCAAAGCACAAACTAAAATTCAATTCAACTATATACGTGATCTACCTATATATTTATTTATTTATCTATATAATATAAAATATTTTGTCGAATGCAGAGTATATATCATAGAGAATATCCTAGGTAATATTACAAACCATATATAACAGAATGTTTAAGCAAATGTAAGTAACTTATACAAAACATATATATATTTGTATACCCAATCCTGATCCAGTGGTAGGATTAGATTCAATATATGGTATATATTAAAAATGAAACTATATCTATATATATATATAAGTATGTATTCTAAATTTTAATCACCATTAAGTAATTGCATGGACCAGAGATCCTCCATGCTCCAGTAATTGTCGTTGGGATGAGGTAAGTTTGCTCCTTGAAAAGCATCCAAATTATTATTATTGTTATTATTATTACCACTAATAGTAATAGAACTATCAGTGGTATGGTAATTATTAGATGGAGGAGAGTAAGTCTCCAGTATGGTAGAAAATTGGCTACTGCTTCTGCTTCCACTTTCATTAATCTCACAGCTACTTTGCCCTCCACCATCTGCTTGCCTAATTCGCTTCTGAATTCTTGTTCTCCAATAATTCTTTATTTCATTATCTGTCCTTCCCGGAAGATGCTTTGCGATCTTTGACCACCTACAAATTTGTAAAAACTTTTTAATTCAAATAATAACCATTATTAAGATTCAAATGACTATATATATATATATATGATAAAATTTACCTATATTTTAGCTAATGATAGAGTACCATGTAAAAAAAAAAGTGGGCATAATATATCATCAGCCCCCTCAATTTGTAAACATTATTCATTTTATCCACTATACATTTTAAAAAACTGTTTAAAACCTTGAACTTTTAATTTTCATGCTAAAATGCTGATGTAAAATTTTATTTTTAATGAAAAAGAGACACGTGTAATTTATCCACGTAGACCTCAAGATACGTGTCTTTTCTCATTATGAAAAAAAAAAAAGTTTTACATTAACAATTAAAAATCTTTTTTGAACTAGTTCATATGCTTACTTTCTTCTATAGCCCCCCTATGAGATGAATTTTTGTTCCATTTAGTTGATATGGAGCTTAAGTAGAACTTAACGTAGAATGTTGGCTTCAAATTAGTATTTAATATCCATATCAACATTAAAAGAGTTGAGCGGAACAAAAATCAAACTTCGTAGACGGTTAGTGAAGGAAAAAAAAGACAATTATGAGAGGTAATTCAAGAAAGAATAAGTATATAAGACGGTGGGAAAATTCTGAGAATGTACGAGGCGTTATATATATGTGTGTGTGTAAAGGATTTTATACTTTATAGATGTCATTTTATCATTAATTTAATTTATTAAAAATTTTACAGACTAAATTTAGACAAGTACTATTAGGATCAGTGCACGTAACAACACATACATAAAAGCAATAAAAGAAAAACATTGCATAACTTGGATTGGAAAGCAGAAAAATTGTCAACTAGTTTATCATAGGCCATGTTCCATGGCTGGAAATCAAAGTCTCATTCTCTATTCAAAAATTAATTTCCCTATTGGAATAAAATTAAACCAACCCTTAATTTGCAAAAGCTGCAGTATTGCAGATTTGAAATTGAATGGTTCATATTATTCTAAAATATATATAAGGAGAATAACCAAAATATATCTAGTAGTATACTTTATTTTTTTAATTAGAAAAAGATCACTTGAAATAGTTTATTTTTCATATTTTCAAAAAGAATAAAGCAAAGGGGAAATAAAAATCTTACGTTAAACAAAAGATGGGTGAAATTGTCTAAAAGAAGCCAAAACAATAAGGTTGAGGTCTATTTCAAACAATGCAAAACAGTTTCTTTTTCTTCAAAATCAGCATGTGACTGTAAACCAAAAAAAAAAATCAGCATGTGACTTATTGAAAAGGGTGGAGCTATAAATAGAAATCTTTAATTGCAAAATCTCTTTGCTGTCAGCATTTCACAACGTGCCCATACCAAAGTTTTAATTTTTTTTCTTTTTCTTTTCTTTTTTAAAAAAACTGGCTGTAGTATTGATATAGGCAAGTTGTGCATAGGATGAATCGGTGCGCAGGTGCATACAAGATATTAATATTCATTTAAATACTAATTCGATGTATGCACACTGCATACGCATATAGACAGCTAAAAAAAACTCATAATTTCTACTCAATTTATATCAATGCAAATTAAAAAAAAAAAAAAGATATTAACTTTTTCTTGTAATATTGTTTTTTATACGTAATATATGTTTTATTTTGATGCCAAAGCAAAATTAATCAAGAATTATCACACCTAAGAAAAAGAAAAGAAAAAAAAAAGGGAAAATTGTACCTTGGAGAGGGGATCCATCATTCTTCATGCATCTATCCCCCATGTAGTACACATCTTTGCCATATGATCTAAAAATTTTAGATGGTTCATACTTCAATATCCCTTTTTGGGCAACAAAACATAAATAACCTAATATCCAAAATCAAATCAATTCCAGTTCTTTTACCATTATTCTTTTGTTTATTTTAGTTTCATAGATTTTATTAGTGAAATTAAAAATAAGAGCCTCTTCAAACAACTGGATCTTTCATCTTGTCCTTGGGTGTTGTTGATTATTCGCCATATGTACTACATGGAGGATAGGCCCACTGGGAATGATGTGCCCGAGCTCCACCATATAAAAACCTAGCTTGATAAATTTTTGATGTAAAGGAAAACCAAACACCTTTTGAAGCAAAAATTGTCAGCAATAGTAATTATTAGTTCGTTATCATCAATTAATATGATAGGAAAATAGCATACAGTAACATTTTAAATTTAAAAATAATTGGAAATTTCATAGCCACGGAAATATTTCTAAATCCCCATGTGCTAAAACCTTTCACTATTTCATTCTATCGAGGATTAATGCTCCATATACAAATCATAGATTTGTCTTTCTATGAATTATAAACAAGTGCTAGAAAGAAAAAAGTATATTTTATAGAGGTGTAGTAGTCATATATTAAAATCTAGCATGCATATATATCTGTATTTAATTACTGTAAGTGCATATATATTTATATACCTATTTCCCCACTTAGCATGAAGTTCCATGATCAAGAGCTGTTCTTCTGGAGTGATGTTTCCTCTTCGAACATCAGGGCGAAGATAGTTTAGCCATCGAAGCCTGCAACTCTTTCCAGTACGTTTCAGACCTAACATGATGATGATGTATAGATATTAATTATGATTTTGGGTACCAGAGTTTCTGATTGAAGTTAGGAAAGTTGGACTTAATACTTGTACTGGAAATAGTTTATCCACAATTACAAGCTCACTTAAGAAATTTTGATATGAAATTCTTTCCAACAGCATGATGAAGAAATTATAGCTTACCGGCCGCTTTAGCGAGCGAATTCCATACTCCTTCGCCGTGTTTGGCGATGTAGTTAATCAAAACCAAGTCTTCTTCCATAGTCCATGGCCCTTTTCTCACTTCAACATCCTGAGAATTGCATGGTTTTTTGTCCATTTTGTTTATTACCTATTTTCTTGTTGGAGAGAGAAGGAAGAGACAGTTGGAAAGAAAAGGAGAAAGTGTTAAAAAGATGACAGAATATAGAGGTTAGATGTTGGCTTTATAGAAAAAGAAAATTTTCTAACTTAATTAATCCCATTTTTCTATTTTTGATTGAGCATTAATCTATATTAATTATTGGAGAGTTTAATGGCCTAACTATGATCAATATATATCACATTGCATGCACACTTGTGCATATGTGTACTTAATAAAATTTACAAAAAGATAAAAATAAATTAAAAGATTAGAAGAAAATAATAAAGGGTCATAAAAAATGATAAAACCTGTTAGTTTATTGGAATTTCTGTCTTAATAAATGATAAAATCTGATCATTTTTAGTATTTTTATTGATAAAGCTGATCATTTTTGTATTTTTAGACCAAAATTGACTTTTTTTTTTTTAATTTTCAACGGTAAAAGCAGACTCTATCACGAAAACTATAGAGGAAAATATTTTCTTCAACCCATTTTAAAATTACAAATGCATGCAATTTAAATGTGATGGACTACATCTTTGCTTTTCACTTTGAAGAGGCAGATGAATATTAAAGAGGAGACCTTTTTTTTTTTGCAATTTTTGCCATATTATTAAAGTAACTGTCATATATGCACTTATTTGTCAGTTAAAATTAAAGCCTAAGAGATGACATACCAAGATCTTTTTAGCACCATTAGTACAGTTTGCCACATATAATTTTCTTTCAAAATAAGGGTAAAATTGCACCATTTATTGGACTTTAAGTGCATAAAAAAAAACTAGAGTTATTCTCACTAAAAAAATCACATTAACCCTTCATTTGATTCAAAGAAAGAAAAACAAAACTTCATTCAGATTCACATTATCACATTCCTTGAGCCTCTCAATTCAAGAAAATCTCTCAAAAGCTCAACTGATCTCAACTTTTCGATCCAACTATCTTATCCACATCAAATTTAATCCAAAAATTCCAAATGGACATCTAAACAAAGTCACATTGGATAATATCCGGACGAACAAGTTATTAGAACCCAAAAAGTCTGCTTGTGATTGGACTAGGCCACACTTCTATGTAAGCTGAAGATCATTGTTTCTCCTAGCACACAAATAACCATCCCCTTATATTCTCTTTAGGCTCTTGCTATCTCTTATTTGTTTTCCAAAGGCTAACCTCCTCTCATTTTAGGACCTCTATTTATTGTTTACAAGCCATTGAGGGGTTAATTTTATCCAAAGTTATTAGATTCAATTATACAATAACAATGACTCTATTAAAAGAATATTATCCCATAAAAATATCTTAATTTTGGGATATTACAATTAAAATCACTTATACTAAAAAATCATGAATCTGGTGCTAGAGAGCTAACATGAATTGTCATGTAAAATTTTTGAAAACATGTCATATGAATGTTTCGAATTGACGTCAGTGCTCCAATTTAAGGTTCATGATTTTCGGGTTTAAAATAAATTTATTTGTAATATATATATATGTAGTTACAATTATATAATTGTGTTCAGTGACAATAAATGAAATAAACACAGTGATTAAGATCATAATTCTTCCCAACGCACCAATTGGATAGTTTCGGGTCTGTTCATCCTATCCATTCATTCCACTCTCTAGAATTTTCATTCATGAAATAAATATATAAACAAATAACTCAGTTGAACTCTATGTAATTTATATAAATTGGTTAATTATATACAAGTTACTTTCTTCATTAATTTTACTTAACTTATATAGGAATGATGTATTTTATATGCGACAAATTATTTTTAATCAGTATTACTGTTATATTAAAATATAAATACCTTATTGTAATAATTAGATTAAAAAGTGTAGGCATAAATTACTTTGTGTACTCGAAAATACAAGAAACGCAAGTATTTGAGATTTCATTGTTTAAAACTATACATATTTGTACTTTATTAATATTTTAGTTTACATCAATTGCAATATTAAAATAATAATATTTTATTTTAATACAAAAATCTAGTACTATTAGGTTGGATTGGACATATTTAAATTGTATCATTTTGGGTCAAGGTCTAAATAGGCAATTATTTATGGACCATTAATAGATTAAAATTCAAATGCATTGGGTAGATTTGAGCCGCTCAAATGAGGTTTTTTTTTATGGTGTGATTTAAAAAAAAATTAGTAAATTAGTGTAACATTAAAGAAAATTAGTTTTATGGGGTCCTAAAAAAGGCACCCTTGGGTGCCTTTTTTGACATGTGGGACCCACAGCAGGAAGCAGAACTGTGGAACAAAAAATGGCACCTAACTCTGCCGTTTTCTGACAGGTAGATACGGCGCCATATGGAAGCCAGGGAAAAGGCACGCAAACCGATCAAAGTGTGGGACGTACGCGCTGGAAAATGCCAGGAAGGTGTGCTATTTTCTACATGTTGTTTGACAGATTGTGGGGCACGCTTTGATGGAAAATGGTAGTCTCCTTTGCCCTTTTTTTATGGATTTTTTTTATATTAAAGTACAGTAGGAGCACGGAATTATTGTGTGCTACAGAGTACACAGTAATTCCCGTGCCCTACAGCAAACACGAAAATGATGTGTTTAATTTTTTTTTAATGAAATTTGCCCAAATAATATAAACCCCATTCTCTCATTCTAACCCTTTATGGTACATTCTTCCTTTCCTTCCTCATTTGCTCTCTATTTTTTCATAGTGTTCATTTCTCATTTAACAATCAAATATTCCCAATTAAAGTTATAGACAAAAATTTGTTGAAGTTAATATAGAAGGTTTTATTGAAGATTAAAATAGAGTTAATGCCATGTGAATAAATTTAAAATTATTTTGTTAATAGCAATTTTTTTTACTAAATTTATTAATAATATTAATTTAATTTTATTGTTGATATTATAGGTTATACAAAGGGTGGATTATATTTTCGTTAATATTGTTAAAGGCAAGTAATTGTTAGTTTATTTTGTTTTATTTTAAAAAGAGTTACAGTTGAAATTATAGTAATTAATTTTTATATGTTATTTAAAAAATTATTATGAAAAATTTTGTAGAGAAATTAGTGATTTAAAATCTTTTACTTTTATTTCTATCATATTTAAATTTTTAGGAATATATGAAAGTAAATTGAGATGTAAATTATTTACTTTTATATATTATTTACTTTTATTTTTTGTCATATTTAAATTTTTAGGAAAATATGAAAGTAAATTGAGATGTAAAATGTTTGATTTTAGTGAAATTATATAAATTGCAAGATATGAGATGTGTACTAAAAATATTAATATTTGGACAATTACTTAATTAATATTGAATAAATTAAATTTATTAGATGAATAATTATATAAAAAAATAGATGCATATAATGAAGAATTTCATTAATGAGTTAAAAATTTAAACATAATTAATTATTTTTGAAGAAAATAGTAAATTGAAGCATTAATTTTTAAATATTTACATATAATGTAGGATTTAGAGAATGTCGAGTCTAGCAACATTTATAATTCATACTGGAGGATAATCAATATGGGACATAGTTGGTTACAATTACAATACTTCAAGTCCTTCAACAAAATCGAGGAAATTAAAGTTAGAAGCAAATTGATATTTTCTGAACTTGTTCATAAGATATCAGTAAAATTAGATTTAACTCCAAACGTGGGAGTTAGTAGAGTGATTTATAGTATCTTATTATCAATCAGGGGTCAAAGTCATAGATGCCTATAGACTTAATTGATGACGATGACATTGATCAAATTTATGAAAAATTTTATCATTTCATGGATATACTATTGCTAAAATAATTTTTGAAATTAAAAAAATTGTTATTGGAGATGAACAAGATGTGAGGAATAATATTAAGTAGATGAGTACCAATGTAGATAGGGATGGTATTCATTTGATTGATGATAGAAATATTATTGGAGACAACTCATATTTAGGAAGAGATAGTCAATCTAATTTTGGTACACAGTTTGATGATCAACCACAATGTCAAGGGGTTGACAATTTGAAAATTGTAGAAGTAAGTCCAATTAGAGAGTATAGTGGGAAAATACAATTTAATTTTGCATCATATTATAGCTTTGAACGTAGGAATGTTGCATTGGATGATGAAAATGTTACGAATAACAGGGTATATTTCTCCAATTTTAATCCGGATGAGGATGATGAAGACATTAACTTGAATGATCATGGGGAGGAAATCGCTATTGGCAGGCATGATAACTTTGTTCCAAGTAGTTCAATCTATGTGGCAAAAGGCATGCAAAATTTAAACATGAATGATGTTAGAGTTGATGGTGGTGATTAATATAATATTTCACAGTTTCACTTCCATCAATGCACCACACATCTATTAATTTTGCAGAAACTAAGATTAGCATGCACAATGATTTGCCAATGTTAAGATGGGACGGTGTGTCAGAGTTATGTGAAGGATTGACATTCACATCAAAGGAAGAAGTAAAGGCCTGTGTGAATAAATTTTCAATTCAGAATAATGTATTGTATAAAGTTATAGTATCTAAGCCTTCATTTTGGGTGGTATGTTGCTCATGTGCTGAAGATTCTGGCTATCCGTGGAGATTTAGAGCAATGATAAAGGGACATTTTCTTACTGGGTTATCAGTGTCCACAAGGATTTTCATAGTTGTACTGTGCCACTAGTATCTCAATAGCATAGACAACTAGATACACAAATTATTTATTATTGCATATTAGAAATGATTAGTGCAGCCCCTGATCTCAAAGTTAGTGTAATAATGGCTGATATGAGGAGTCGATTTAACTATGATGTTTCTTACAGCAAGGTTTGGTATGCTAAGACCAAGGCATTAGAGGAGATATTTAGAAAATATGAGGATTCATATGGCAAGTTGCCTAGTTATCTTAAGGCTATGAAGATATATAATCCCGGATTTTGCTATAAATTTGTTGTTGATGACAGTATACAACCAAACTGCAAGCAATTCAAGAGGCTCTTTTAGGCATTTAAACTATATATTAATGGACTAGCACACAACAAATCCGTGTTGCTAATTGATGGTATATTTATGACAGTCAAGTTCCATCAAACTCTTTTGATAGCAAATGCTATTGATGAAAATAGTTACTTGTACCCTGTAGTATTTGCAGTTGTTAAAGGGGAGAATAAATTCAATTGGGGTTGGTTTATGACTTGTATTAGGAAGTATGTCACTAAATAAGTTGGTATAATTGTTATTTTTGATCGGCGTGTAGGTATTATAGTATTATTTTATGATGAAAATAGTGGTTGGAAAGAGCCATTAGCTTTTCATCGTTATTGTTTGTGGCACTTTGTTAGTAATTATAATATCACCTATAGAAATCCCAAAATAAAGAAAAAGTTGTACAAGGCCGGTATGTCACATATAATTATTTTATTATGCATGTATTTTATTTTATCTTATATGTTAAAAGTGAATATTATTTTTTTTTGTCAGGAAATAACTTCCAACAGAGGAAATTTACAAAATGAATGGAAGAGATCAAGGAACTTGATATTGACTCCTACAACTGGGCAGTGTAGAACTATAAAAAAAATAGGTATTATCGCATGATAATGGTCATAGATATGGTAATGTTATAACAAACATTGCAGAGTGTGTAAATAGTGCATTAAAAGGTATTCGAATGATGCCTATTTATATTATTGTTAAGCATGTATTTGCAAGGTTGGTTATATTTTTTGATGATCGAAGGATCATGTAACAATCTCAGATAGCCACGGGTAAAATATACACACAAAAATGTATGGAAGAGATGGCTAGATGTACTCAAAAAGCTAGTGGTCATAGAGTAGACAGTTTTCATCAATGTACTAGATTGTTCACTATCAGGATCAAAAATTAAAAAAACAAGTAGAAAGGAAATAACACGCATTGTGTAAATTTAGAATGTTGTACATGTGAATGTGAAAAGTTTCAAGAGACTAAAATGCCCTGTTCCCACACTATAACAACCTATATACATTAAAATGTTGACATATGGAGATACGTCAATAAGTGCTATAAGCTATCTGAGGCATTGAGCTGTTATATTTCATTTTTCCAACCACTTGGCCATCATAATTATTGGGAGCCATATGTGGGGTCCAATTTAGTTCCAAATCTAGAGCTTAAAAGAAAAAAAGGTAGGCTTCGAATGTCTAGATATCAAAATGAAATGGACATAAGAGATCGTACTAGGCCTAACCGATGTGCACTTTGTAAAAATAAAGGTCATAACAGGAAAATATGTCCAAACTTGGTCAGTCCATCAGAGTATACTTTAACGTATCCATGAATGTTTATGTATATCTAATTATTTATTGTCATTATTTTGTTGCAATTATTTATCTATATTTATATGTTGCAATTTTTTATTTATTTTTATAATATGATCGGTAATTGTCATGCCGTTTTTAATTTTGTTGTAATACAAATTATTTCATTTTTCCTTAATCATTGCCTTGTAATGTCACCTTTCATACATCTCAGAGCCAAAAGAGGTAAATACCATCTATAATGTCAAATAAATCAAAATAAAAGTTATCTCTAAAATATATTTTTTTATAATACTCTTAATTTCATTTTTATTCTATTTTATGAAGATAAATTTGACTATAATACTTTATTAAACTAATATATTCCAATTTTTTTATTACATATTTACATTACATGCATCCACTCTCACATAAAAATATAATTAAATTATAAAAATAAATGTTAAATTTATATAAAATACTTAAACCATATAAAAAAATATAAATCATAATTTTTAAATATCTACACTATTGGTAAAAATTTAAAAATTATTGGTTCAGTAAACTAAAATTCTCAATAAAAAATTGACATCAAAATTTAAAAACGTATATAAATTTCTAACACAACATAAGAGACTAAAAACATTAATCTTCCAACTACTAATGATTTATAAATTTTATTTTATTATGCAACTATTTATTAAATTATAATTTACTAATCTTAAAAAACATATATCAATTTTTGTACCAACTATAAATGCATTTTCTCATTTTTATGCACAATAATTAAAATAATTTAAAATAAAAATTAAGATACTTACCTTCAAAAATATTGGTTGGAATTATATTGGTGACTCAAAAACACCTACATTTTAAAAAATAAAACTTAAGTTAGCCAAATATTTAAAATTATATAACAATAATTAAAGAGAAATTAAAAATTAACATAACATAACTTACCCTTTTTATATCTTTCCACAAGTTTTTGTTATAGAAATTTAAATACCAACTATGGAAGACAAAATAAAAAATTTAACAAGAATGAAAGAAAACAACAAAGAGGGAGAGAGTTCTAAGCATAAATAAAAGGTAGGCTTAGTAGGTTGGATTGGGTTGGGATTAGGCTGAATCTAGTAGAGCCGAATTAGGTTCCAGGTTGGCCTTACTGAGCTCTTATTTATTTATTTATTTATTTGCATGAGTTCGGACCAAGTATGAATTAATTAAAGGTGAGCCTTGCGTGGACTGTATTGGGTATGAGTTAGCCGAGTTGAGTTCGAGCCAAGTTGAAATTGGATTCAGGCAGGGCCTAATTAGGTTTTTAAAATTTATTCTTGCATAGACCCATATAAACAAAACGTGGGCCTAACATGGGCTGAATTAGGGTCGAGTCAAGTTCGAGTTAACTGGGCTGACTTGGATTCAAGTCGGGATAACTAGATTTCTGAAAATTTTTTCTTGCACAATCCTGATCCAAGCTCACATAAATAAAGTGTGAGCCTGACACGAGCTAGATTGGGTTTGGACGGTGTCAAGCTTAACCGGTTGGTTGGGTTGGGTTAAAGCCAGTGGCAGATGTACAAATTTAAATAAAAATTTATTTTAATGAAAAACATGCCACAAAAATTGCTTAATATATCAATTAAAAAAAAGTCCAAATCCATAAAATTTATTAGGCAGGTAGGATGAACCAGACCAGTACTAGATTATATGGCTAGATTTATATATGAAAAAACCTTAGATGATATAAATTGAGTATTTACATCCATTTGATGTAATTGTGGTTCATTTAGGCCACATGGGACATATCTATTTGGGGTTAAAATTTTATAAATAATTTTGAATTGTTCTAAATAAATATATTTTTGGATTGAGTTGGATTTGAATACTTTTTTTTGGTAGATTTCAACAATGTTTTGGATTAGGCAAAATTTGACATGTCTTCCATATAGATTTTAGTTGGCAAATATGTGTGGGTAAATGAGGGTGAGTTTTGCCCTTTCTACTTGGAGAAAAAATGCAATTAACAAAGTATCTTATTTTAGTGTAATAGTATATTTAAATTCTAATTTAGGGTTTTTTTTTTAACTTGAATTTTATTTTAGTGTTACCTTCCCAAGTCAATCTAAGCTATATTTCCATGTGTAAACATACATATGCCTGCGTACTTTTTAATTCTAGTCACATAAACAATCAATTTAATTCCTAACATGGCGTGATTCACTAGCAATAGGCCCCATTATTTTAATCTAAAATAAAGTGAAGCGAAATCCAAATTGTACATGTGAACTTAATGAAGAATCACTAATTCATAATATGGGTTCGTCTTGTTTTCATTCCATATACAGCATAATCCAAATAGGAGCCACAAATTGTATTTGTGGTTAGTGTTGACCTTTATATCTCAATAAAAAGCTTTAGCTGTTAATTGCCTAAAAAATGGAGGTTTATTAGTTGTCTCACGTGCAAATGCTAATGGACCTAATTACGAGTGGCTCCACCACGCATTTTCTGACCAACTAATACCTAAATTATCTTGCAATTTATGTTCTTTTTTCTTTAAGGAACTCCATTAGCTAGCTAAAGAAAGCTTTCTTTAAGACTTGTTTTTTTAACAAAATTTTGGATTTGAGAGTTGTAAATGAAAATAAAAAAAAATTAATATAAAGAGTGCTTTATTATCGTAATAAGCCAATACAGCTTGAATTGAATTAGTAAAGTTTGCACGTGAACTTTCAAATATCAGTAATTACAATAAATAAAACAAAAAGCTTTCTTTTATTTTTAAACCTAATGGGTTATCATTTGGTGTGTATGTGCATATGCCTATGAATTATATAAAGATACATGTATTTGTATGCTAGTACACATGCACACCAAATTAATATTCCAAGTTAACATTTAAATAAAAGAAGATATTCTCTTGTGCGCTTTTACAATATTAAACCAACATCCCAAAGTGCTAGGTAAGAAAACAGCATGGAAATTTATACCTTTTGCATGTCCATCCTTTATCAATATATGGCTTCCATATAGTAAGAGATTTTATATATATATATATATATATATATATATATATATATATATATATATATATATATATATATATATATATATATATATATATATATATAGACCTGGCAAAATTGACTCAAACCCATGGGTCGACCCAAATTTACTTCAAAAAATTGACCCAAATCCAACCCAATCCATTTAAATACCCATTGGGTCAACCCAAAATTAACCCATTTTATTTTTCAACCCAACCCAACCCAATACCTATTGGGTCAACCCAAAATTGACTCATCTCACTTTCCAACCCATTGAATCATTGAGTATTAATCCAATGGGTGTTTTCAAGATTCAAAGATCTTGATCCATTGGATATGTAATGACATTAATACCGGACCAGCCCTAAATAGTACTTTCCGACAGTGAATAGTATTTTTCGGGCCCGAAATGACACCCGAAAATCAAAAATATTTTATTGGACCATTTGAAAGGAATAGTCAAGGTGAGCATAGGGTTGAAATTTGAAGTGAATTTGAGGTCAAATAGGCTTCCAAAAATCAAAAATACGAAAAAGGTAGCGAGTCAATAATACGAAAAATATATTTTAAATAATTTACTTTAATATTAAGAATGAAAAAAAAAAGAAAAAATTGATACAAAAAATAATCGTATTTCAAATAAATAATTTAAAGATCCCATTATATATATACATAATAACAATAAAAATATTACTCTTTCTAATGACCAACTGTTATGCAATATAGTATATTCTAATCATTTAATTTAACATGACGAAATATTAAATAAAAACTTTCAATACGTTTACGATTGAATATGTTTTTAAAAATAAACATTTAAAATTAATTCAAATTCATGGGTCGACCCAAATCAATCCAACCCATTAATGACCCATATTTTTTGACCCATTAATGACCCAATCCAAACCCATCCAACCCGCCCATTTGCCACCTATATATATATATATATATATATATATATATATATATATATATATATATATATATATATATATATATATATATATATATATATATATATATATATATCTTTCAAATAGTTTTATTAAATTAATTTAATTTTAAATATATGACTTAAACCAACAAATTTTGATACGAGTACTTTAGAAAACAAGATAATTTTTTTGTACATTTGATGTGAACAAATTGAAAAACAGTAAGAGAAAAGATTTTTATTAAATTTTGTTTTCAATAGGCTTACTTTTTTTATATATAATATTACATGATTTAATATAATTATTGTTTATTTTTCTAACTGCTAGTACCGGTTAGTTTAATATGAAAATCAATCAAATCGAACAAGCTAAACTTGCCACTAAAGAGAACTGAATTGACAAAACATGCTAGAAAAATGGAACCAAAGAACAATATTTTGATTGGTTCTTTTCGTTACTAAATTTTGGACTTTTTTTATGGGCTTTTAATTTTATGCTATTTTATATTACATTTTGAACAATAAAATTATGAAAAAATTTCAAATAATTTGAAATAATAAATTATGTAATATTAAATTTTGAATTAATCTAATTAAAGACTCATTATACAACAAATTGAAAATTCTAATGCAACTTTGAAATATCACTAATTATAGCTCATATAACATAATTACAATAAAATAATTATGCATTATAATTAAATAATCATACTTAATTTATATATGACCCCTCAAACCGCATTAAAAAAAGACAAATTAATATAATTTATAAACATTTTAGGTAAACTTAAAAAAAAGGTTAAAGGTAACAAACTAAAAGGGCAAATCAGCACAGCTACCTTTTTTAAATCACATTTAAAATATCATTACAATGTTATTCATAGTTATTAGAATCGGACCGTACCAGTCAGTTGAACTGGTTTAACCGAGAACCGACAGACCAATTGGTTGATTCAACTACACAAAATCAGATTGGATCGAAAAAACTGGATTGAACCGAAAAATCGAGGAACCGGATAAAACCGGATTTTTGGCTAAAAATTGCAAAAAATTATAATTTTTTGTATTTTTTCACCCCCATATATATATATATATTTCATTATTTATTTATTTGAAAAAATTAGTATTTTAAATTTTAAATATGTTACTTAATAATTTAATATACTTATTATATATTTGGTTCATTGTAATCAAATATATGTGTGTGTATATATATATATTAAATTTTTATTATTTATTTATTTGAAAAAAAATAGTATTTTAAAATATAAAGATATCACTTAATAATTTAATATACTTATTATCTATTTGTTTCATTATATATATATATATATAT
This sequence comes from Excoecaria agallocha, assembly GCA_037975025.1. Taxonomy (NCBI): domain Eukaryota; kingdom Viridiplantae; phylum Streptophyta; class Magnoliopsida; order Malpighiales; family Euphorbiaceae; genus Excoecaria; species Excoecaria agallocha. The sequence continues at coordinate 8,377,412 of CM075810.1, forward strand.
ATATATATATATATATATATATATATATATATATATATATATATATATATATATATATATATATATATATATATATGAAATTTTCATGATTTATTTCTTTGAAAAATGTAGTATTTTAAATTCTAAAGATGCCACTTAATAATTTAATATACTTATTATCTATTTGAATTTATTGTAATTAAATATAATTAAACTCATATATGTAAGGTTAATATTTTCTGTGTTTGCTTCATTAGTACTCCATCTAAAAAATAATTTTTTTTTTCATGATATGATTGTATTTTTATGTTTCTAATATATGATATTCAAAAATAAATAATTAATTACTTGTAATAATAAAATTAAAATTATATTTTGTAATTTATTATTAGGATATTTGTGACATATATTAATGTTTGATGGATATTTTTTTTTATTTTTATACAATAGTATTTATAAAATTATAATATTTTATAATATTTTAAAAATAAAAAAATATGGTTGAATCGGTCGAATAAAAAATCCCAGCTTCGCCGATTCTTTATTCGGTCCGATTTTAATAATATTGATGTTATTACGTTGATCCCAAAAGAAAAAATAGGTATACAAAATATTATTTTATGTCAAACAGGAACAAAGCTAAATCTTTTCTTGCTGTATAAAAAAATACTTTTTTTTTGACAATATATATGTTAGTTTTTTTTTTCTATATACAAGTTTGAACCACTTTTAATTGGCTGGAAATAAAAAGGACATTTTTTTAATAATGTTTTTTTTTTAAATTATAAATTTGGAGTATATCAGAATTTATTTACATAATTGGATTTTATTTTGAAATCAATGCCACGTGTAATGATTTTATCAGTATCTGCTCAAAAATAGTCTGGGTTCACAGCAAATCACTACAGATTGTAGCGATTTTAGATGGTGCAGGAAAAGTTTGCTTTGGCCAACGTAAAGTGCCAGAATTTCTGAAAAGTCTCCTTAATATATTGTCATTTCGTTTTGACTCGGAAAAAAATTTTTAACTATTAAATTTTTACTACATATACTCTATAATATCCATACTGCCCCTTTCTCTTGCGCATCGTTGTTGCCCCTTCCTCTTGTCCCTCCTTGTTGCCTCTCAAACTTCATGCTCATGGTAAGCTCCTTCTTATTCTTTCTTTTTTTTTTTTTCTATTGATAGCTGTAACATTTACTTTTCAATTATTTTTTGTAATAGTTTGGAAATATAATTTTGTTCTAAAAGAGGATTGTATATTAAAAATTGTTATTTTCCAAAATGATAAATTATAAGATAAGATAGAGGTGATAAAATTGATCCAAATCTAAAAATCTATAAAAAATAATTCAAATCTAATCCAATTCAAATAAATATCCATTGTATCAATCCAAAACTGACCAATTTTATTCTTCAATCCAACCCAGCCCAATCTAATACCCACTGAGTAAATTCAAAACTAATCCATTTCATTTTCCATCAATTGATCTGTATCCAATGAATTTCTTTTAAAATTTTCGTTAACTAAAATACCCAATAGATTTCGTCACTGTCTTTTCTAACATCATCATCCATACAATATCGTAGGTTTTCATCTTTTCTAATTTACTTTACTGTTTGAAGTCATTATTGTACAGATGATGATGTTACTTTACTAGTTATGGAATTTTTTTTATAATTAAATAAATAATTAATTAATTGGTAGATGATTGGAGAGTATTTGATTTTTGTTATTTTATTATATGATAGTTAAATAAAATTTCAAAATATCAACACTAAAGATTAAATAAGATAATTTTATTAGTTTTTTTATTTCATAATTTAAAAACATTTAATCTGCTTTTTTTATAATGCATTATTTTAATTAAATTATGCTGCTAGTTTTTTAGCCACGAATAAAATTAAAAGTGAATAAATTAATTGTTAATTTTAATAATTAGTTGTATTAATAAATTTAAAAATATTCTCAATGTTGTTATTTTATTTTTGATAGGGGTTATATGTCCATTAATTTGGTGATATGCAAAAAGAGGCAAGTTATTCTACAAATTTTAAATTTAAATTTGTTATAATAATAGATTTAAATGAGAAATACAAATTTTATGTAAATGTTAATTAAAATATGATATAACTGTTGTAAAACTAATTAAAGAAAAGATAGATATAGTAGAATAGAAAATTTTCTCTTATTGATTGTCAATACTGAATAATTATAATGGGGTATTTATAGGCACAAAATAGAAGAAGTAGAATTCTACTATAATAGAGAGAATGATGAGTTTGATAGTTATCCATATACTTCATAATTATCACAATATTTACGCTTAGATGACTATGCACTATGAATATGCCTCGTTAAAACTTTGCTAAGAAAAATTCAATGGGATAAAAACTTAGCGAAGGAAAAAGAGTACAAATTCACAGGCTATATACTTCCCCTAAAAAATACAATAATTACAATATTTCCTTAAATTGAAACATCTCAATACTACTTACATGCTTTCTGAAAATCAAAGTTGGTAGAGTCTTGGTGAAGAGATCAGTTGGTTTGCTGCTAAAGAAAACTTTGTAATTTCTTTATACTTCAATATTGTTGGTCGTTGTTCTTGAACAATAATCTATATATTGCTTTATTGTATTGAGTTATGGCCTTCAAACACATGAGTTTTCAACAAAATTTATGAATAGCTAACATTGAGTAGTTCAATAATTACTACTCTTATAGCTAAAAAATTTGACATCTTCTGGTGTCTGGACTTCTAATCCAAATACTTTATATGAATTTTGCTATTCACATTGATATCTATATTTTTTTATAATTAGAGACTCATAATGTAACACCATACTCTCATCCATATATCTGTACATTAATTAGAGATTCTAGTCAGATATATACATATAACTATTAATCCAAAATCATTTACTAAAACAATAATAAACTTAAATATTTAAATACCAGGCATTAAATATAAAATCATTCTACCTCAGTTCATGCGATCCCACTATCTTTATGTACATGCCATTCGAAATTCCTTCTTCACATCCTTAAATCTTCTGTTCCCGCGCGCAGTTAACAACCGCATGCTAAGCAACATTGTCGCTTAGTGGTGGATACAACTACCCAAAATTTCATTCGAATAAATTTTTATTATCTTTACTATATTAAGCAAGTCTATTCATTAGACTAACTTTATGCCTGTAATTCCCATTATTAATTATTGGTCCTTGTCTACCTCTTTGCTTAGATTGTCCCTCTTTTGTTACTTTATTTAGAACTTCTATTTTGGTTCACTATAATTTATACAGTAAATTTTTACTAGTCAGAATTCAATAGTTGGAACATTCCATTTATGTTCTCTTTCTAATCTTATGTTCTCTTTCGCTAATTCATACTTTATCATACTTCATTCTCCTATTAGTTTCTCTTTTCCTCTTATACTTTCAATTAGGTACTTATTTTTGTTCGACTTACAATTTAAGATTTCCTGCCTAACTAAATCAATATTTCATTAATTATTTTCTCAAAACTGCTAATTTATCTTTCGTTTCTCTTTGAATATTTCTCACCATGAAATTATTATTTTCTTTTAATTTGTTCCTTAATTTCATTCTTTGGTCTATTCCATAATTTCATATTTTATTTATTTATTTATATTCTTCCTTTGACTATATTATGATTTCATCCATTATTTATAAAAATTCATTCAAATTCTCTCTTTATTTTTCTTATCTAAATCTAATTACTTCTTTTAATATCAATTTAAAGTTTAATAATCGAATTCTTTATTTTTTTTTCGTTTCATGTTTTACTTAATCAAAATTCTGAATTTATTTCTTTGCCTTTACTTTCTCTTTATCCTTATAACATATTTTTCTTATTTGATTTTGTATTTTTCCTCATTAAATAGAAAGTCACATATTAAATTCGTGTAAGTTCCTTCTATTATATAAATCTATGATTTATTCTTAATATACTCATAATTTACTTTAAATACTTTTATCACTTATTCTTTCTAATTAATTTCTCAATTTTTCCGAAATTGACTTTTCATTAACTTGAACAATTTTGATAACAACTTTAACTAGTTTAACTTCCTTTAGCTTTTAATTTAAATTAAGTGCATAAATTACAATTTAGATATTAAAATTTCTCTCATGATGGCAAATTACATTTTGATCTTTAAGATTCTTACTAATGACGCTTTTATCCTTCTTAACTTGTCTATTCAAGCTATATTAATATTTAAATTTACTATTTTCTCTAATTAATTTATATTTTGACTCATTTGGCTTTATTCGGCTTTTATTGAATTTTCAATGTACAAATTATATTTTAATTCTTTGAATTTCCCAAAGATGGTAAACTTATAATTTAGTCCCTTAGTTTTTTACTAATTATATTTTTGCCCTTTTTTGTCTTATTTAGCCAATTTAAGTTTCTTATTACTCTTTTTGGTCCAACTAAACCAATTTATCCTTATTTAATCACATAATTACAATTTTGCTCTTACTCATCCTATTGATCTTATTTTCCACATTATTTATTATTTATTTACATTTATGGCATCCAAATTATCATAATTATTCTTTTATCTCAGTTTCATACAAGATTACCATTTTGCCCCTAGTAAAGTCCAGCGAAATTGCAACAAGTTGGATAAACGGGATATAATCGAGGGATCGAGTTCTCGGAACCATCCAATCCCCTTTTCTAACAATTTTCTAGTCAATATACGTAATTTCTCTATTAAACATATGCATTTCCACACACACACACACACATATATATATATAGTTGTGGATTCAACTCTCGGAGCCATCCAATCCATAACTCAGTTTAATTACACACACACACACACACACACACATATATATATATATAAATGCATTTGTGGATTCAGCTCTCGGAGCCATCCAATCCACACTCAATTTAATTACATACACTTACACACACACACACACACACACACACACACACATATATATAAATGCACTTGTGGATTCAGCTCTCGGAGCCATCCAATCCACAACTCAATTTAATTACATACACCGAAAGAGCTCTCGGAGCCATCCAATCCGGCGTTACATATCAAGGAGCCGCATTACAAGTTCCTTAATTGGCATGCCAACCTTATCCGATTACCCCAATTCCTATCTAATTTTACTAAGGGCAAATATAATATTATCATTAAATACATTAAATAGTATAATCTACATGTATTAGCATTATATATATACACCCATGGTACCTATCTTTTCCCTTATCTTTAATAACTTCATTTCATCATTATCTCTTCTTTGTTCCATCAACTACATCATTCACTATTGTAGGCACCGTAGTACTCTACTTTAATACTTTTCAACTCAATTTATGAATTACTGAACCTAAGCCACTTTTTTATATTGATTTTTATACTTGTTAGTTTTTCCATAGCTTAATTCATACTAAAATTTACTATTAATTTCAATTTAACAAACTTCCATTGCACATTTTAGTTGTTTAATTTCCAAATTATAGAAAATAGATAACCCATACACACAAAAAAATTGGGAATTCTTTAGCATATAATTAATTTTCATAGCTTGCACACATAATCTCTTGGGTACAATATCTTGGAGTCTTAAAAATACTCCATTTTACTACTTGTCGATCTAGTGCACTTGCTAGGATCGCAACAATAACATTGTTTGAGAGATCAAAATGTTAGGATGATTGTTATAGGTTGGTCATTATTCTTAAAATTTGTATTTATAATTAACTATTTCATTAATAAGAGTTAAGTGTTGGAATTATAAATGCATGTTTTAGGCATTCTATTTTATGTTGAGAGAGTGAATTAGAACTATAATCCGACGTGGCTTGCATTACAAGATTATACTTTAATCAAAAGAATAATTTCAAGTTCCACATTTGCTAACTCATATTATAAAGTTTATTTGTCTTCTTTGATTATAAATGAAGTAAGCTTAATTAGTATCTAAGTGCTAGTTTAACATTAGTAGTTTAGCTTTGTAATCAAATTACTGGACATTGTAAACAAGATTAGGATCAAGTCATGGTGTATAATAACCAATCTATTTCCTCGTGGGAATGATATCTTATGTACTAATGGTAAACTAAGCATTTGCAGATTTAACATGATAAAAGGTGATGTGGGGAAGAAGAAGATGATGTGGTAGCCTAATTGGCATGTGGGATTCACTTATTTAGTTGAGTCAGCAAATTTCATTAGCATCTAACTAAATTATTGATTGAGTCCTTCAATTAAATAAGGAGTCAAAGTTAGGGACTGACATTGTAAGGTTTTAAATGTTGGATCTAATATTGAAAAACATCCTATAATCTAGGTTTAAATTTGTAATTATTCCTAAATAGTAATACAACATATGAACTCAAGCTATAAAAACATATATCATAGTACTTAATTTTTTGTTTAGGAGGATTCTTAGCGTACTCTATGTCAAATGAATCATTCTCTTCTTTATTTTGGAAAACTTCTAATTAGGAATCTATATTCCTTTATAAAATTCAATAAGGGTAAAAAAAAGAGTAATTAAAACACTATATGCATTCATCAATTTATCAATCACAATTTGTTTATGGTAAATGCAAAGAGTTATATACAAAAATTTATCTTTTCTTCACAACTTTTCCAAAATCAAATTGAAGTTAGCCATATTGATTGGAAAAAAAATTTTATCCACTTTCTACTTATGGTGTATTTAAAAGCTCTATATTTTCAATAATTTATTCAGTTACCACATTTTTAAAATTGATAAATTAAGCATCTTGACCATTTTCTTAAAACATTTCAAATGATGGCTATATAGTTTGGTCAAATAAGATATCAGTTGTGGTGAAACTAACTTTTAAACTTCGATCAAACTTTCCCTTCTTCTTTAAGTAGTAAAAATTATATCCATGTGCTATAAAAAATAAAGAAATTTAAATAAGTTATAGCATGATACAATAACCAAGTATAGATTAAAAACTGCTTGTCTTCCTATGTTGCACTAAATCCATCAATTTCAGAGTATAAATAAAAGGTATATAGTGTATACATATATGATATACAAGGTATACATTGTATCCATTGTATTTATATAAGGCATATAATGAATATATACAAGATATGTAGTGTGTTCAATATATTTCTCTAAGGTTTACAGCATATATATAAAGGGTATAGTGTGTATAGTGTATTTATATAGAGCATGCACTATAAATAGTGTATTTATACAATGTATATATAAATGGTATACATGGTATACATATAGGGTCTACACTATATACCCTAATGAATTTGACCTGAAAACACTTAATAATATAATAATTTATAAATAATGTCTTGTTTTGTACTTAAAGCTCCAATTAGTAAAATCTAAATGCCCCAAAACATATCAAGGTATAGTAAACTCAGTTCATGCCAACAACTGTTAAGCTTAACGTATAACTCTTAAGCTTAATGCATAACTTAACCTAATTTAAATCAATTAACCATCTACCAATACCATGTTATTTAACAAAAATAATAAGTGATAACTCTAATTTATTATTTATTTATAGTGTATTTTTATCTATGTTTACATCTCATTTTGCATGTTTTAAGTTTTAAATTTCTACTTTTATTCCAAATATGAATATATTAAGATTTGTGAAGTTTTTGTGTGTTTAATGGTGTGATTTTGACTTTTATGCAGAACAGTTGACCTGCACTCGACTAAGACCATTTGTCTCAACCGTGTGCCTTAAGATTCACAAAATACACCATTCCGCTAAGGAATGGATGTTATTCAAATATTTATGCTGTTAATCTTATTCAAGTTGATGGATTTATGCTTTTTTAATGCTTATATCATGCATGCTCTATTTTTTTCACATATTATGTAGTTTTAATGGCGATTCCAAAATGGGGGATGTTAGACCTAAGGTTTATGTGTTGTAAAACAAAAAAAACAGAGAAAAATTAATGTGTATTTGGTTGGTTAGCTTCAAAATGGGAAGCTAATTCATATTTAGGTCTTGGTATCCACTTTTATGCTAGCTACTCGGTTGGCTCCGAAATAGGAAGTTGGGTAGTTCAAGTAGTTGGCTTTAGAATGGAAAATTAAGGTTAGATAGGTTGTCCACATTTGAAATAAATTAGTTTTATATTAAAATGAATCTTACATAGGAAAGGGAGGATTTGATTCTTGAGCAACATTTTTAGTCATTGTTATTTTATCCATCTTTTTCTCTATCTTATTGCTTTGTTTAACTTGTACTTTGTGTTTAAATTACTTTTATGTTAATTATTAATATTGCTAAATACAGCACACTAAATAAATAATTGGGATATTCTTTTAATACATAACTTCAATCAATCAATTATTCTTATGCTAGTTTTATTTCTTAGGGTTCGATATTTATGGATTTTAAAATTACCCCACTATATTACTTATCAAATCAGTGCACTTGCCAAGTACCAACCAATTTTTTGGCATCGTTGCCAGGGAACATTAGCGCATTTAATTGCATATTTCATTGATTGTTTTATGTGTTTTTCTTATACTTATCTTTACTTGCTTCTTCTCTTTTGGTGATTTTGGTGCATGAACAAATATCACTTACATCATCTTGAACCATTTGGCCCTAAAATCGAGAGAACTTTACATTGAAGAATGAGATAAAATCAAATTGAAAACATGAATGATCCTAGAAATTTTAATGTACCTCTTGAAGATGGAGAATGAGAAAGGAAACAACAAGAAAGGAACCAAAGTGGTCAGAGGCCAAAGACCATTTAAGATTATACCACTCCAAGATGGAATAAGGAGTATAAAATGGTAGTGCTTCCTAGACAACAATACTTCGAGCTAAAATTGCCAACGATCAGCATGGTTCAAAGGAACCAATTTTTTAAATCGAAGATTGAGGACTCAGCACAACACTTAAATATCTTTTTAGAGATAAATGACATGGTCCAAATACATGGGGTAACAATGGATTCAACTCGATTAAAGCTTTTCCCCTTCACTCTCATAAGGAAAGCAAGAGATTAGTTATCAATTCGTCTAAGTCAATCTATCTATTCATGGGAGCAAATCCAAGAGAAATTCCTAGTTAGGTTCTTTCTACCTATAAAGATGGCTAGCATAAGGAATAACATCTATAATTTCCAGTAGTTGAATGATGAAACCTTCCACGAAGCTTGGGAGAGGTTTAGAAGGTTATTAAAGATTTATCTACAATATGAGATTGAAATGCACCAGTTAATGTTAATGTTCTATGCAACATATAACTCAACTACAAAATATTTATTGGTTATCATATTAAGGGTAAACTTTCTGAAAAAATCCTAAAAAAATCCTTTTTACTTCTTGATGAAATGGTCCGCTCAAGAGCATTAATCAAGAGATAAGGAGTTCACAATGTAGATGAGGTTGTAATGTTTCAAGCAATAAAAAAACCATTCAATAAAGAGCTTAATAATTAAAGGATCAAAATGTTTCAACGATTAGCCAATATATGAGTGCATTTCAAGGTAATAATTTGGGAAGTGATTCTAAGGCAAGTGAATCTTACACTCAAGGGATGAAAGAAGTTAATGCATTGCATGTGTATAAGAGAAATGATCTTTTTAGTAGCCACTATAATCCCAGATGGAGGAATCACCTAAACTTTTTATGGAGAGATGGTAACCAAGCCTATACTTCAAACACCTAGTCGAGAGCCCTATTTAATGCACCCATATATGGCTAAAGGAACCATAAATGCACCTATCATCAATAATACCAACCTCCAGCAGTAAATAATCATTTCCAAGCACCATACCAAGCACCTCAAACTCACCAACCACATTTCTAACCTCCTAGATTCCAACCTAGGTAACCCTACCACAATATAAGAAACCAAACATTGAGGATATATTTGCTAGTTTCATAACTATCCGAAATTAGTTTATAACAAGCTAAGAGGTGAGGTGGAAGGTTGAAGAGCAAAGGAATAGGAACCAAGATGCAGTGATAAGGAACTTAGAGACATAAGTTGGGCAAATAGCAAATTCCATCTCTATAAGGCCCCCGGGTGCTTTTTCATTAAATGTCGATTGAAATCCAAAGGAGAAAGTGAAGACCATATCACTAAAAAGTGGTAATGAAGTGCACATTGAGGAAAAAGGTAACAAATCTTCTTCGAATTTGTTTGAGCCTACTATACATGTATGTGAACATGATGCCTAAAGGTAAAAATTAGGCATGTTGTATGTGATCTAGGTACAAGTGTTAATCTCATGCCTTATTCACTTTGTAGGAAGTTAAACTTGAGGAATCTAAAAGAGATAAACATGCTACTACAACTGGCAGATAAATCCATTAAAAGACCCAAGGGGATGATAAAAGATTTACTAGTGAAGATTGGAACGTTCATATTTCTAGTAGACATTATAGTATTAGAAATGGATGAAGACAAGACCATTCCATTAATAGTTGGATGACCATTTTTAAACACTACAAAAGCACTGATAGATGTGTATGGAAAGATAGTCACCTTGCATTTTAATGATAAAAAGATGGCCTTCAAAGTGACCAAGATGATAGAATGCCCATCACGTGAATTTATGGAATTAGTTTGTTATGTTTAACGTTACTCTAGGAAGGCAAAGATCAAGTTTAAAGATGTGCTACTGGATGACACTCTTGGGAAGTGGTTGATGCACCCAATGAGAGACAAAGTTGTCATTGTTGAAAGAAAGGGTTAAATGACCAAGTGGCATGAAGGGAGTTTTTTGGAGGATTGTAAGGAAAATTATAAGAGAAGTCTCGATCATTTAAATTTATGCTTAATTTTGCCAAATAATTTCAGGTTTGGTGTTGGGGTAGAGAAATCTAAACCCTGGGATGTGCCATAAGATCATTCAAAGTCAAGCTAGCAACTTGTTAAACTTAAAAATTTTTCTAACTCTATCTTTGAACTTACTTTCTTTTAATTATGTTTTAAATTTTAATTTAAATTGTTGTTTTATGTCTTTCTTTTTATCATTAATAAGTAGTAATTTTATTGTGTGTACGCTTGCTCAATATGGTAATTTTAGTGTGCACGAAGAGGTTTGAAATTTTTCAAACTGTGCAAAAATTTTATTGGACTTGGCTGAGACTGTTTTGTCTTAGCCAGGTCATATTAATTACGTGAGTTCTAGAATAGGCCACTTGGTTAAGACCATTCGGTCTCTACCTATGCAAGACCTTGTTCTGGATACATAAGGTATCACTTGGCAAAGATCATTTGTCTCAGGTAAGTGCATAATGAGAATTCAGTCCAATATAGGTCACTTGGTCTAAACCATTTAGTCTTAGTCATGTGCAATTACATATGGTGTGTATAGATTGTGTCACTCAATTGAGACCATTGGTCTTTGCCACGTGCATGTTGATTTTTTGGTACAAAATGGATCATACAGCTGAGACCATTTGTTCTTTGTCATATGCAATTGGGATTTTTTAAAACAGTTTAGGAGACCATGTCCTTTATAAAATTAATGTTGTGTGTTTTGAGTTTTGATTGTGACTTAACCAAGTCCATTTGGTCTCATCCGTGTCCCTATGACACTCTATCGTGTCCATCTATAAATACACCCTAAAAGGCATGTCTTTTCACTTTCTTTCATTTTCTCTATTCCCTTTCTTTTGGATTTTGGCATTTTCACATCATTTCCTTCCTTTATAGTGCATTTCTTTTCTTGCCAATCATCTCCAACATGGAAGTAATCTAACTTTTGTTATTTTAAATTTAATCTCTGCTTGTGTTTTAAGTTTCCCACAATTTTGCTTTAGAGTAGTAATTTCTTTTTATTAGCATTTTATGTTTTTATGTGTATGAAATATGCTTTAAGTGGTTAAATGCACACTTTACATTATTAGAGTTAGGTTTAAATTAGAATTTTTCCATTTTTCTTCTTTTCTTTGAGGTATGATCAACAATTTGTTACTTTAGACACTTGAGTAACTAATTTGCATGTGCTTAACTTGATAGTGCATTTTATTTGTAATTGTTGTGTATGCATGTTGTATGCTCCTAGAATTACCTAAAAGAAGTGAAAAATTGTTGGATTTTTATGGTTACATGCATCATATACATGAGCGGAATTTTAAAATTTTTAACCATATGATCTGATCTTGCCATGAATACACAATATAACTATATGAGAATAAGAAAAATCACCTTTGATTTTTGTTGAACAGTTGATTTTACTTCGCACCGGGTTTTCGCAAACCACAGTGTCCAAAATCGAACACCTCCAATGAGTAATCCACACTAGAGAGGGGTAAATTGAACCAACAAATTGGTGTTCAACTAGGGCTGGCCGAAATTCCCAAGAGCTAGCTTGGGAAGTGGCGCAAAAGTGGAGAGAGAATCAAGAGAAAAAGACTTTCCTTTTTTTTTTAATCACTTAACCCTAATTCTCATTAGTTGGCCTTTTATAGTTAGGTTAAAATTCCAACTCCTTAATGAGATTGGGCTCTTTAAAATTGCTGGAGAATTATTAATTGGGCTTTTGGAATTAATTATAATCATTTGGGCTTAATTAAATCCAAATTAAATCTTTTCATAAAAGACCATGCATAAAATCCACAAACTAGGCCCTTTGTGCATCTAATTGGATTTAAATACCCAAATGGATTCCAAATCCAACCAAATTAAATATGTGAGTTCCATAACACTTATGTAACATATATAAATTAATTTGGTCCAAGAAAAAGCCCTCTAAGCCCTTCTGTATGGAGTTGGCGTGTAGCCCTCTTCTGGAGGGCTTCCTCCAACTTCTTCATTCCTTTGGCCCTCTATAATTTCTCCAATGGTCCTATTAATTATTATATCAGTCCTATAAAACTTATAGTAGTCTTATAACACTTATAAGATAATAATAATTAATCATGAAATACATTATTTCATTTAGGTCCAATTTACAGAACATTTCTCAAAAGTTCCGCGGACAATTTTATTTGATCATAATTAATTAAACTCTTTAATTAATTATTATCATATTCTCCTCTCTACCTTTATAATAATATCAAATATTATTATCCTTGTCATTTTACCATTTTACCCTTTTCTCTATATGTGTGTGACCTATTGGGTTCCTGTCCATATTGGCAGTATAATATGTAATCGTGAGTTCTATTCAAAACTCACATGATTTAAACTCCTTTAAATCAATTTATCAATCTCTATTGATATTTTGATACATCATTATACAAGTCATGATTGGCCTCTAGCTAGGCATCATGACTACCTAAATGTCAGGAAAGTCATGTGGTTTGACTGTACCCTTCCATAGAAATAGTTACCGTGCAATTACTCCTTTCACCACTCTTATCTCAATTAGATTCTGAGTATGGATTTCTGTCAACTCATATAAATCTAATTATGTATGTTATATTAATTTAACCATTGTTCCTAAAATGCCCTTCATGGATCTTCATCCATCTCGGCATATTACTCTGGCCAGAGATTCACTGAACAAGGTAATTATAGAATCATGCGAGATAACTTCCCTTGTTAAATCTGGGATGGTGAATCCTTTATCAATCACTCAACTATCTTCAAGTAGGTCATGATATACCCAATCTCCTAACTATGTTCACTCCCAGTTGGAAGTAATCAGTTATGGAGTCAAAGTATACCACTTGCTACTTAAGATAACTTTGGTGATCTCAAGTCTAAGGATACTTGCACAACCGCTATGAAGAGATTCCTCACTGACATAGATTTAATATCCATATGAGGATTCTCTTTGCAGGTCTCCAATGAACTTGTTCCTCTAACAAGCATCCACATGTTAGCATTGATTATCATCCATAATCACAATTATGAGAACCATTGCTTGAACCATTCAAGAAGCATAACATGTGCTAGTCTGTCCGAATTAACAATGTCCTATCTTGTTAATTCTATGACTAGGGATATTTAGATATTAACACATTTGCATGCGATAGACATCTCACATCATGAACACTTTCATGATTGCCTTTGCACTGTGTTTATAATATCTAGGACTTCATTTATTAATTTAAGATTTACAAACTCATGTATTCAAACACAGCATTAATAAATGAATGATGCCTTTTATTAAGAATATAAATTTCATACATATGAAAAACATCCCTATTACATGGGCTCTAGGGCATACTCTCTAACAAAAATGCCATTTTACCTAGCCTCATCTAAATTGTGTGCATAATTTTCTTTAGAGCAATGCTTTTAGTTATTAAAATGTTATATTTATGCATAAAAGTGTATGTGATGCTATCTTTTGTATTTTTCTACTTGATGGCTATAATAACTTAGTTTTTAGAGCAAAATTTTTATTTAAGTCAAATTTCTGCCATGCTTTCAATTGCTCTTTGCATGTTTTTATCTTTTTTTCGGTGGTTTCTCTCGAGGAATTTATCTCCTTTGTGCTATTATCCAATTTGATTTTGTCAGCAACTTGGCATAAAGCATGATAATTTCATGTTAATTATTTCACTTAAATAAGATGGGTTAAGGTGTTTATCATAGGATGTATCAAATAGTTTTTCTTCTATTATGAATTATAGTTGTTCATTATTTAATTTGCTCTTGAACATTTTGTGTTTGTTGCTCAAAGCATGTTTAACCACTTTTGTTGCATTTAAAAAAAACTTTTATCTCCTGTCACTTCAATGGTTGTGTTTTATGCGTAGTTTTCTTCCTCTTGCTTTGTGTGATTAGATTTGATGTTTTCCATGTTAACTGAATAAAATTTAATGTAATTTGTGTACTCTTGCAGTGGCACCTAAGCGCACTCGAACAGAGGCAGGATCTTTATCCTCAACTATTCAAAAATTGAGGAAATCTAAAATCCCAGGCTAGGTCTTTGCTAAATTCAAAGAGGATTGGCCTACATTTACATAGCAAGAATATTTGGCTTCCCTATACATTGACATGGACTTAATGCAGGAGATTAACATGAAGAATGAGCTAGAGAGAATGATCATTAATGTAGGATGGGCAGAATTTATAGGTAGAAGGGAGACAGTCCACCCCCATCTTACAAAGGATTTGTTTACCATAGTCAAGATATGTATAGGAAGGGACAATCACACCAATGAAGGGCACATCAATTTCTACTTAAATTGCTTTTCGCACCAAATAAGCTTCAACAAGTTCTCTATTATTTTGGGATTTGATACCTATGCTGTGAGCGGGATTAAAAATCTAAATAGATAGAAAATATGGAATGGGATTTGTGATGAGACGAACCCTATATTTTTTTATGCAAGTAATACCCTCATCATCTGAAGAACCGCCCTTTAAGTATCATACACAGGTACCTAGCTATGGCAATCTTCAACCACTATAGGGGTCTCGGTACTGTGAATGCAAATGAAGCTACCATACTTTATGCAATGGAAAATGCCATCCAACTCAATGGAGCTATGTTTATTTTTTCCAAGATTGATGATCTGCGGACTTATAAGAAAAGGTCGATAAAAATTGCCTTTTGAGGCATAATCACCACCTTAGCTAGGGTGGTCAATTACATAAGCCTAGGAAAAGTTGTAGGTAACCCCATTGTCATTTAAAGGAAGATGCTGAAAAAATGGTCATTCTCATAGATTACCCAAGATTCCCAAGGTATGGTTATACAATGGTGTCTGATAGAGCATCCTATAAAGAGGCTGTAAACAAGCAGGCTACGGAGCTTCAGTGAGCGAAGGCAGTAGCTATCATCCTATCCTCTGCATAGTACACAACTATTATGAGCCATTTGGATATGATAAATGAGTGGATGAATGAGATCAAAGCTGCTTTTAGGATGATGCATTCTCATTTCTACCACCGCTTCCTTCCTTTACCTTTACAAAAGTGAATTTTTCATGGATTTTTCCTCAACCCCAAATTTTTTTTGTGAATTTTATGTTTGTATTTTACTGAGGGTAGCAAAAATCTCAAGAGTAGGGTAAGGGTATTTTGGAGAGATGAAATTATGAACTTGTTTTGGAATTGTTGAATATTTTGCTTACTTACGCACCACAGTAGTTTTAAAGTAGTTTTAACTTTTATTTTAATTTTATTGTTAGTAGTTAGTCTAGATGTTTAAACCTTTCAAATTGCTAGTTATTATATATTATGTTTGGTGTCTTATTGTTATGCTTTAGTTATCTTACAACTTTCATTTGTCCTTAGTTATTTTGCAACTTTTATTCATTTTATAGCTTTAATTTTTATCTTATTTTATTATTTTTGATTTTATCATTTCTTGTCTTTAGTTATTATTAAACGCTTGAGCAGTTTAGTTTAGTTTGCCCTTAGTTGTTCCCATTATGAATAATTTGAACTTAGTTTGAGAAAATTTTATTTTAGGATAGTTTGATTGAAGAGTAGCTAGTTGTTGGTTGTTTGCCTTGTCATTTAGGTTTAATTAGATTGATATCAGTAGGTCTCCAAATAAAATGCGCACTTTAGGCTCATTTAAAAAAAATAAAAAAACCAATGCATGAAGGTGATCGGATGGGAATTCTAGAGTGCTAGAACCTTCCTTATCACCCTTCAAAGCATTCATAGCAATTCAAATATAAAGCTTGAAATGACTTTGGTAGGATTTTATTGTTAAGTCTCTGAAAGACTTTTAACCTGCCCAGTACTAATGCATTTTGCTTACATAGCTCCCTTTAGCCTATTGAGGTATGCTAAATGCATACCAAATTTTTAATTATTGATGCACTCATTTAATCTTCCTTGCCTTACAGCTTTTATCTTACCTTTTTAGAACTGGTCATTCTTAGAATAAGTAAGAAAAATTTTTTTCGGGGATTAAAAGAGAGATAAGTAAAGATGATGGTTAGTTTTCAAAGAGAATATTAGAATTGGGATATCTTATAAATATCTAGGAACATTTTTAGAATGTAGTTGCATTTAGTGAGAATGTTAGCAGGCCCTTACATAACCATAACAAATAACAATATATATATATATATATATATATATATATATATATATATATATATATTCATATAAAGAAGAGAAGAAAAAGAAGAAGAAATGAAATAAAATGAAATAAAGTTCTGATTTATAGCTTATAATAAGTGTGGGATAGCTTAATGAATTAAGAAAAGGAACTTTAGCACTTGTAGCTTAATTGAGCGAATGCACTTTCAAATAAGCATTTTCAATGTTATCCTTCTCTTAGAAATCTTATTTTTAAGCAATGATATTCTGTATTTTGGGTAGCCTAGTATTTAGTAATACTTTTGAATTGAGTAAAAGGTAGAGAGTAAGCTGAAAATTTTTAAAGTGTAATTAGGGTGAGTGCAGTTATGAATGGCTATTCTAATTTGCATATCTTATACTTTACTTTGTTATCTATACCCCGACCACATTGTAACCTATCTAAGACCTAATGATCTTGCTTTGTTTAAAGTTGTTTGCGAAGCTGACCTTCGAATTTCAATGCTAAAGAAAAAGCTTATGGCATCTCTTGAGTTTTAAAAGTAAAACCACATGTGCAAAAATTTGGCATATGAATTTTTTTTTTAGTTATCGAATTGCATTGGATTTTTAAAATTTAGATGTTATTAGGCCTAGCACACATGCACCAGGAGACTAACTAGTATAATTTAAGCTGAATTCTTTAAGATTTAGGATGATAGTTAATGACTTCTACTGTAGTGTTATTTAGCTTTCTTTGAATTTGTGATTTCTTACTCTGAGTTTGGACACACGGGATTTTGGGGTATTTAATAACTTTAATTTATTATTTATTTATAATATATTTTTATTTGTGTTTACCTCTCATATTACATGTTTTTCATATTTTAAGTGTTAAATTTTTATTTTTATGCCAAATAGGATTATATTAAGATTTGTGAAGTTTTTGAGTGTTTAATGGTGTAATTTTAACTTTTGTGCGAAAAAAAAAATTAAATTGCACTTGGCTGAGACCATTTGTCTAAGTTGTGTGCCTTTTAGATTCAGAAAATGCATAGTTCCATTAAGGAACTCGGCCGAGACCATTTGCCTTCACTATGTCCAGTGCAGAGCTTAAGGATGATTCAGTTTAGAAGGGCATGCATGGCTAAGACTAAAGGGTCTTGTTGTGTGATACTACTACAGTAATCTTTTAACCAATTGGACTTAGCTGAGACCATTTATCTCCATCGTGTCCCTTTGCAGGCCAGTATAAAAGCTAGATTCTATCTAGCTTTAAAAGAGATCTTTTAAAATTTTTGAGGATTAGGGTTTTTCTCTATAGTTTTAGTTCATTGTTTCTTATACTTTTAGGGTTATAAACTTAGCATATATAGTTTTACTTGTAAAAATTATATTTCCAATATAGTTGGTAACAAAAATACATAGTTATAGTTTAGTTTACAGTGTAAAGTTATAGTTTTCAATCAAGTTTAGCTTGAAGAAAAGGAAAAACCATTACAACTTCAGATTTACATTCCTAAATAGATTCAAGAGTTTCTTTTTTCCTTTTTCTTGTTGTTTTCATTATGTGTAGTGGGTAGTTCTTTGGTTGTTTGATGATCTTTAAATCCTTTAGCCATGTATATATATATTTCACATGTTTCTTTTCCCTTGTGTTTATCTTGGTACGAATGTTATTCAAGTTGATGGATTTATGCTTTTTAATAGTTATATCATGCATGCTCTATTTTTCTTCATATGCTCTGTAGTTTTAATGGTGATTTCAGAATGGGGGCTGTTTGATCTAAGGTTTTTTATGTTATATAACAAAAAAAAGAGGAAGATAAATGGGTATTATATTGGTTGGCTCTGAAATGAGAAGCTAATCCGTATCTAGGTCTTGGAACATGTGCTTTTGCTAGCTATTTTATTAGTTCCAAAATAGAAAGTCGAGTATTCAGAGTAGTTAGCTTCAAAATGGAAAACTAGAGGTTTAGATGGATTATCCACATTTAAAATATATTAATATTATGGGTTTGAAAATTATCCCACTATATTACTTGTCAATTCAGTGCACTTGCTAAGTACTAACTAATAAGTATTACAACATCTAACCTTACTCCGAATGGTTAAGTATACATACCAAATTTGTAAGTTTTTTTCTAGGATACAATAATGAATTAAACCATAATTTCTAAGTCACTAATTTAATACCAAAATTAAAGGTTCTATTAAAATCTTCTACCTGACAATATAAACAATATCTTTGTCCTTAAAAAGAAACAAGTAAAAAAATTACAACTACACTACCAACAAATTTAATAACAATATTAAAATGATTAATCAATTTTGTTCAAGACCTCAACAAGTATACTGAATCTACAAGTAATATAGTGGAGTGCAATTAAGACCCCAAAGAATATCAAACCCAAGGGAAATGGCCTTACGTAAAGTTATATGATTGATTGCAATTATGTGTTCAAGAATATCCTAAGTGTTAATCGGTGTGAGCAATCTCAACCAAATTTTTAACAATCACAATAAAAGTTAAGTTAACACTTAATTAATTAGAACTTATGCAATAAAACAAAGTTTAAACGATTTGGAATTAACAATAACAAAAAAACGTTGCATGGAAATCTAATCCTCTGTATACCTAATATATGATTTAATTTAACATAAAATTATATATTTTAGATATGGATAACTCTTCTAAACCCCTAGTCGCCCATTCCAAGGCTAATTACTCTAACTATCCAATTTCTCATTTTGAAGCCAACCAAATAGCTAGCATAAGCATGGATCCCAAGACCTAAATAAGAATTAGTTTTCCATTCTAGAGCTAACTAATCCAATACCCATTCATTTTTCTCTCTATTTCTAGATCTACAACACATAAGCCCTAGATCTAACAGCTCCTATTTTGGAATTGGCATAAAAAAATATAAAACATATGTGTAAAAATAAAGCATATATGATATATACTTTAAACAAGCATAAATCCATCAACTTGAATTAGATTAAAAACACTAATACTCTAATAACATCAATATCAAGATAAGCACAAGGGAAAAGAAATATTTGGAAATATATTTATGCAAATAAGTTCAAAGTTTTACATGGGCATGGGGATTCAAAGATCCCCAAACAAAAAAATATACTAATCACTAAATATAATGTAAAAAGAAAGGAAAAAGAAAGAAAAACCTTTTAAACCCATTTGAATGATAGATCTAAAGTTGATGTTGCTTCTTCTCTTTCTTTTCCAGCTGAACTTGATTGAAAACTATCCTTTACTATGTAAACTAAGCTATATCTATGTATTTTTGTATTTTAAGTATAAATTATAGTAAAAATGTAATTTCTACAAGTAAAACTAAGTATACTAAGTATAAAACCCTAAAAATATGCAACTACAATGAAGAACTATGTACTAAAACCTAAAGAAACTTAAGAACTTAAAAACCTCCTTTTTACACAAAATAAAAATTATCTTTTATACTAATTATAGAGGCACACGGCGTAGACATTTTGGTCTCAGTAGTGTGTTATCAGTTAAAAAAGTATTATAACATTAGCACACTGTTGAGACAATTTGGTCTCAATTGTACACACCATTTTGGACTAAATCATCTTCGAACTTTGCATGGCATATGACAAAGATAAATTGTCTCAACTATGCTCTTTAGTGAAATGTATGGTATAGACATTTTGCAAGGCATACGACTGAGACACCGTAGTCTCTATCATGTGCAAGTCAATTTTCTACACAAAAGTCAAAATTGCACCATTAAACACACCAAAACTTCACAAATCTTAATATTATCCTATTTGGCACAAAAAGAGAAATTTAACATCTAAATCATGAAAAAAATGCAAGATAAAATATAAATATGGATAAAAGTACACTACAAATAAATAATAAATCGGAGTTATCAAATACCCCACCTTTAGCTTTTGCTTGCCTTCGAGTAAATAAACAGACCACATTCCCACATACTAAAACTTAAGAGAGAAATCACAAAATCAGAAAAAGCTAAATAAGACTACAGTAGAAGTCTCTAACCATTATCCTAAACTGAAAAGAATTTAAATCAAACCACACTAGCTAGTCTCTTGGTGTGTGTCTACAAGCGCTAGGCCTAAATGAGTAAGATAGCTTTTGAATTCTAAAACTCTAGTGCAATTCAAAAAGCAAGAAAAGAATTCGTATGTAAATTTTTACATATGCAGTTTCACACTTGAAACTCAAGAGATGGCATAGGCCTCTCATTTAGCATCAGAATCCAAAGGACATCTCTACAAACAACTCTAAGTAAAGCAAGATCTTAGGTCTAAGATAGGTTATAACATGGCTAGGGTATGGCTAACAAAGGAAAGCAAAGGATATGGAAATTAGAAAAACCATTCACTAATTCCACTCGCCCTATTTACATTCTAAAAATTTTAGCTATTCTCTACCCTTACTTGATTAAAAAAACATTGCTAAATGCTATGCTATCCAGAATGCATAACATTATTACTTAAGAGGAGATTTCTAAGGGAAGGAAATCACCAAAAAAATCTCATTGCGAGTGAATTTGCTTAATTAAGCTTTAAAGGATAAAATTCCTTCTTATAACCACTAGGGTACCCCACACTTATAATGAACTATAAAGTATAAACTTTATTTCATTTCGTTTTATTTCTTCTTCTTCTTCTTCTTCTTCTTCTTTTCCTTTTTTTACTAGGGCCTAATAAAATTCCTTCTAAAATAAAACTACATTCTAAAAATATTTCTAAACAATTGCAAAGTGTCCCATTTCTAACATTATACTAAAAATACCACCCTCATCTCTACTCAAACTGCTATGGTTAGTAAGCAAAACAACCAACAAAACAAGTTCAAAATACGTTCATCTCAAAAATACCCTTCACCCACCCCACACTTAAAATTTTATTATCCTCGGCAAATTACAATCAAAACATTTACAAAATATTGGGGTTAAGGAAATCCCTAAATAAATCGCTCTTATAGTGGTAGAGGTAGAAAATAATGATCAAAATAGGACTACATCATGGAAAAAGCTGCAACAATCTTATCCACCCTATATGTCATGGTGTCTAGATGGGTCGTAATTACGATGTATTATCTTGATGACAGCATAACAACTGCAAACTTTACTTGCTAAAGCTCTGTTGCTTACTTGTTCACATGCTCCCTATAAGATTCTCTATCAGACACGACACAATATCCTTGCCTTAGGAACCTTGGGTCATCTATTAGCATTTTCTTATTAATAAATATTGGATTGCCAAATTGCTCTACCTAGGTTTGTATGATTTACTGCCCTAGCCATTGTGATGACAATACCTCCAAAAGAAATCTTCATTACCTTCTTTTGATAAGTCCTTAATTCATCTATTTTCATAGCAATAAAAATGGCTCCATTGAGCGAGATAGCATTTTGAATGACATAGAGAATGAGAGCCTCATTTGCATTGACATTTTCGGGCCTCCAAGGTGTGAGAACACTGCCAAATCTAGGCAATGATACATAATTCTCAAAGGATGGTTCCTTAAATGGTAAGCCTTCATGTTGCTGGCATCGAAGACAGTCGGTTCCACTTCATCACAAATGTCATTCCAAATCTCCTACTTATTCATATTTTTAATTCCCTTTGCAGCATAGTGGTTAAATCCCAAATAGCTTAAGAATTCATTGAAGCTTATCTGATGTGATGTACCATGAAGCCAAAAGATAACATTCCCCTCGTCGGTTTGACTATTCTTTCCAATTCTAATTCTCATCGTGTCTAAAAAGTCCCTAGTTAGGTAAGAATGAACCGTTCTAGTTCATCCCGCATATTGATCTCCTCCACTAACTCCATGTCAAGATAGGGGTGGCAACATATTTTGCTTATGTAAATATGGCCAAATTCGTATGAAACTTATTTAGAAGCCAAGATGGAACTCTTGCTATCCTTATTTCTGGATAAGCTGAAGATGAAGACCTGACTTCTACACATGTTTACTTTGGTGCCACTACAAAATAACCAATGTCCATTAGGTTTGAAATGATCAATTATAGAGAACAAGAGAATTTAGCATGATGAATTAAGAAAGGCATTTGACATAGGCATCCAATACATGCAAGAGGGCAAAAAGGAAAAGTAAAATTGGCAAACAAAGTACAACAATCCAACATGCTTAAATCATAGTTAAAAGCAATATATAAATTAAAATTGCATAATGCACTTGTAATGAGATTCATTGATGCAATCCATGATGAATGATCCAAACTAACTCTATATTCACAATGAAAGTAATGCTAAATTATCATGTTTTAAATACTATTTCCCAATCCACAATGCTATTTCTATGCAACAAATTCAATGAAACCAACAAGGAAGAGGTTGTGCTAACAATACGAGAATATGGCAATGGTATCAAAAATTAAGAGCATTTCTAAGTTGAAACACAAATCTAGATCAAGAACTATATTAAGATAGGCATTAGTTGGATATATTCACAATGAAAGTAATGCTAAATTATCATGTTTTAAATACTATTTCCCAATCCACAATGCTATTTCTATGCAACAAATTCAATGAAACCAACAAGGAAGAGGTTGTGCTAACAATACGAGAATATGGCAATGGTATCAAAAATTAAGAGCATTTCTAAGTTGAAACACAAATCTAGATCAAGAACTATATTAAGATAGGCATTAGTTGGATAAAGAAAGAACTCACATGAAAAACAATTATAGACACACTAGATGCATTATAACATTCAAAGAATAGCACTCTTAGCATAATATGCACATAACCTAGGTTAGGCTTGTAAAAACATAATTTCCACTTATTTTAGGCATTTCATTGAGCAACAAGTGTGCAAAGATAAAATTTGCAACAAAAATACAATTTATACAAGTTAAGCACATGCAAAATACTTAAGTATGTGAAACCACCATTACGAATAATACCTCAAAGAAAAGAAGTAGAAATAACTAAATCAAAATTTTTGCCAACCCTAAGCATGTGAGATGCCTTTCAACCAAATAAGATATAAACCATGCATAAATAAACAACAAACTACCCAAAAGAAACTATTACTCCAAAAATTACACAAAGCAAAGAAAAACTAGAGGTGAAGGATAAAGGTTGAATTACTAACTTATTGATGATGATCTTTGCCAAAGAAAAGTGCAGTATAAGGATGCAAAGAGGGGATGAAAATGCCAAAAATGAGAAGAGGGGTTGAGAAAAAAATGAAAGGAGGTAAAAGAGTATGTCTATTGAGAGGTATTTAAAGAGGGACATTGCTGAGAAGCCTAGGGACATAGTGGAGACCAAATGGTCTTAGTCGAGTCACACATAACACCTCAAAATGCACAGTATCATTTTATATAAAACATGGCTAAGACAAAATGGTCTCAGCCACGTACATCTTTCTAGTTCAAAAATTTCAAATTACACACAATAGAGACAAAATG
Organism: Excoecaria agallocha; assembly: GCA_037975025.1. Lineage (NCBI taxonomy): Eukaryota > Viridiplantae > Streptophyta > Magnoliopsida > Malpighiales > Euphorbiaceae > Excoecaria > Excoecaria agallocha. Next base: position 8,401,785 of record CM075810.1, read on the forward strand.
ATCTTAGCCGTGTGACCCATTCTCTACTAAATAATTTCACATGCACATGGTAGATACAAATGGTCTGAGCCATATGACCCCTATTGTACTAATATCTTAAAATGGATACGGTAGAGACCAAATGGTCTCTATCATGTGACCACTACTGGATCTGGACAAAAAACTTGCACACGACTGAGATGAAATGGTTTTAGCCATTTGACCCATTTTGGAACTCAAACTACAAAAATAACATGGCTGAGATAAAATTGTCTCAATCTTGTCGAACTAAATTTTGCATACTTTTAAAATTTTAACATCCTTTGTCATGCATAATTACACAATAACACTTAACAAGCATTCAAACATAATCCATCACCACTTATTAAATTAAAACAAATAAATAAAATAATAACTTAAAACCAAAAACATTAACATAACTAAACAAAACCAATTTGGAGATAGGGTTAAAAGAAGTTATGGGTTTAACAATGCACCATCTCGGCTTTGAACAAGCTTACGGCATACCCTTTAGCATCACAACCACCGAAGTGACTTCAAACCTGGCTTCAAAGTATGGCTTAAGGAAGTGACCATTGACCTTGAATTCTTTACCATTATTTTGGTACTTGACACTGATGACTCTATATTGAGTGATATCCACCACTTGATAAGGTATTTTCCATCTTAACTTGAGCTTTCTGGGAAATAGGCTAAGACAACTATCATAAACCAACACTTTCATTCCTGGGGTAAATTCCTTAGGTTTTAGCTTGTTGTCATGCCATATTTTAGTCTTTTCTTTGTATTTTTTGGCACGATCGCTTGCCTAAAATCTCAATTCTTCCAACTCATTCAATTACAATACCCTGCACTTCCCTACACTATAAAGATCAAAGTTTAAAAACTAAGTGGCCTAATAAGGATTGTGTTCTAATTCCACCGATAGGTGATAAGATTTTCCAAAAACTAGCCTAAAAAGGGACAACCTTATAAGGGTCTTGAAGGCAGACCTATAAGCCCATAATGCCTCATCGAGTTTGAGGGACCAATCTTTCCTAGATGAATTCACCATTTTCTCTAAAATGGCCTTAATTTCCTGATTTGACACTTCTACTTGGCCATTGGATTGTGCATAGTATAGGGTAGTGACTTTGTGCCTAATAACAAACTTTTTCGGTAATGTTTGCAATGAATGATTTATAAAGTGTTTGCCACCATCACTGATAATAACCCTAAGTGCTTTATATCAGGTAAATATATATTTTTTCAAGAATTCTAACACTACCCTAGCATCACAAGTTCTAGTGGCGATAGCTTCTACCCATTTACTAATATAGTCTATAGCAACTAATATGTATTCAAACCCGTAAAACACTAGAAAAGGTCCCATAAGGTCTATTTCCCATCCATCAAACAACTCTACCTCATGCATATTTGATAATAGCATTTCATCCCTTCTATATATATTGCCTACTCTTTGGCATTTATCATAATATTGAATAAAGAGTTTAACATTATTAAATATAGTAGGCTAATAAAATCTAGATTGGAGAATTTTTGATACCGTCTTGTTTGGTCTATGATGTATGACATGCCTTAATGATTTCCTCTTGCTCCTCCCTAGGAATGCACTTTCTTAGAACTTGATCGATATATAATTTGAAAAGATAAGGGTCATCCCAGATGTAATGTCTTATATCAGCCTTCAGCCTCTTCCTTTGTTGCCAAGTATAGTCATTTGGCATTAAACCACTTGCAAGATAATTAGGATGGCAACCTCACAAATATACAATGCACATATATGCTCATCAGGAAATAAGTCAAGGATTTCTCCCTTTTTGATATGCTCTTGCTCAAGTCTTAACAAAAGATCCACAACAAAATTCTCTACCCCCTTTTTATCCTTTATTTCCAATCAAACTCATGTAAGAGGAGCATCCATCTATTAAACCTTAACTTTGACTCCTTCTTTCCAAAAAGGTATCTCAATGCTACATGATTAGACCACACAAAAATTTTAGCACCAAGGAGATAAGGCCTAAATTTCTCAAATGAGAATACTACGATAAGAAGCTCTTTTTTAATTATGGTGTAGTTATCTTGTATTCCTATCAAGGTGTGGCTTTCATAGTAGATTATATAAAAGATTTTCTCTTTTCTCTATTCTAGCATGACTCCCACTGCAAAATCTCTCGCATTGCATATTAATTTGAATGGAAGGTTCCAATCCAGAGAGACGATCATTGGAGCTGAAATTAGTTTTTATTTCAATATGTTAAATGCATGCAAACACTCATAATTAGAATCAAATGGAGTATTTTTCATTAATAAATTTGACAAAGGTTTAGCAATTTTTGAAAATACCTTAATAAACATATGATAAAACCCTGCATGTGCAAAACTCCTAACTCCCTTGACACTAGTTGGGGGTGGAAGTTTCTCAATCACTTCTACCTTCACTCTATCCACTTTTATCCCTTTCTCTGATATCTTATGCCCTAAAAATAATGCCTTCTCTTACATAAAATGGCATTTCTCCCGATTTAATACTAAATTTGTCTTCTCACACCTATCTAGTGCTAAATCGAGGTGCTTTAAATAGCTCTTAAAGTCACTTCCATAAATGGTAAAGTCACCCATAAATACCTCCATAAATATATTTATGAAGTCATGAAATATTACCATTATACACCGCTAAAATGTAGCCGGTGCATTTTACAATCCAAAGGGTATTCTTCTATAGGCAAAAGTGCCATAAGGGCAGGTGAAAGTTGTTTTCTCTTGATCTTCAAGGGTTATAGGAATTTGTAAATATTCCAAAGACCCATCTTGAAAGCAATAAAACCAATTACCCTCTAGTCTCTCTAGCATTTAGTCAATGAATGGTAGGGGAAAGTAATATTTCTTAGGTGTATTATTCAACTGCCAATAGTCTATACATACTCTCTAACCCGTAACCTTACGAGTTGGGATGAGTTTATTCTGCCTATTTTCTATAATTATCATCCCCCTTTTCTTAGGAAAACACTAAACTGTGCTTACCCAACTACTATCAGAGATAAGAAAAATAATACTTGCATCAAGCAATTTTAAAACTTTTTTCTTAACTACCTCTTGCATTGTTGGATTCAGTCTCCTTTGAGGTTGCACAACTAGTTTGCAATCCTCCTCCATTAAGATATGATGAGTACTATAGCTAGGGCTGATCCCCTTGAGATCCGATGCCTCCCATTCGATGGCTCATTTGTGCTTCCTTAGCACTTATATTAATAGCTCTTCTTCAACACCTATCAAAATAGAAGACATGATTACTAGTTTTATTCCATCCTTGAAAAGTAAATATTTTAAATAAGGAGGAAGGAGTTTAAGCTCGATTTTTTATTCTCCCTTTAGTAGTTCAAACCTTTTTTCATTTGATTCTTCTTCTCCATACTATTTCTCCAGCTCCTTCACAACTTTTTTTTCAGTTTTGGTTAAGTCTTCTTCCTTAACTACATGCATCAAGCAATTTCTCAATAGGTCATCTAATAGGATTTTCTTTCGCACTTCTTCCTTATAGTCCTCAAAGGCATTCATAAAGCATAGTGACTTCTTAAATTCACACGATAGGTGCTTCATCACCTTATTGACATCAAACACCATTTCCTTGTCGTTGAATCTTAAAGTTATCGTCTGCCCATGTACATCTATGAGTGCTCTAGCTATATTTAAGAATGGTATTCCCATTATCAATAGAACCTTCTTATCCTCATCCATGTCTATGAATATGAAGTCCATTGAGAAAATGAAATTACCCACTTTAACTAGTAAATACTCTATGATTCCCTTTGGATGTTTGACTAAACGATTTACCAGTTGAAGTGTCATCCTTATTTCCTTGATATCTCCTAACTTTAACTTCTTATAAATACAATATGGCATTAAATTTATGTTGGCTTCCAAATCACATTATGTGTTTCCCATAAAATTATCTCTTAATTCATAAGGTAGTGAAAAACTCCCTGGATATTCTAATTTAGTAGAATTTTATTAGTGAGAAAAGCACTGTAATTTTTAGACTACAGAACAGTACCCATCCCTTTTAGTTTTTTTATTTAAGTATAAATCTTTCATAAATTTAGCATATTTTGCCATATAAAGCAAGGCTTTAGCATCACATGCAATTTCTTGAACATATTTAAAAAAATTTTCAATTGCTAATTGTTTCTTTCGTTTTTAGCTTCTGAAGGGTATGGTAAATGCAATGCATCAAATGGTAAACCAGAATTGATTATGGCCTTACCCTTATCTTTCAATTTTGAAACCTCTTCTACATTTTTAAAGTTAGAGTCACATACCTCCATTGTTGGTTTCACCACTTTATAAGAAGATAAAGGTTGGTTATCTTGTTCATCTCTTTGGACTTGTTTACCATTCCTTAGGGTGATCACCTTGGCTTCTTCCTTGTGATTTTGCTCTGCATTTGATTGAAGAGCATCCAATGGCCTTGTAGAGATGGAATTAGCTATTTAGCCAACTTATATTTCAAAGTTCCTCATGGCTGCATCTTGGTTTCTATTACACTATTCTTGAGCCTTCCACATGGCCTCTTGGTTGGTCATAAATTGATTTTGGCTAGATATAAAGCTAGCAAACATCTCCTCCAGGTTTGATTTCTTTCTTATGGTGAAGGTTGTCTAGGTTGGAAACTAAGAGGTTGGAAACGTGTTTGGTGGGCTTGAGGTGTTTGGTATGGTGCTTGAAAATAAGTGTTCATTGTTGAAGGTTGGTATTGTTAATGATAAGTGTGGATGTGGTTACTTTGAGCATGTATGGGTGAATTGAATAAGGCTCTTAGTTGAGTGTTTAAGGTAGAGACTTAGTTGTAGCCCTCCATGAAAAATTGGGGTGGTTCCTCTAATCGAGATTGTAGTTATTAGTAAATGGATCATTCCTTTTATGATCATACAATGCATTCACTTCTCCCATTCCTTGAGTGTAAAGTTAAATCACCTTTGACTCACTTCCCAAGTTGCCTCCTTCAAAAGCACTCCCATCTTGGCTAACTACTAAAAAATTTGAAATTCTTATCCCATTAAATTCTTTCTTCAATAGCTCTATTTGAGCTTTCAACATTACAACTTCATTTATGCTATGAACTCCTTGTCTCTTGGTCAATGCCCTTGTGCTAGCCCATTGAGCTTAATTCATCGCCATCTCATTAAAAAGTAAAAATGCCTCTTCAGGTATTTTATTCATGAAGCTCCCTCCGAACACTACATCTAATAAAGATATTGCAGTCTGATTATGTGCTATATAGAATGTTGATATCAATCGGTGCATTGCAATCTCATGGTATGGATAGCTTTTCAACAATCTCCTAAATTGCTCCCAAGCTTCATAAAAAGATTCATCACTCAACTGCTGGAAATTGTATATGTTGTTCCTTATACTAGCTATCTTTATAGTTAGGAAAAACCTAACCAAACACTTTTCTTACATTTTCTTCCATGATCGAATGGATTGACTCAGAAGCATGGATAACCAATCTTTCGCTTTTCCTATAAGTGTAAAGGGAAAAAGCTTCAATCGTATTGCATCCATTGATACCCCTTTTATTTAGACCATGTCATTTATCTTTAAGAAGATATCTAAGTGTTATATTGGGTCCTTAATCTCCAATCTTGAAAATTGATTCCTTAAAACCATGGTGATCATTGCTGATTTTAACTATAAATATTGTTATCAAGGCAGCACTACTATCTTATGCTCTTCATTTCACCTTGGAGTGGCATAATCTCGAATGGTTATTGGCCTTTACCCATCTTGATTTCTCTCATATTATTTCCCTTCTCCTTCTTTATTCTCAAAAGGAACATCAAGATTTAATAGACCATCCATATTTTTTATTTGATTTTGTCTCCTTTTTCGATACAAAGTCATCTTGATTTTAGCAACAAATGGTGCTAAATGAAGTTGTAAACGCAATCTAATCATACAATAAAATCACCTAAAAAGAATGAGTAAACAAAAGTAAATAAGAGATAAACACATAAAACTACCAATCAAATATACAAATAAGCATGCCAATTTCCCTAACAATAGTGCAAAAAACTTATTTGTGATCTTAATAAGTACACTGAATCGACAAGTAATAAGTGGAGTATAATTAAAACCCTAAAGAATATCGAATCTAAGGGAAATGACCATATACAAGGTTACTTGATTGATTGCAATTATGTGTTAAGGAATATCTTAGAAGTGAATCGATGTGAGCTATGTCTACCAAATTTTTAACAATTAAAATAAAAGTTAACACTAAATTAATTTGAATTAATGCAATAAAATAGAGTTTAAATGATTTGGAATTAACAATAACAAAAAGCATTGCTTTGGAATCTAATCCTCCCCATACCCGATGTTAGATTTAATCTAACATAAAATTATATATTTCAAATATGGATAACCCATCTAAACTTATAGTTTTCTATACCAAAGCCAACTACTCTAACTACCCGATTTTCCATTTCAGAGCTAACCAAATAACTTGCATAAGTATGGGTTTCAAGACCTAAATGTGTATTAGTTTCCCATTCTAGAGCCAACCAATCCAATACCCATTCATTTTCATCTTTATTTATGGATCTACAACACACAAACCCTAGGTTTAACAGCTTTCATTCTGGAATTTCCATAAAAAATATAGAACATAAGTGTAAAAATAGAGCACACATGATATATATTTTAAATCAGCATAAATCCATCAACTTGAATAAGATTAACAGCATAAATACTTAAATAACATCCATATCAAAAAAAGCACAAGGGAAAAGAAACATCTAAAAATATATTTAAGCAAATAAGTTTAAAGTTTTACATAGGTATAGGGATTCAAAGATCCCCAAATAACAAAAAAGACTACTCACTAAACATAATGTAAAAAGCAAGGAAAAAGAAAGAAGAGACTTTTAAACCCATTTGAATGATAGATCTGAAGTTGATGTTGCTTTTCCTCTTCCTTTTCCAGCTAAACTTGATTGAAAACTATCCTTTACTCTGTAAACTAAGTTATATCTATGTATTTCTATATTTTAATTATAAATTATAGTAAAAATATTATTTTTACAAGTAAAACTAAGTATACTAAGTATAAAACCCTAAAAATCTGCAACTACAATGGAGAACTACATACTAAAACCTAAAGAAACTTAAAAACTTAAAAACCTCCTTTTTACACTAAACATAACTCAGCTTTTATACTATTTGCAGAGGCACAAGGCAGAGACACAATGGTCTCAATCATGTGCAATCGGTTAAAAAAGTACTATAGCATTAGCACATGACTCGATACTTTGGTCTCAGCCATGCACACCATTCTGGACTAAATCATCTTTGAACTATGCATGGTACACTACAAAGATAAATGGTCTTAGCCATGCTCTTTATTAAAACAATGCGGTTTAGGCATTCTGCAACGCACATGATTGAGACACTTTGGTCTCTACCATGTTTAAGTCAATTTTCTTCACAAAGTCAAAATTGCACAATTAAACACACTAAAACTTCACAAATCTTAATATTATCATATTTGGCACAAAAAGATAAATTTAACATCTAAAACATGAAAAACATGCAAAACAAAACATAAATATGGATAAAAATACACTATAAATAAAAAAATAAATTAAAGTTATCAAATTTACCTATTATTTTGTTTAGACACACCCATGTCAACCCAAGCACTAAAATCTACTAACAACTCAAAATTAAGATATTCTCTAATATTATTTTCAAATGGATATATTTTATCATGAATAATTCATTCGGCTTTATACCACTTTCAAACCCAAACTTGTTAGCAATTGGAAATTTCATTATGAAATATGGTTTAATATCTCTTCTATGAATTTACTAGGTGCAAGCTTCAAAAGAAACTATTTTAAAAATGGCACCGTCTCATTATCTTTAACATCAAAAACCTATGAAATAAAAGAATGCATAGAATGTATTAAAAACATAAGATAAAAAATACTAAATTCAATTAATCTTACAAATATGTGAACCTTTTCCCTTAATAATTTCCTTGCAAATACAAAAAGATCTTCAATACTTTCTTCATCCATTCCTTTTAAGAATGAACTTCATATTGCTTGAGTTGCAAAATCATCCTTAAAATTGAAACATAAAAATAAAGATTCAAATACAAATCATTTCTAGTTTAAAAAACTTGGAACAACATAAATAAAAGTTAAAAATAAAAACTTACAGTTTCATTAACATCTTTAATTTTTTTATCTTGATCATTGTTTTATTATCTATATGATCTTTCATTTTAAATTCTTTATCCCCATTAGTTAGACCAGCACACTAATGACATTTAAATATAATGCTTTAAAATAAATTTATAATTATTATGTAAAAATGAACTTGATATTGCTTTAATGCCTAAACATCTTTAAAAATTAAATATAAAAATGAAATTGAATATGCATATCATATACAGTTTAAAAAAAATGTGCAAAAACATAAGTAAAAATGAAAAATAAAAAACTTACGTTTTTATTAATATCCTTAATTGTTTTTCCTCCTTAATCATGTGCTTTGTTATCTGTATAATTTCATTTCCAATTTCTTCTTCACAAATAATAAAATCGCACCCTAATTTCCATTTTAAATATGATACTTTAAAATAATCGTATAATCATTGTCTACGAATGCATATATTATCTATTATTATAAGGAAATTGCTTGAGGGCTACTCCTAGCTTCTAATTTTTTAATAATTGAAGATAGAGCTACAAAATGATAACTTTGAATTATGACTATGTTGATTAGTGTGCTTTTAGCATGTTTAGGAGTTGTTTTAGTATTAATTAAGTTAATTCCGTATTTAATTTCATAACTCTTTGATTTATATAGGTCTAATTGAAATTTGGTGTTTTTATAGGTGTTTATTTTGAATAAGAAGGAATCACCTTAGTAGAGGTGAAAATCACCTCAATCTTGGTCTTAAAGAAAGAAGTTTCAGCATGTTAATCCAGAAGTAAGCTCCTTAGTGAAGGGAGATTTCACCTTTACTGAGGAGGGCATCCAGATAAGGTATCTCAATGGAGGAGGATTCTCCCTCTACTGTAGCAAGGCATATTTTTTAAAGTTTAAATCACCTTGGTAGAGGAGGGTTTCCCCTCTACCGAGGCAAGTGTTCAAGTTATGATTAAATTCTAACTTTTTCTGGTTTAGGAAGTTTTGTGGCAACTAGTTTCTTCATTCTAGGGTATTTAAGCAAGCTTAACACTAGAATTAAAAGAAAATTGAATTTTTTGAAGTTCTTAGGCCTAGTTTAAAACTATAATCAACTTAGGGTTTGAACTGCCAATTAAATGTTATGTGAAGATATCAAGAGAAGCTAAAGACTTTATGTGCATTGTAACTTTTTATTTTTGTTTTTCAATTGTTTTTAAGATAAACAATGAGTCATTTTTCCTATTTTTGCTAAGAAAAACTTGAACCTTCATTCTTTTATTGTAATGACTTTAATTTGATCTTAATTTTCAATGCAAGTGTGTTATTTTCTTAATTCTTAAGCTAATACTTATCTGATGGTATGTTGGATTGATGCTTAATCTATTGAATAAATGGTTGATTGTCAATTTAGTTTATAACCTATGATTTACATGTTCTTAGTCTAACTTACTTATATTGATGCATAATTATGTTCTATAAATCGAGACAATAATGTGTTATTTAGGAGTAAGATTAGAATTAAGAATGCTAAATTAAGAATAGGTTGAAATTAGGTCTCTTGAATGAGGATTGATGAAAGTTTAGGATTTTATAACCGGATTTATATGTTGAGTATTAAATTGTTCATAAGGTTTAGTACTTAGAATGATATTCTAAATAAGATATCTAATCTTAAACTAGTTTTTCATAATCACTTGTATTACTTTTGATTCATTCATTATAATAAAAGTTAAGGTGGATAGTCTCTTAGCAGAAGTATTTTTATTATTGAAGTTTATCATCTTTTATATCTTGTTTTGTTTTAGTTTTGCAATTAAGTGATTTAGTTTTATTACTTTATTTGTTTAGTTACTGTTTTTAGCTTAGTTAATCTATAATCATGTTAAACTTGTGAATTCTTTTACACATTGGTCACTTTAGAATCTGAAATGCACAATCTCTAAGGTACGATATTTAAGGATCTTAATCTTATTTCTTTATATTACTTAAGTTATCTAGTATACTTGCTAGATACCGATCAAAAATCTTTGACATCTCTCTTTTCATACCTGAAATATAAACTTTGACCTTTGAAATATCTTCTTTTATAGTTAAAATCTCAGTTTTAATACTTGATATCTCTTTGATCATTTCCAGCTACCTATAAGATGTCAATTGCAATTCAAGCTTTATGTCAAATTTAGGTATATTTTATTTAAAATTACTACTTCCTTCTTGAGTAGTTGGGAAGTGTTGGTCCTCAAAGTCATTATCTTTTTCCTCATCTATATACTAGTTATCAACTCTATCTTCATCTAACACTTTTTTCACATTAATATTTTTAAAAATACCCTTTATGTATACATTGTGCGTATACACTATATACCATTTATGTATACACTATATACGTTGTATATGCTCTATGTATATACTATGTACCCTTTATGTGTTACACTATATACCCATATAAATAACCTAGAAATTTGTTTTAAGTTAAATTTATAAGGTATACATACACATAGGTATACATTGTATACCCTTTATGTATATATCGTATACCTTTTATGTATACACTTTATAACCATAAATATAATCATATCTATATTTTATTATTTTTATTTTCAATAATTATATTTGTTGTAATGTATTTTAGTTGAATTTAGAAAATATTTTCCCAACTGAGAAGGTGCTAGAACTATATAATTTAAAGGATATTTTCAAAAATACTAATGTGAAAGAAGTGTTGGATGAGGATAGAGTTAATGACTAGTGTATGGATAAGGAAAAAGATAATGATTTTGAGGATCAACATTTCCCAACTCCTCAAGGAGGAAGTTGTAATTTCAAACAAAATATACCTGAATTTGACATAAAGATTGAACTTCAATTGATATCTTAATTATAGGCAGCTGGAAATTATTAAAGAGATATCAAGTATTAAAAATGATATTTTAACTATAAAAGAAGATATTTCAAGTGCTAATATTGATGTTTCCAGTATGAAAAAAGTGGTGTCAAAGATTTTTGTAGCTTTGTTTTCGATTGCTAAAATAACAAAAGCTGAAGATAGCTCTTAGGTAATTTCCTTGTAATCAATAGATAATGTATGCATTCTTAGATAATAATTATAAGATTATTTTAAAGTATCATATTTAAATGTCATTAGGGTGCTAGTTTTATTATTTTTAAAGAAAGAATTGAAAATAAAGATCATGTAAATAACAAAGCACATTATCAAGGAGGAAAAACAACTGAAAATGTTAATAAAAATGTAAGTTTTTTGTTTTTTTTTTCTTTTTACTTGTGTTTTTTCAAGTTTTCTAAACTATATATGATATATATATTCAATCTTCATTTTTACGTTTAATTTTTAAGCATATGTGAGGCACTAAAGTAACATTAAGTTCATTTTTACATAATAATTATAAATTTGTTTTAAAGTATTATATTTAAATTTCATTAATGTGCTGGTCTAACTGATAGGGATAAATAATTTGAAAGGGAAGATCATATAGATAATAAAACACATAATTAAGATGAGAAAAAAACTGAAGGTGTTCATGAACCTGTAAGTTTTTTATTTTTGTTGTTCTAAGTTTTTTAAACTATAAATGATTTATATATAGAATCTTTATTTTTATGTTTAATTTTTAATAATGATTCGGGAACTTAAGCAACATCAAGTTCGTTCTTAAAAGGAATGGATGAAGAAAGTATTGAAAATATTTTTTGTATCTGTAAGGAAATTGTTTGAGGAAAAGGATTCATATGTTATTAAGATTAATTGAATGTAGTATTTTTTTATTCTTATGTTTTTAATACATTCTATGCATTTTTTTTTATTTCATAGGGTTTTGTTGTTAAAGGTAATAAGATGGTGCCATTTTCAAACCTTGTTCCTCTTGAAGCTTACACCTTCATATTAATGGAAAAGATAACAAATCATCTTTTGTCATGAAATCTCCATTTGTTCACAAGTTTACAACTGAAAGTGGAATAAAGTCAAAGGAAATGTTCATGATAAAAAAAATATATGTTATGTAGCATAGTGCTGGTAGATAATCAACTAATTTTGCTTAGGTTGAGTTGTGTGTTAAGCTTAGTAGCTATGGGCTTTAACCAAGTTTGCTGTACCTTGATATGTTTTGATGCAAATAGATTTTACAAATTTGAGTTTTAAGCGTAAAATAGGACATTATTTCTAAATTATTATATCAATAAGTACGTGTTTTCAGGTCAAATTCAAAAGGGTATACAATGTATACCCTATATGTATACAGTATATACCCTTTATGTAGACACTATTTATAGTTCATGCTCTATATAAATACACTATATACACGATACCTTTTATGTATATGTTGTACGCCCTATAGAAATATATTGTATACATTGTATACCATGTATAGCCTTTTATGTGCACTCTGAAATTGATGGATTTCATGCAAACTTTATAAATTTTATAACAACATAGGAACACATTAGCAATTTTTTATTTATATTTGATTATGGTATCATGCTATAACTTATTTAAATTTCTTTATTTTTTACAATGCATGGATATAATTCTTTACTACTTAAAGAAGAAGAGAAAGTTTGATCGAAGTTTAAAAGTTAGTTTCACCATGACTGATAGCTTATATGACCAAACTATACAATCAGCATTTCAAAATATTTAAAGAAAATGATCAAACTATACAATCAGCATTTCAAAATATTTAAAGAAAATGATCAAGATACTTCATTTATAAATTCTGAACATGTTATAACGGAATATATTATTGAAAATATGATGCTTTTTAGTACACTACAGATAAAAGTGGATTAGAAATTTTTCCAATCAATGTAGCCAACTTTCGTTGGATTTTGGGTAGGTTGTCAATAAACACTACAAGAAAAATACCCTTTAATGAAGGAAAATTTGATCATTAAAAGTTAAAATTTGATCATTAAAATACTATAACGATCGAAAAACTCCGATCATCACCGGTCGTTAAAAGCCTCATCATTAATAGTATAGACGAACCGGATTGATATCCGATCATTAGAGGTATTAACGATCGGAACAAATTTGAACGTTAAATATAAATTTTTAGCGACAGAATTTCCCTTCGCTCATTGTGTTTTGCTTTTAACGAAGGAAATTTTGATCATTAAAAAAGCCCTTTTAGCAATCGAATTTTCCCTTTGTTAATTGTTTTCCACTTTCAACGAAGAAAAATCTGATCGTAAAAATTAACTTATAACGACCAAAATTTTCCTTCATGGATTATTTATATCTTTTAACGAAAGAAAATCTAGTCGTTAACAATTATAAATGACGACCGGATTTTCCATCGCTAAATGTAAAACTGATCATTAATATAAATAATTTTATTTAAATATTTCATGTACACCCCATTCACACTCTCACACATACATACATATCCAAAAATATAATAAATACTCTTTTCATAAATTGTAAAAAACCAATTACAAAGTATACCAATATTTCAAAATTGTTTAACATTCTATTTGTCACATATAAATTTGTTTAGAAAAATAACCCCTTGCTATACCAACATTAGAATTTTAAAAAAAAAAAATTGAATAATGAGCATCAAATCTTCATCGTTCATTGATCGAAAAACCTGTAAATATAAATTTATAATTAATATTCATTTATAAAGGTAGTAGATAAATGGCTAAGAAAGTAAAAAATAATAATAAATTTAATAATATATTAACAACATAGTATCATATTGAAAATCAAACAGGATGAAAATTAACCTTAAATTGAATAAAAAACTCAAACATGCCCCCATAATTCAACTTATTTGAATTAGCGAAAAGCTTATAGCTATTGCTTTGAAATTAGAATTTGCTACTACATCAATTGGAAATGCTACAAAAGTTGTGAAAAATATATACTAAGAAGCTCGGAATATGTGCAAGACTGAAAACCAAAAAGTGCAAGAGTCCCATAGGAGGACTGTGCCACATAAACTAGGCTAGTTGTAATAATATATAATAGTTGGCATTAGATATCATACCTCATCACTCTCATCTGCATATGCAGTATTCTTCTGTGTGGTACGGGAATTAGGTAACCTTGTCGGAGCTTTCTCATTCACCATACTTTGAGCAGTCAAAAGCTCTAACCTTTGAGTTTGGGCCTTAAGTTTGCGTGACAATTCATTGTTTATATCCTTCAACCATTCTAAAAAAACATAAAATTAAAAAATTAAAACTATAAAAGGCCTCATATGGTTTGTAAGTTCTAAAACTTCTTGTATTATCCTTGATTTTATGACGATAAGAAAACCAAAAAACTTCAGCATATTCCCACCTATATGAAGATGAAACATCCTGTTGAATTCATATATGCTTGAAAAACCTAAATATCAAAACCTGAAGTAAAGATGCAAGTAATACCAGGATATAGGCACTCTGTGAGTGTTCTTCCTATGAAAATACTTCTTTATAAAGTTCACCTTAACAGCCAACTAGAGCACCCAAGTTAAGGAAGACTGAATCTTTGTCAAGTTTGTGGTATTTTACAATAGTAGCTACGATTTCTAGTAACCCACTAGCTAAAAAAAAACCCAAACCCACTCTTAAACAATAGCAAAGGAGAGTCACAAAAGAAGAGGATATGTAGAAAAGATTGTGACACTGACAATAAGCAGTGTAAACATGAATGAGCATCATCTGATTTGGCTTATGTACAAGGCACTGCATGATCAAAATGGGATCTAAAATGATACAATTGCCAAAATTAAATGAAACTCCGTATTTGACATAGAGTGTCTGCTAAGAAATAGAGAACCCATAGAAAGTTTAACAGTAAAGCTAGACACATCATACCAAGTTTTTCAGATTCATAACTAATGCAAGTCAAGACCATCTTGGCACACTCACTAATTTAATCCATAATTTCAATTCAGCTTAGAAATTACCTTCAGTCTGGAATATTGAGATGATTCAGAATCCAGAGCCTGTATCAACTCCTCCTTTTCCAATGCTAATTGCATCATAGAAAACCAATTATCACTATCAAAAGTAGTTGCCTATTTCAGCCACTTTAGCTTTTCTTTAAAGAAAAAGAATGGAAAATAAAGCAAAATCCTATGGAAGGGCACGAGTATAGAGTTGAAAGAAATAGTAATATCGGAAAACCATACTTCTGAAATTAGCGTATTTGTATTTTCAATCATCCTCATCTGATCTGAAGGAATATAAATAGAAGAAACTTGTCAATTGTATGACACAATCCAATAAATGTACTTATTTAGGATTATCACAAAATCCAGCACCAATGTTAGTTTCGGTGTGCACAAGCGCATACAACAATGGCTTGTGCACAAATGCTAATCTATGTGTAAATAGTGTATTAATCCTCATGTATTATCTAAGATGTCCAGCATTGTCCACCCAGCATCCATTTGACATCTTCATTTCCATCAAATTTGATGCAAGAATAAGTATATTTTCAAGCTCAATACCCCAATCTCTTGTCCTTAGACCTATTAGCCATCTCCAATTCAAACATATACATCACAGTGGTGAAAACCTAGATCCAATAGCGCATAGATCTATTTTAGCTAAAGTGGTATTGTTAAGCAACATTTACAATAAAGAGATAGTAACTGTCATAGATGACTAGGAAATTATTGGCCAGACCCCCTTTCTTGAATCAATGAAAAGAAATCCAACGACGTAAATTACTTTCACCAAGAGCTTAGATGCATCACCCATTAGAAACATTTTCACATCTACTCTTTTTTTCGCTCCTTTTTTCCATTTACAAGTGAGAAAAGTAGGTGTGGTCACAAATGAGACAGCAGAAACAATAAAAAAATATGCCTGCACATGTTTGTTTTGTTGCTTTCTCATTTTCTATCATCTCACAACTACTTAAAGAATCCTACCACAACAGAAAAAGAACAAATGTTTCCCATCATTCTGGCTGCTTGCAAGGTAAAGATGCAAATTAAGTGCATTTAACTTGCATTACTCCTTTCAGAGTTATGCTTCACTAAGGTGAGGACCACAAGTACCATAGCATACTTAATAATGGCCATTGCCACCACTAACCATGGTGTTTAAATTTCAAAAGCCTCTATATCATTTTAGCGAAAATATGAACAAAAGCTATCATTAGAAACCTAATTTTCAAAAATAAATTAGCTAAATACATAACAATAATAAGCATCCTTATGCCTTTCCGAAGTTCTCCAACTAGAAACATAGGGACCAAGCATGCACTTGAGCATGCAGAACGTCGCAAGCACCAAGGTAAAAACATAAAACACAAAGCGGGTAAAAAATCAATACTAACCAAATGGGCCTTGATTTCTTGCTGCAACTTCTCCATGTCTGATTTTAGTTGGTTGAAAAATCTTTTCTATTGAAAAATATGCAGAAAAGTTGATAAATAAAAATAAATATATAACTATAAACAAAGAAAACTCATAATCAAATGCAAATTAAAAAATCCAAATAAATAAATAAAGGATAAGTAACAATCAAATGCATTTATGGGCTGCTGTGTACATTAAAAGATAGACCGCAAGGATTAATGAACATAAAACCAGGCCCAAGCCAAATCAAGGACTATTAGATGAAAGGGAAGTTCAGAGTGTGATTGAACCTAAAATTCTTATGGTTGGGAAAACTTTCATCCATTATGGTGGGTAAAAATTATTACATTGCCCAATGGAATCCTACAAGCTCAGCATTACTATAGAACAATTTAAAGTGTATTGGGATCTGTAACAGCTAGCACTATAATTATTTTTTTCTTATTTCAAAGGAGACCAGCAGAGTTGTCTCTCATCCAATCATTTAAAGCATTATACATTAATGAGTCTACAACTCAGTTTTACATCATCTAAACTCATATCAATAGGCGACAATCATCATCTCTGTGGCTGCTAAACAGAAACTCACAGAAGTTTCTGATGCTCTTTTCTCCAATAAGTATGCAGAAATGCTTAAATTCATACCCCAATAAGAAAAAAGAGTTCTGTTCAAGCTAATGCACCTTTTATTTTCATAAAACTTATTAGAAAATTGATCAGTAGTTGTCTTCTCATTCAAGAGATAGTAAAACTAAATAAACTAAGGCAATTACCTCAATATACAGACTAAGATAATATTTTTTTATAGGCTGAAGTACATCCTGAGCTATGGTGCAAAGTACCACATCTAACAAAAGTAAAGCCTGAAACAGGCCAAGATTGTAGAGTTGCTGAAACAAAGAATCAACAGGGCATTATCAGTTTTGTAACCCAGATTCCACGATCACTAACTCTAACACAATTGCAACCCCACAAACTTCAGCAGAAGGAGCATAATGAATTGTTTGATCTTTAAAACACAAACATAAAAGTTAACCTAAATCTTCAGCTTTTACCCGGTCAAACCCAAATTTAAGCATAAATAACATAACTTTCTCTAAAATTAAACTCATAATCGCATATAGATGATCAAAACGAACTCAATAAACAATATCAATCAAAATCGCCCCCGATCTACTAATTCAGCTCACAAAATCAAAAAATAACATAAAATTCGCAATAATCCTAAAATAATTTTTAAAAAATAACATATATTCCAGTCTGTACCATCCTTCAAATATGAAACCAAGCATGCAAATAAGATAATTGCCAAAAAATAAAAAAAAATGAAACAAAGAATACTTGCAGATATACATAAAAACATATATCCTTGGTGCAATATGATTATCAACATAGAGAGAAAGAGAGAAACCCTAACTCACGAGAAGAAGAACAGATGGATAAAGAGAAACAACGCCTTCGATTAGTATATCATAGATTTAGCGTTAACGGTGCAAACTGAGTCGGCAGTCATCCAATGGCTTCTCTACTTAATAGGTTCACGTTTTAGAGAAAAAAAAAAAAGATGGAAAAGAAAAGGGATAGAATTTGTCTTGTGTTTTACAGAGAATTCAGAATAGGCTTCCGTTTTTTTCTAATTTTGAACTTTTGTTATTTTGTGTTTTATTTTTTTATAAAATAATTGTGAATTATTTTTTGGAGGTAATAAAATTTATGTTCTGTCATTTTTTTAAAGACAATAACGATCGAAATTTTATTCTTTCAATGATCGAATTTTATCCCCTTATTAAATAATAATAAAATTTAAGATCTAATGACCGAATTAAATTTTCTTCACTGTTTATATATTATTATGACCAGATTTTTATTCATTTGTTAAATTTTGATCGTTAAAAATCAATTTTTTTGTAGTGAAAGGAGAGACATATTTTTGTATATGACTCTTTGTGTTCACCACAAAAAAAAAAAAATTGTAATGGACAAATTGATGAATGCATATGGTATCTTAATTACTCATTTTGTTTTTACCCGTATTGAATATAATATAGGAATATAGATGCTCAATTAGAAGCCTTTCAAAATAACGAAGAGAATGATCCATTTGGCATTGTGTATGTTAAGAATCTGCCTACACAAGAAACCAGGTACTATGATATATGTTTTTATATCTTGAGTTCACATATTGTATTACTATTTATTAAAATAGAATTGATTATGATGTTGATTTTTTATATTTTTTTAGTGATTGCGGGTTTTGTGTAGCTACCTTTATTGAAGGAAAGCCTAATTCGATGAAGTTTAATGCAGGGAATTATAAAAGTAGATTAGCTATGTTTCTATATTGTTATAAAAGGGATAAGCAAAATGGAAATATTGAAAGTGATACTCAAAAAATGATAGAGAAAAAAAGAAAGGAGAGAAAAAGGCAATTGAATAAGAAGAATGTTTAGGAGAAAGTACAAGTAGTAGCTTTGGCAAATCGAAATATGTACAATGATCGTGTAATTTTTTTTACATAATTTTGAATAATATTTTTATTGGATGTATATATTTTTGAACACTTTGTTGCTATTAATGTGTTACACTAATATACTCATAATAACTCTCATATTAGATTCACAAGAATTGTATACCATTTATGTATACATTGTATACCCTTTGTTTATATATTGTAGTTTGTGTATACAATACATGCATACAGTGTATACCTTTTGTATATACATCGTATATGCAAGGGTATACACAAAGTAAATTGTATACAACATTTATATACACTCCTTTTATGTATACAATGTATATGATATATGTATATAGTGTATACCCTTTGTGTATACATTGTATACTATGCATGTATACACTATGTACATTGTATACCTTATATATATATACACACACATTGTATACCATGTACACCTTATGTAAACAACGTATACCTTATATGTATATATTGTATACCTTATATGTATACATTGTATAACCTCTATACACCTTAAAGTACACACATTGTACACCTTATGGGCACGTTTGGTTCGCTGTATTGTATTAGATGTATAGTATTAACCTGTATAGTATTAGCTTGTATAGTATTAACTTGTATAGTATTAGTCTGTATTGTATTATATAATGTTTGGTACAAAATTATATTATCCTGTACTATTACATACTGTATTTGGTGCATAATATCGTAATATATTATTATAAAAAATTAAAAATAGATACAATTAAATTATTTTTATTATAACTAATTTAGATAAAAATTTATAATTATAAAATACAAATTTTAATACATCAATTTTTTATTAAAAAATAAAAAAATTTAATGTAAAATGACTATATATTATTAAAAAAATCGATATTTCTAAAATTAAAATTAGATAAAAAAAATCTAAACGACAAATTTGATGAAAGATTTGAGCAAAAAATGAAATAATTTATCAATTATAATATAATTTTTATATAATAGCTATTAGCTTATGCATTCAATATTATAAGTTTGAAGATTTGATTGTAATGTGATAATGATAGTGGCGGCAGTGTGGTGGTGGCTGCAGCGACAGTGATGGCAGTGACGGTTATGGCGATGATTGAGTGGTGATGGCAGCGGCGACGGTGTGGTTGTGGCGGTGGTGTTGTAGTGATGATGATGGTGTGGTGGCGTTGGCGGAGGTAGTGTGGGGGTGTGGTGGCAGCGGGACGGTAGTGGTGGCGATGACAGCGTTTGCAGTGTGATGGTGTAACCAGTAGTGATGGTGTCAGCAGTGAGGGTGTGCTGGTGGTGGTGGAGGTGGAGGGGGTGTGGTTATGGTAGCGAGAGTGTGGTGGTGGTGGCAAGGGTGGTGGTGGTGTGGTGGCAGGGAGCGGTGGTGGCTGCGACGGTGATGGTGGTGGCGGTAGCGGAGGTGGTAGCAATGGTGATGGCTGTAGTGGTTGTGGTATCGGCAACAGCATGGCGGTGATGTCAGGTGATATAATGGTGGGGGTGGTGGCGATGGTGATGTCGGCAGTGGTGGTGGTGTTATCGACTGCGACAGCAGGGGTGGCGGCGGCGATAGTGATGGTGGTGGTGTCGGCAGTAGCGTGACAGTGGTGGTGGCAGCAATATGGTGGTGGGGGCAATGGTGGTGGCGGTGGCGACAGTGTGGTGGTGGAGGCGGTGGTGGTGGCGGCAGCGACGGTGGTGGTGGCGGCGACGATAATGGTGGCGGCAACAATAATGGTAGTGGGATGGCATTTAGTATTAATACGATATTTACCGTATTATATAAACCCAAGGATTTGTGGTGTATTATTTTATACAGTGTGTATGGGATAATGAGATATATATTGTATTATATTATCCCCACATTAATTTTTCAAAAATTTTTCCAAACATCGTACTTGTATTAGCTTATACTATTTTATACTATCCCATGTGCAATACAGTGAACCAAACATGACCTATATGTGTAACTATATATTGTGCATGTATGCACCGTATACCTTATATTTATACATATGTATACCCTGTATACACCTTATGTAAACATTGTCTACACTGTATACAATGTATGATATGCATATATACAATGTATATATTGTATACCTTAAATGTATATATTGTATACCATATATACATCTTATGTAAACATTGTATTGAAGTAGTACACATCTAGTTTCACACAAACATTTCATCAACCAAGTGGTGCGCAATAAGTTTTCAATGAAGATTAGAAACCTAAATGGCTTCAAAAGAATATAGCTACACAAATAATAATTATTCACAAAATCAAATATCAATTAGAAATAACTGTTTCATATTTGCAATTATTAGAAATCAATGATAAAAAATGCATTGGGGAAAAAATAAAAACAAAACCTGATAAGAAATTACAAAGTAAAATGAATGGAAAATCATAGATAGATTTAAATCTTGAACTTACAATTTGCAATTTATGAATTTAAGAAATCAAAGAAAATGATATCATTATAAAATTGCAAAAATAGATTTAAAGACAAATTGAATAATAGAAAAGAAATTGAGAGAATAAAATATATTTGAGAAAAGAAAATGTAAGACCCTAACATGACCCTAATTTAATTTGCATATTTTTATGATTAAGTTAAGGGGATAAATTAACATGCTATTATGTTAATTGCATGAAAATAAAATAAAAGAATATGGTTTAATAGTATTCGAGGGTGTAATTGAAGTATAAAGGTGTTAATTTGGGGTTAATTTGTAATTGTGGCATATTAATGGCCAATTGTGAATAAAGCATTTAATTCAAGGTTAATTTGAAAGAATGATTAAATTGATAGGTTGAATTAAGAAAAAGAGTTAGTGGAGGGGTCATTCTATAGCATGCATAAAGGTTTGTGCCATTTGTTTGACATGCAAATTTTCAAGGGACCAAAGAGGGGACTGTTATGTTGGTATAAAAGGCTTGAGTTAGTGGAATTTGGAGGTGTCAAGTATTTGTGTGAAATCGACAATTGAAGAGTGAAAAACCAGAAAATAGATCATCTTCTTCTTCCTTCTTATTTCCATTGTTTTATCTCAAACATGTAATCTAGGGTTGAATCCGGACTTGTTTTCTAGACTGTTCAATGTAACAGAAATTACAATTATGTGCAGAATGTTGCTACACTTGATAATATGATTTTAAATTGATTGAGACAGATAGTTGCTTACGTGATAGTAAAGTTAATTGAATAAGGCATGTAATATGACTATCAATGAAGGATTTATATGAATATAGATGCATTCAATTGTGTATATGAATAAAGACTAGTGATGAAATATCTAACCTATACATGTGATTAGTCTTGTGCATGATGGTCATATGCCAAATTGATATATATACACATGTAAATCCTATGACATAAAAGTGCACATATTGACATGTACCTATGCTATAAAATAGGAACTATAATAGTATGACTTTGGCACGTGTATATGCCCATATGGAAACATGTTGATATGATGTACAACACATGACTTGAATGATGATATATATATATATATATATATATATATATATATATATATATATATATATATATATATATATATATATATATATATATATATGTGTGTGTGTGTGTGTGTGTGTGTGTGTGTGTGTGTGTGTGTGTGTGTTGGAAACATGCTCATAAGAATAAATCAACTATATGCGAATGTACCCACAGGTATGTACATTTATGATTATGTATATGAGTATATGAGCATGTAATTGCCCTATGAGATAGAAGATGAATTAGCATGACTATGAACATGTGAAATGCTTAATGAGAACATGATCAAGTATATCATATGATGATTATATGTCATGCCTATATGCTATGATGCAAATTGTACAGTCATACAGATTTGAATAAGCCAGATGTATAACTTGGCATGTGAAATGTGCATATATCTGATTATGCACCAGAGAATTCATAGTTATATAAGACTATGTATATGTGCACAACATTATACTATGAATACAGTATTAATATGTGAATTGAACACGAATATAGTTCTGCCTGCGATAGAGTTTTAGATGTGGATAGATAGGCGCCTATAGGGAAATTGCAGCTGCCATAGTTTGGCCCGATTGGGTCCATAGTATATATATATATGATCCCGTTTGGATCATGATCAGCCCCGTTTGGGTTGATAGGCTACCCCGTTTGGGTATGCTTGACCGGTCCACAGTATAGTTTGGCCCCGTTTGGGTCTATAGATTTGATATCTTCGGATATCCCTCTTTGATACTGATGTGTATCCATAGTTCCCGTTATCCACCGATAAAGCTAAGACAGGCTAAACGTTATTCATAGTAATGATCAAAATTAAACAGTTAAAGTTATTTGACTAAAGAATGATATTGTGGATTATATTGTTGGTTTACCCACAGGAATTACGTTTCATTTGAATATGTTTACATGGGAAATTACTGTCTATATGAATTATGAATATGAGAATATTTGTTACTCTTTGGGTACAATGTTATGCACATGAGAATATGCTTTATGCTTTAAAGTATATGTTATTGTTACCATGCTATGTTGGACATGTTGTTTATAGTATATGTATATATTGTATATGTATGTTTTGATGACCTATGTGAGTGGTCATCCATCTGTAGATATTCCCCACTAAGCTTTATAGCTTAGCACGGGTTATTTATCCGTGTAGGTACAAATAGCAAGACTTTTGTTGAGGGACGTTCTCTACATCAGGAAGGGCCAACCATCGACTTATAACCTTGATGTAGGATGTTTTGTATTACAATTATCGTATGTTTTGTATAAAGGCCAGTTATCTTATGATTTCTATAAAACCTATGCGGAATATTGTAACTCACTAGTAGTAAAGCTAAGACAGAATATGTGTGCATGTGATATACATAAAGTAATATTCATGTAGTATAGTATGTATGATACTAGGTATGAAAAGGAAAAACATGAATAGACTTGTAGCACGAATATAAGCGTATGAAATCATATGGCATGATTAATGGCTAAATGATGATTAAATGAACATGTGGTATAAGCATGATTAATAGTATTCATGATACATGTTTAATGGGGTATTTGCATAGAGGGTGCTACAATTTGTGGTATCAGAGCCCTAGGTTTAGCCTTTTCTGGGTAAAAATGAACTTAGGATTCTATAGTATGATATAGTTTTATTGGCCTGATGCAGAAGTCCCTATTTTTCTTATAGATTGAGGATGGAGAGCTCTAGAGATGCATTTGAGGAATCGGCTGAAAGTAACAGGCCGGTTAGAACTAATCCTTCCAATATTGGACCTTCATCTTCCAATCCAAATGAGGTCCCAACAGCCGTCCCTACAGAAGCATTGTTAAAAATATCTCAGGATATGGGTCAAGTTCTTCAAAGAATGATAGCGCCTAAAGCTCCAATATCTTAAATTAGAAAGCATGGTGCTGAAGAGTTTTTAGGCACTAATCTGGAACAGTCTGAAGAAGATGAATTTTGGTTGGAAAGGCTAGAGAGAATTTTAATGAAATTCGCTGTCCAGCGAGTCATAAAGCATCTTGTGCTGTGTCTCTATTATAGGGTGCAGCTTATGATTGGTGGAAGTTGGTATTGAAGCAACCTCAGTTACCAGATCCCCTTACATGGGAATATTTCACAGCTGAATTCAAGAAAAAGTATGTTACTAAGGAGTATAAGCAAGAGAAGTTAAAGCAATTCCTCAACTTGAGACAGAGAGTTATGTTTGTGGCTGAGTATGAGAAAGAATTCAGTCACCTGTGCAAATATGCTCCTGATGAGATGTTAACTGATACTTTTAAATGTAGACGGTTTGAAGATGGGTTGAATGATCGTATACGAGAAAAGTTGATTGGGTCTACATCTTTGCAAGTGATTAATTTCACTCAATTGGTTACAGCAGCCTTGCGAGTTGAAAAGAATGAAATGGCAAAAAGGGAGAGAGAATAGAGAAGAAGTGGGTCCAAGGGTGGATCTTTTACAGGAAAGAGAGCTAGAGGAGCATAAGGAAATCTGCCAGCTGAGTCTGGCTATAGTTCTGCAAAAAGGGACAAGAGACAAGAATCTTCTGCAATGTCTAAATAGGGAAAGCAAGCTTCAGGGAATCAGAGTGGGGGGCAACCTCCAGTGTGTCCCCATTGTTCTAGGAAACACTGGGGTAGTTACAGGAAATTGTCTGGGGCATGTTTCAAATGTGGTGGCACTGATCACTTCATGGCTAGTTGTCCATCGAAGAGGGAACAGGATGTGGGACAGCAGGGCAGTAGAGAAACTTTTAATGCACCATCTTCAGGTAGAGGCAGGGGAAGAGGACGTGGGGGATCGAGTTATCAGGGATCCCAGTCCAGGAACATTTCTGAATCAGTTGACAGGCCCACAGCTCCAGTTGTTCCTATTCGGGCTTATGCAATGAAAGCTAGAGAGGATCAGAGTGCTCCAGAAGTCATAGCTGGTACATTCTCTCTTTTTGATTCTAATATGCATGCACTTATTGATCCTGGTTCCACTCATTCTTATGTTTGCACTGGGGATATGGGTAGAAATGAGTCTAATGTACATGAACTGGAATATGATATTTATGTAACCAACCCTTTAGGTCACAGTGTTGTTGTTAATAGAGTGCATAAACAGTGTCCTATTGTAATTCAAGAGAAAGAATTCCTTGCTGATCTTATTGAGTTACCATTCCGGGAGTTTGACATTATACTTGGTATGGATTGGCTGTCTAGACATCATGCTGTGATTGATTGTGAAGCTAAAACTGTAACTCTCATTGGTACTGATGGTGAAGAAACTTTAATACAGGGCATTCGATCTGAACCCATAGCTAATGTAATATCAGCTATGCAAGCTAAGCGATTTTTGAGAAAAGGGTGTGAAGCTTTCTTAGCACTTGTGATTGATTCAAGAATAGAAAATGTGAATCTTCAAGAGATTCCAGTGGTGAAAGAGTTTCCTGATGTGTTCCCTGAAGACTTACCTAGTCTTCCACCTGAAAGGGAAGTTGAATTGTCTATAGACATTCTACCTGGTACAGCTTCTATTTCGAAGGCACCATACAGGATGGCTCCTTTGGAATTGAAAGAACTAAAAGCTCAGCTACAGGAGTTGCTTGACAAAGGCTTCATTAGGCCTAGTACATCGTCCTGGGGTGCACCGGTTTTATTTGTGAAGAAAAAGGATGGGTCTATGAGGATGTGAATAGACTACAGACCGTTAAACAGGGTAACAATCAAAAATAAGTATCCTTTACCAAGAATTGAAGATTTATTTGATCAGTTGAAGGGTGCTGGAGTGTTTTCCAAGATTGATTTGCGCTCGGGTTATTATCAACTTCGGGTTAAGGATGTAGATATTTCCAAAACAGCCTTTAGAACCCAATATGGGCATTATGAGTTTCTGGTGATGCCATTTGGGTTAACAAATGCACCTGCTGTGTTTATGGATCTTATGAATAGGGTGTTTCGATCCTACTTGGATCAGTTTGTCGTTGTGTTCATAGATGACATTTTGGTGTATTCGAGGGATGAAGTGGAACGTGCTGAGCATTTGAGAATTGTTTTATAGATTTTGAGGGAGAATCAGTTGTATGCTAAGCTGAGCAAATGTGATTTTTGGCTTAAGGAAATTTCTTTCCTTGGCCATGTAGTATCTTCTGAAGGCATTAGGGTGGATCCAGCTAAAATAGAGGCTATAGTGAATTGGAAGGCGCCTCGAAATGTGACAGAAGTGAGAAGTTTTCTGGGCTTAGCAGGTTATTACCGTTGCTTTGTGAAAGGCTTTTCAGTTTTAGCCGCACCACTCACTAAACTTTTGAGAAAGGGTATAAAATTTGAGTGGACTGACCGTTGTTAAGCAAGTTTTGATCAATTGAAGAAATTTTTGACAGAGGCTCCAGTTTTGACATAGCCAGTTACAGAAAAGGAGTATGCTATGTATAGTGATGCTTCTAGAGTTGGCTTGGGTTGTGTGTTAATGCAAGAAGGCAAAGTAATTGCCTATGCATCTAGACAGTTGAAGCCACATGAACAAAACTATGCAACCCATGACCTAGAGTTAGCAGCAGTAGTGTTTGCCTTGAAAATTTGGCGACATTATTTGTATGGGAAAAAGTGCAGAATCTATACAGATCACAAGAGTCTCAAATATTTGCTCACTCAAAAGGAACTTAACTTGAGACAGCGAAGATGGTTAGAACTGTTTAAAGATTATGATTGTATAGTGGATTACCATCCGGGCAAAGCTAATGTTGTAGCTGATGCCTTGAGCTGTAAGATGATGGTTGCTATGATTGCACATCTCTGTAGATGAAAAATTGCTTATGATGGCGCTTTAATAGCACAGTTGAAGGCTAGACCTTGTTTGAGGCAAACAGTGATTGATGCACAGAAACATGATGAAAAGTTGCAACAGATTTTGAAGTCTTTACATGAAGGAACCCAGTCTGAGTACTCAGTGAAAGAGGATGGAGGTGTGTATTATTAGAATCGATTGTATGTTCCTGATGACAAAGAATTAAAGAGAACAGTATTGAATGAGGCTCACAATACAATATTTACTATGCACCCTGGTGGGAATAAGATGTACTAGGATTTGAAACAAAGTTATTGGTGGCCTGGCATGAAGAAAGATATGGTAGCCTATGTTTCCAAATGTTTGACTTGTCAGCAGGTAAAAGCTGAGCACCAGTTACCCTCTGGTTTGTTAAACCCCATTCCAATTCCATAATGGAAATGGGAGGATATCACTATGGATTTTGTAATAGGATTGCCCCTTACACAGAAAAAGCATGATGCTGTTTGGTTTATAGTTGACAAGCTAACTAAATTAGCTCATTTCATACCAGTTCAGGTGGACTACCCTATGGATAAGTTGGCAGAACTTTATGTAAATGAGATTGTTAGACTGCATGGCAATCCGGTGTCAATAATCTCTGATCGAGATCCGAGATTCACATCAAGATTTTGGAAAAGTTTGCAACAAGCATTGGGAACTCAGCTTCGATACAGTACAGCATTCCACCCTCAGACGGATGGGCAATCTGAACAGGTTATTCAGATTCTAAAGGATATGATGAGAGGGTGTGTTTTGGAGTTTGCAGGAAGTTGGGATAGGTATCTACCTTTAATGGAGTTCACCTACAATAACAGTTATCAAAGGAGCATCGAGATGGCACCATATGAAGCCTTGTATGGCCGAAAATGTAGAACTCCTATTTACTGGACTGAATTGTCTGAGCGCAAAGTTATTGGTCCTGATATTATCAAAGACATAGAAGAAAAGGTACAAGTTATCAAGCAGAGATTGAAGGAAGCTAGTGATAGACAGAAGTCTTATGCTGATTTGAAGAGAAGAGATATTGAATATCAAGTGGGTGACAAAGTGTTTTTGAAAGTGTCCCTTTGGAGAAAAGTATTGAGATTTGGGAAAAAGGGTAAACTGAGCCCGAGGTTTATAGGCCTATATGAGATTCTCCAAAGAGTTGGGCCAGTGGCATATAGATTGGCTCTCCCTATAGAACTAGCCAAACTTCATGATGTGTTTCATGTTTCTATGCTTCGAAGGTATCGATCAGATGAATCCCATGTGATACCAGTTCAAGATGTGCAAGTACAGCCATATTTCACTTATGATGAAGAACCTATAGCAATTCTGGCTAGAGAAATTAGATAGCTAAGGAATAAGCAAATTCCACTTGTTAAAGTACTCTGGCAACATCATAATCTACAAGAAGTTACTTGGGAGCCAGATACAGCTATAAAGGAACAACATCCTCACTTATTCCAAACAGGTATGAATTTCGGGGACGAAATTCTTAAGGGGGAGAGAATTGTAAAACCCTAACATGACCCTAATTTAATTTGCATATTTTTATGATTAAGTTAAGGGGATAAATTAACATGCTATTATGTTAATTGCATGAAAATAAAATAAAAGAATATGGTTTAATAGTATTCGAGGGTGTAATTGAAGTATAAAGGTGTTAATTTGGGGTTAATTTGTAATTGTGGCATATTAATGGCCAATTGTGAATAAAGCATTTAATTCAAGGTTAATTTGAAAGAATGATTAAATTGATAGGTTGAATTAAGAAAAAGAGTTAGTGGAGGGGTCATTCTATAGCATGCATAAAGGTTTGTGCCATTTGTTTGACATGCAAATTTTCAAGGGACCAAAGAGGGGATTGTTATGTTGGTATAAAAGGCTTGAGTTAGTAGAATTTGGAGGTGTCAAGTATTTGTGTGAAATCGGCAATTGAAGAGTGAAAAACCAGAAAATAGATCATCTTCTTCTTCCTTCTTATTTCCATTGTTTTATCTCAAACAAATTGAGGATGATGTTTGTTGATTAAGCAAGAGTATAATGTAGTAAATTAAAGGTAATTAAACTCTTAATTTAACCCTCCATCATCTTCATCTTCTTCTTCTTTTCAAGTTAACTTAGAACAATGTAATTATGCTGGAAATATATGATGATGGTGATGGTATTTGTGAAGGAGAAGAGGAAGGAAGAAGGAGCAAGGGAAAGGATATTGCTAGAGGTTGAAGATATAGGTTTTGTCAGCCAAGGTATGGGAATTAGGCTGATCATATTGCATATGGAAAATAGTTGCTGGAAATTGTTATGATTGACAGAAATTAAGATTGCATTTTACGGGTTTTTATCGAAGTGAATTTGGTGAATAGTTTGTATCCTTGCCAAGTCGTGAAGTCCTTCACGAGTCGTGAACTATTGTCCGACTCGTGAAGCTCTTCACGAGTTGTGCATCTGTTTATGGGATCATTGGTTTTCACTCGTGAATTTTAGTCCGAGTCGTGAATTATAGACCGACTCATGAGCTTCTTCACGAGTCGTAATGTATAGCCTTTCTTCTCCACTCGTGAACTCCTTCACGAGTTGTGAGATTTGCCTTATTTGCTTCACTCGTGAAGCTCTTCACTAGTCGAACTCCCCTTCACGACTGAATGACCTGTCTGGAATGTTTTGCTCATAAGTTGAGCTATAGAATAGCAAATTGAATGATTCTTTTTGCATTGAAAAATAGACTTCCATACCTATATTTCATATGAAGAAACCTAAGCTTTAATCTGTCTCTAAGTACATGTAATCTAGGGTTGAATCCGGACTTGTTTTCTAGACTGTTCAATGTAACAGAAATTACAATTATGTGCAGAATGTTGCTACACTTGATAATATGATTTTAAATTGATTGAGACAGATAGTTGCTTACGTGATAGTAAAGTTAATTGAATAAGGCATGTAATATGACTATCAATGAAGGATTTATATGAATATAGATGCATTCAATTGTGTATATGAATAAAGACTAGTGATGAAATATCTAACCTATACATGTGATTAGTCTTGTGCATGATGGTCATATGCCAAATTGATATATATACACATGTAAATCCTATGACATAAAAGTGCACATATTGACATGTACCTATGCTATAAAATAGGAACTATAATAGTATGACTTTGGCACGTGTATATGCCCATATGGAAACATGTTGATATGATGTACAACACATGACTTGAATGATGATATATATATATATATATATATATATATATATATATATATATATATATATATATATATATATATATATATATATGTGTGTGTGTGTGTGTGTGTGTGTGTGTGTGTGTGTGTGTGTGTGTGTGTGTGTGTGTGTGTGTGTGTGTGTGTGTGTGTGTGTGTGTGTTGGAAACATGCTCATAAGAATAAATCAACTATATGCGAATGTACCCACAGGTATGTACATTTATGATTATGTATATGAGTATATGAGCATGTAATTGCCCTATGAGATAGAAGATGAATTAGCATGACTATGAACATGTGAAATGCTTAATGAGAACATGATCAAGTATATCATATGATGATTATATGTCATGCCTATATGCTATGATGCAAATTGTACAGTCATACAGATTTGAATAAGCCAGATGTATAACTTGGCATGTGAAATGTGCATATATCTGATTATGCACCAGAGAATTCATAGTTATATAAGACTATGTATATGTGCACAACATTATACTATGAATACAATATTAATATGTGAATTGAACACGAATATAGTTCTGCCTGCGATAGAGTTTTAGATGTGGATAGATAGGCGCCTATAGGGAAATTGCAGCTGCCATAGTTTGGCCCTATTGGGTCCATAGTATATATATATATGATCCCGTTTGGATCATGATCAGCCCCGTTTGGGTTGATAGGCTACCCCGTTTGGGTATGCTTGACCGGTCCACAGTATAGTTTGGTCCCGTTTGGGTCTATAGATTTGATATCTTCGGATATCCCTCTTTGATACTGATGTGTATCCATAGTTCCCGTTATCCACCGATAAAGCTACGGCAGGCTAAACGTTATTCATAGTAATGATCAAAATTAAACAGTTAAAGTTATTTGACTAAAGAATGATATTGTGGATTATATTGTTGGTTTACCCACAGGAATTACGTTTCATTTGAATATGTTTACATGGGAAATTACTGTCTATATGAATTATGAATATGAGAATATTTGTTACTCTTTGGGTACAATGTTATGCATATGAGAATATGCTTTATGCTTTAAAGTATATGTTATTGTTACCATGCTATGTTGGACATGTTGTTTATAGTATATGTATATATTGTATATGTATGTTTTGATGACCTATATGAGTGGTCATCCATCTGTAGATATTCCCCACTAAGCTTTATAGCTTAGCACGGGTTATTTATCCGTGTAGGTACAAATAGCAAGACTTTTGTTGAGGGACGTTCTCTGCATCAGGAAGGGCCAACCATCGACTTATAACCTTGATGTAGGATGTTTTGTATTACAATTATCGTATGTTTTGTATAAAGGCCAGTTATCTTATGATTTGTATAAAACCTATGCGGAATATTGTAACTCACTAGTAGTAAAGCTAAGACAGAATATGTGTGCATGTGATATACATAAAGTAATATTCATGTAATATAGTATGCATGATACTAGGTATGAAAAGGAAAAACATGAATAGACTTGTAGCACCAATATAAGCGTATGAAATCATATGGCATGATTAATGGCTAAATGATGATTAAATGAACATGTAGTATAAGCATGATTAATAGTATTCATGATACATGTTTAATGGGGTATTTGCATAGAGGGTGCTAAATTCCATGATAAAAAACTGTGAATGGGCGTCTCTAATAATATTGGACCAATGGACTCATTTTATTAATAAATAACATTATTAATTTTTTAGGGTGTGAAACAAGTAGAATGCGCATTCTCACTCTTTTTTATTTATTTTTATTTTTTTCTCCTTTTTCAATTTTGAATTCTCTTCACCGTCCATCAGTTTCAGCCATAGTTGTTAAAATCGAATCGATCGGTTGAACCGATTTAATCGCAAATAGATTAATCAATCAATTGATTCAACTACTAAAAATCGAATTGATAAAAAATTGAATTGAACTAAAAAATCGAAAAATCAAACAAAATCAAATTTTTTGCTAAAAAGTGTAAAAAATTATTATGTTTTTTTTTTGTATATTTTCACTCACCTATATATATATAAATTTTTATTATTTATTTATTTATTTAAAAATTAATATTTTAAATTTTGAATATATCATTTAATAATTTAATATACTTATTATATTTTTGATTCATTGTAATCATATATATATATATATAATTTTTATTATTTATTTATTTGAAAAGTTAATATTTTAAATTCTAAATATGTCACTTAATAATTTAATATATTTATTATCTATTTGGATCATTATAATAGTATATTGAATTATTAAGTAATATTTTTAGAATTTAAAATATTATTTTTTTCAAATAAATAAATAATGAAAATTTAAAAAAATATATATATATATATATATATATTAAATTTTTGTTATTTATTTATTTAAAAAATTAAAATTTTAAACTTTAAAAATACCACTTAATAATTTAATATACTTATTATCTATTTGAATTTATTATAATTAAATATAATTATACTCATATATGCAAGGTTAATATTTCTTATGTTTACTTCATTAGTATTTCGTCTAAATATAAAATTATTTTCATGATATAATTATATTTTTATATTTTTAACATATAATATTTAAAAATTCATAATTAATCACTTGTAATAATAAAATTAAAATTATATTTTATAACTTATTATTATAATATTTATGATATATATTTAATATTTGATGAATATTTTTTTTAATTTTTATATAATAATATTAAAAAAATATAATAATTATAATATTTTAAAAATAAAAAAAATTGATTAAGTTCGGTTGAATCGATCGAGCTACGAACTTTAGTTTTGTCGCTTCTTTATTCAGTCTGGTTTTAATAACGTTGGTTTCAGCTTGCAAACTTGGCTCTTGTGGCCATCGCAGCTCCTGCGGCTTCACTTAACCCATCCTTTTTATCATCACGAGCTCTTCTCTTCCCTTTTGGCCTCCGACAAACCGGTTTATCCACTACGTATCTCCGTTTCGATCAATTATCCTCAACACCCCGGTTCTTTTTCACTCCCAAACCTCCTTCAATGGCGGTTCATGCTCAGGCTAGGCGAGGTTTCTCATCCAAAGAAGTCGAAATTGCTACTGGTAGGCAGCTTTTTAATAGTCGAAGTCTAAATTAATTTTCCATTGGTCTTTTTTTTTCTTCTTTAATTTTGTATAAGTTCTAATATTTGTTTTTGGTGCTTGAATTTTAATAGCTGCTGATCTTCATTTTGAATCACCTCTCAAAATTGTTGAGTATCCGGACCCTATACTGAGGGCGAAAAACAAGCGACTTGATTCATTTGATGATAATTTGAAGAAGCTTGTTGCTGAGATGTTCGACATTATGTATAAGTAAGTTCTTTCCAGTTCTAGATTACCGTCACTGTCCCATTTTGATTTAGGTTTTTGCCTAATACATCATTTATATTTAGCGAAAGACATATAAGGTTCTTTCAATTTGCTAAATACATTCTCATCTATACCTTTTCTTTTATCCTTTCCATTATTTTGATGACATGTGACAAAACGAATTGAAATATTTGAATTTCTTGTCACAAAAATTCTTGGAATGGCACATGTGTTATCAATTAAATGGAGAAGGTAATAGCGAAGTCGGAAGGGAGTAAATAATTTGTAATCCTCTAATAATTAAGATGGAGAAATGTGAGAACAGAGATATAAATGCAGACTAGCTACAAAAAGAGGGTAAAATGGAAAAAGAATAAATAATACTTGTTCAAATTTTATAAATAGATACTTAAAATGTGAAGAGGGATTATAACAATATGCTATGTTTGATATGTTATGCTTCATCCTTTTTGTTTTGCTTTTTTTTTTTTTCCATTCTGTTTTTAGTATTTGTAATTTTTTGTATCCTTTATATCCGTTGGTGATTATATAGTTCATGTCTATTCCATGAAACTACACATTTATGCAATTTGCTAATTCAGTACATCTGTAATCAGAATCAGTTCATATTTAGATGCTTGTACATACCCTTGCTACTTACAGGTTTTGAAAAATACTTGTTGGCTTCCTGTTTAACAGAACTGATGGTATAGGGCTCTCAGCGCCTCAAGTAGGAATCAATGTTCAACTCATGGTGTTTAATCCAGTTGGTGAGCATGGCAAGGGCGATGAAATTGTTCTCATTAATCCAAGAATCAACAAATATTCAAAGAAAACGGTGCTCTTTAATGAAGGGTGCCTTTCTTGTCCTGGGATTTATGCTGATGTGGCGGTATGCTTTCCTTGAACTTTTTCTTCTCAAGTTTAATTATTTGTAGTAATAATTCATTAGAGAATGACCAACTTGATCGTCCATTCTTTTTTTTTTTTTTTTATTAACGTGCCGTAAAGACAAATCAATTTGAATGACTGAGATAGTGCAGATTTTTTTTTTCTCTTTATGTTTCTTTGTTTTCATTTTAAAAAAAATAATAAATTAAGTCTAAATAGCAGTAGTGAGATTTAAAACAAGTGATACATTGCACCCATTATTTGTAGTCAATTAGAGTATAATGTATTTGATTTCACCTATGTCATTCAATTTATGATAAAATTATACAAAAATAATAAAAGAATTATTTCTTTCAAAAAAGTTACTGAATTTAGAATTTTTATATACAAAAATAATTATAACTGATTTTCGGTGATGACATTTGCCGAATCATGCTATGTCAGCAAATAAGGAATGAGGTTGATTTCATTTATAATCACTTAACTTATGCTAAAATTACGCAAAAATAAAAAAAAAAAATTCTTTCAAAAAAATCACTAAATTTAAAATTTTTATACACAAAAGTGACATATTAGCAGATGATGTGGATTTGACAGTGTGTCCACATATGCACAGATTGCTGAAATGGCATATTCCGACAAGTGATATCACTGGAAACTGATCATAGTTATTTTTGTATATAAAAATTTTAAATTCGGTAATTTTTTTGAAATAATTTTTTTTTGTTATTTTTGTGTAATTTTGGCATAAATTGAGCGACTATGAATGAAATTAACTCTGTACTTGAGTGTGACCCATTTACTGTGCAGGTGAATACAACTTTTACTAGTACCAGTTTCAGTATTCAGATGATTCTTAAAATTAACCAGGCTTGTCTAATCCAATTTATCTCAATCTTTAAAATTTAAACTGTAGTCATGATAAACAATGAAAAATAATCAGAATATTTGACAGCAAAAGCAACAACAGTAATTATATTTATGATTTATTTTCTGAATTGAATGATAAATTAAACTGTTAAATGAATCTCAAAAAACAGCTTTTGTATATATTTTGAGCAATTCTTAAGTATGAAAACTTATTACATGCAGAAAAGTGAACTAGAGTTCATTTGAAAAATAGGTTGGAGAAGTTAGACTTATCTTTAATAGAGGATCTAAACTGAAGCCTCAATAAAGTTTCATTTTGCATCTCATGTATATTGAGGCAAGCTAGACTTTAGCATGGATATTCTCAATTCTAACCCTTTGATTGTAAAGATAATGCTTAGTTTTAAGTGCAAGTACAAGCCTCTCATTTTCAGTGAATTTTTTTTTTCATTTAAAATTTTATCATTTGTTGAAAAAAATAATTCATCTGTTTGAAATAAAACTAAAACGTGGGACCTCAAACAAAACCAATCCAGGTGAAGCTGGAATAGCATATTCTGAAATTATAGTCTTTTCTTGGAATTCGAAAATCATACAAATACAAACCAGCTCTTTAATACTATAGTTCTTAGTTCATTGTGGTATAAGTTGAGGAGGATATTATGACTTTTTTTAACTGATTTCGCCCATTTCTTTATATATTATGCTTTCTAATTTTCTCCTTTTGCTGAAGTCATCTGGTTCTATTTGATTCTTTAAACAGTTTGAAAGCCAAGACGTTCTTGGATCTCCTGAATGATTGCTGCTTCAACTCAACTGGTCATTTGTTTTCTATAATCTTGTCATAAAATAAATTAAGAATGTCTTGTATCTCATGTATGCAGAGACCAGAAACCTTAAAGATTGATGCAAGGGACATTAATGGTGCAAGGTATACTGTCAATTTGTCAGGTCTTCCTGCGCGTATTTTCCAGCATGAATTTGACCATTTGCAGGTGCTGTCATCTCTCTAAATCTTATTTCATGAAGAAAGATCAGATATACAAAATTTTACCTTGCAAGTTTCATAAGTAGCAACTTTTTTTTCTTATTATTTGTTTTTATGTTGAGGAATGATGATTACTGGAGTGTTGAATGGTAGGGATACAGTAAGATAAATATATTATGGCTTCTAAAGTGAAGAGACTGATAGATTGCTTAATTAGAGGTCAGAATTCTATGAGATTTAGGCATAAATGCAGGATATGGTTCCTTTCGATCCAGTAGAGAATACTTTTTATCTGGAATTAAGTTCATAGTGATACTTCCAAAAGTAAATTTTTTATACTTTTAACTCCATATGTGTAGTTCTTACCCTTTTCCATAGTTTTCTGGATCCTACTTCCAGTATACCACACTACTGCTTCAAGTTTCATGAAGACCAGTTATTGTGTTGGCATGAAGAAATGTGGTCATCATCTATTATTAATGCACCAAAATACCAATATTGTTAATGTAGTGTATAACAAAGCTAAGCTTGTTGTATAACAAAACCAAGCTTGTGGTCGTGTCTGGCATAAAGAAATGTGGTCATCATCTATTATTAATGCAACAAACTACCAATATTGTCTATGTAGTGCATAACAAAGCTAAGCTTGTTGTATAACAAAACTAAGCTTGTGGTCATTTATGTTCTTTTCCGTGGATAATTTAAGGTTTGTTCATGGCCAGTATTAGTATTTATGCTGAGTTAGCTCATGATTTTGCAGGGAATTTTGTTCTTTGATAGAATGACTGAAGAAGTTCTTGATAGTATTTCTGCACAGTTACAGGTAAGTGAAAATGTGCAACTGGTCATACCTTCCGGTCCAATAAGAAAAGTTGGCCTGTTTTCTTTGCCATTAGATATATTCACTGTACATTGTTACACAGCTCCATTAGACATGCCTCCTAGTGGTAGCTATAGAATGATGGAAACTAGCAAGTGCTATGGGCCAAAACATGTAATTTGCAATCAGGTTATATATGATGAATCAGGCATTAGGCATTCTCTCTCTCCATTTAGGGAACATCTCAAATATCTAAGCATTAGGCTATAGTACGACTTTTAACCATAGAATATGAAATTATATGAAAGAATGGAATAAAAATTCTCCTGAAGCTCGTAGAATCATTTAATGCTATGTTGTTGTTGCAAGTTGATAATATGAAGGGAAAAGATTTTAACTGCCATTATGGTGGTTTCTAGTCCTTCCATTGGCAAGAATACTTGCATATAGTGCCTTTAATATAAGTGGGAAGCTGCAACTCACAGCTTGATCATGGCAAACTCTCTTCACCCATTCGATTGTTCCAGTTGATGGAGAGATAAATGGCAATTGCAGCAGCTGGGTATTTCTTCTTTTTAAAAAAAGAAAAAAAAAATGAAATGCATGTAGTGGCCTTATTTCTATTCCAATATTGCACAAAATCAAATTGCGGTATATGATGTTTTGGCATCTATGCAATGCTTTTACGCTGAATGAATGCTGATTATTACCGTTCCCTTCAATCAATTGGCATAAAACTTTGCTCAATGCTAATTTAATATTGACAGGCCTTAGAAAAGAAATATGAAGATAAGACTGGAAACCCAAGGCCTGAAAGGGTTGAGACACGTAAAAGGAAAAAGGTTGCTGCTGGTTTTGGCAAATAATAATTGCAGGCATGGGCTTCTTCAAATGCAACAATTACACAAGTCAATGGGTTCTTTTTTGTTTGATTTCTCTTGACCCAATCTTCTAGAGGCTTTTCTTTTTCCATTAACAATTATTTCAATGTTGTATTTGCAGAACAGCTGAAAGCTTGGCTGATGCCGCACATATTATGCCCTGGAATTTGTTGGGCAGAACCTCAGGTTAGACACATCACATATAATGTAAGGTGGTAGCTGCACTAGATTTGCTTCGCAAGCTGTTGAGGAAAGAAATACAAGCACTTGCATGTAGTTAGTATCTGTAATGAGCGTGTAACCTGCGAGCAATAGTAGACCTTTTTCTTAGGTGATGCCGCGTTGAATTCAGAAACCTGAACAGTTGTAATGCCGGTGACAGTAACACCAGTGCTTCTGTAGAACCTTAAAGCCTGCACAGATAGGGCAATGTCATGAACAAAATCTTCACGTGAATACATGATAGTAAGATATCAAAAGAGGCTATTTGAGAAAGCAGGAATACTGTTGGCTTGGTGCTTGGCATTCCGGCATCGAGCTCAGTGATTTCCTGGTCAAGGGATGATAGAAGTATTAAGCTTTGTAGTATAGGACATTTTGTGAGAAGAGAAGTGAATTTATTGAAGGAAAAATACATCCCCTCTCGCACTTTAACTTTTGTCTGCATTTTATGCATGTAATTTCAAAAGTCGACATTAATTTCTAGAGTTTTTGAGAGGTTATGTCCAATTTAGACGAAACTAATTCTATTGAAATGTACCCTCTGTTAATATCGTATAGATGGCTCAATATAAAATGACAGTAATACCTACTAAAATATAAAAAATTAAAATAATAAAAAACAAATTCATCACAAAATTTCTGTCTTAATTTATTATATATCTTTTCAATTTTTTATTTTTATTATTTTTTATAATTCGATAGATTTTATAGTCGTTTTAATTTGATTTTATGGGAGGTTATTGTGTTGGATTTTAACGGTTACATGCATCACATACATGAGCGAAATTTTAAAATTTTTTAACCATTAGATCTGATCTTGTCATGAGTACACAATATAACTATATGAAAATAAGAAAAATCACCTTTAATTTTTGTTGAACAGTTGATTTTACTTCGCACCGGGTTGTTGCAAACCACAGTATCCAAAATTGAACACCTTCAATGAGTAATCCACACTAGAGAGGGGTAAATTGAACCAACAAATTGGTGTAATACAAGGAGTGGCCGAAATCCAAGAGGCTAGCAATGGAGAGAGAATAAGAGAAAAGACTTTCTTTTTTGTTTTAACTCTTAATCCTAATTCCTTATTAGTTGGCCTTTTATAGTTAGGTTAAAATTTCAACTCCTTAATGAGATTGGGCTCTTTAAAATTGCTGGAGAATTATTAATTGGGCTTCTGAAATTAATTATAATCATTTGGGCTTAATTAAATTCAAATTAAATTTTTTCATAAAAGACCATGTACAAAATTCACAAACTAGGCCCTTTGTGCATCTAATTGGATTTAAATACCCAAATGGATTCCAAATCCAATCAAATTAAATATGTGAGTTCTATAACACTTATGTAACATATATAAATTAATTTGGTCCAAGAAAAAGCCCTCTAAGCCCTTCTGTATGGAGTTGGCGTGTGGCCCTCTTCTAGAGGGTTTTCGCCAACTTTCTTCATTCCTCTGGCCCTTAATAATTCCTTCAATGGTCCTATTAATTATTATATCAGTCCTATAACACTTATAGTAGTCTTATAACACTTATAAAATAATAATAATTAATCATGAAATATATTATTTCATTTAGGTCCAATTTACAGAACATTTCTCAAAAGTTTGACGGATAATTTTACTTTATCATAATTAATTAAACTCTTTAATTAATTATTATCATATTCACTTCTCTTCTTTCATAATAATATCAAATATTATTATCCTTGTCATTTTACCATTTTATCCTTTCTCTATATGTGTGTGACCTATTGGATTCCTGTCCATGTTGGCAGTATAATATGTAATTGTAAGTTCTTCTCAAAACTCACATGATTTAAACTCCTTTAAATCATTTTATCAATCTCTATTGATATTTTGATACATCATTATATAAGTCATGATTAGCCTCTAGCTAGGCATCATGACTACCCAAATGTCAGGAAAGTCATGTGATTTGACTGTACCCTTGCATAGAAACAGTTAACGTGCAATTACTCCTTTCACCACTCTTATCTCAATTAGATTCTGAGTATGGATTTCTGTCAACTCACATAAATCTAATTATGTATGTTCTATTAATTTAACCATTGTTCCTAAAATGCCCTCCATGGATCTCTATCCATCTTGGCATATTACTCTGGTCAGAGATTCTCTGAACAAGACAATCATAGAAACATGCGAGATAACTTCCCTTGTTAAATCTGGGTGGTGAATCCTTTGTCAATCACTCAAATATCTTCAAGTAGGTCATGATATACCCAATCTCCTAACTATGTTCACTCTCAGTTGGAAGTAATCAGTTATGGAGTCAAAGTGTACCACTTGCTACTTAAGATAACTTTGGTGATCTCAAGTCTAAGGATACTTGCACAACCGCTATGAAGAGATTTCTCACTGACATAGATTTAATATCCATGTGAGGATTCTCTTTGCAGGTCTCCAATGAACTTGTTCTTCTAACAAGTATCCACATGTTAGCTTTGATTATCTTCCATAATCACAGTTATGAGAACCACTACTTGAATCATTCAAGAAGCATAACATGTGCTAGTCTGTCCGAATTAACAATGTCCTATCTTGTTAATTCTATGACTACGGATATTTAGATATTAAGACATTTGTATGCAATAGACATCTCACATCATGAACACCTTCATGATTGCCTTTGCACTGTGTTTATAATATCTAGGACTTCATTTATTAATTTAAGATTTATAAACTCATGTATTTAAACATAACATTAATAAATGAATGATGCCTTTTATTAAGAATATAAATTTTTATACATATGAAAAACATCCCTATTACATGGGCTCTAGGGCATACTCTCTAACAATCTCCCACTTGCACTAGAGCCAATCACTCATATGTCTCAGACCCATGCTATTTATATGGTGATCATGCTTAATCTGAGAAAGTGCTTTAGTGAGGGGATCCGCCACATTGTCATCTGTGGGAACCCTTTCTATTTTCACATCATTTCTAGCTACTATTTCCCTTATGAGATGGTAGCGTTTGAGAACATGCTTGGATCGCTGATGAGACCGTGGTTCCTTTGCTTGCGCAATGGCTCCATTGTTGTCACAATATAAAGGAATCGGATCAACAATGCTAGGCACCACTCCTAGTTCGGTTATGAACTTTTTGATCCAGACTGCTTCTTTGGCTACTTCTGAAGCAGCAATGTACTCAGCTTCCGTCGTGGAATCAGCAGCTATTTCTTGTATGGAACTTTTCCAACTAACTGCTCCTCCTCCCATTATGAACACATAACCAGATTATGATTTACAATCATCTTTGTTAGATTGGAAGCTGGCATCTGTATACCCATTTACTTCCAAACTGCCCTCTCCATATACCAAGAATATATCCTTAGTCCTTCTCAAGTACTTAAGAATATTCTTGACAGCTGCCCAATGTTCCTCTCCAAAATTGGATTGGAATCTACTTGTGACACTCAAAGCAAATGCTACATCTGGA
Source organism: Excoecaria agallocha (assembly GCA_037975025.1). Taxonomy (NCBI): domain Eukaryota; kingdom Viridiplantae; phylum Streptophyta; class Magnoliopsida; order Malpighiales; family Euphorbiaceae; genus Excoecaria; species Excoecaria agallocha. The sequence continues at coordinate 8,443,808 of CM075810.1, forward strand.
TGTGTACATAACATAGCATACATGATAGAACCAATTGCAGATGCATATGGTATTCTATTCATGCTCTCTCTATCCTCTAGTGTCTGTGGACACATAGACTTAGAAAGGTATTTTCCATGCACCATGGGTATAAATCCTTTCTTAGAGAGATCCATATTGAACCTCTTCAATACTTTATCTATGTATGTACTTTGAGAAAGACCTTGCAACCTATTGGATCTATCTCTATAGGAGATAGATCCTTATTCCCAGAATATAGGATGCTTCTCCAAGGTCTTTCATGGAGAATTGCTTGGATAACCATATTTTAATAGATTGGAGAAGAGAAATGTCATTTTCCATGATCAATATGTCATCTGCATATAGAATTAGGAAGACATTTGCACTCCCACTGACCCTTTTATACACACAAGGTTCATCTTCATTCTGTGAGAAACCAAACTCTTTGATTGTCTCATTGAATTATATGTTCCAGCTCCTTGAGGCTTGCTTCAATCCATAAATGGATCTTTGAAGCTTGCATACCTTTTCGCTATTTTCTGATGTGAATCCTTCTGGTTGTGTCATATACACATCCTTAGTAAGATTTCCATTAAGGAAAGTTGTCTTCACATCCATTTGCCAAATCTCATAATCATAATGAGCTGCAATGGCTAAAAGTATTCTTATAGACTTAAGCATCGCTACAAGAGAAAAAGTTTCGTCATAGTCAATACCTTCTTTTTGACGATAACCTTTTGCTACTAAGCGAGCTTTATAGGTAACTATATTACCTTCTATGTCAGTCTTCTTTTTGAAGACTCATTTGCACCCTATGGGTTTTATCCCTTTAGGTGGTTGAGTTAAAGTCCATACTTTGTTCTCATACATGGAGTCCATTTCAAACTGTATAGCCTTAAGCCATAAATCACGTTCTGAACTGTTCAAAACTTCTTGATAGCTTGTAGGCTCATTGTCCTCTACTACAGTTATGCCTCTATCTGAATCAATGTGAAATCCATATCTCACAGGGATAGAATGCATCCTAGTAGATCTTTTAGGATTTTGTGTATAATCAGGTTCAACTGTAATCTCATCATTATGAAATTCAGTTTCGGGTTCAATCGGTTGATCATCTTCTATTTGTGGGTCTTGAACTTCATCAAGTTCAATTTTACTCCCACTGTCCTCTCGTAGGAGAAATTCTCTTTCCAAGAAGACAGCATGCCTTGAAACAAACACCTTTTGTTCTAAGGGATGATAAAAACAATATCCAAATGTTTCTTTTGATTATCCCACAAATAAACATTTGTCAAACTTAACATCTAGTTTGTCTGACATTGTCCTCTTCACATAAGCAGGACAACCCCATACTTTCATATGAGAAAGCGTGGGTTTCTTGTTATTCCACATCTCATATAGAGTAACATCAACCGATTTACTAGGAACTCTGTTTAACACATAAACAACAGTTTCTAGTGCATATCCCCAAAAGGACTTAGGCAAGTCTGCTCGGCTCATCATAGATCGAATCATATCTAATAGTGTTCGATTTCTCCTTTCAGATACACCATTGTGTTGTGGTGTATATGGAGGAGTTCATTGAGATAAAATCCCATTATCTCTAAGATAATCCTGAAACTCTTGACTTAAGTATTCTCCACCTCGATCTGATCTAAGTGTTTTAATACTTTTGCCAAGTTGTTTCTCTACTTCATTTCTTAACTCTTTGAACTTTTCAAATGCTTAAGACTTATATTTCATTAGATAGATGTATCCAAACCTGGAATAATCATCTATAAAAGTAATGAAGTAGGAGTAACCTCCTCTGGCATGTGTAGTCATTGGACCACATACATCTGAATGTAATAAGTCCAAAATCATTTTAGCTCGTTCTCCTTTACCAATAAAGGGAGATTTTGTCATTTTTTCCAATAAACAAGATTCACATGTATTAAATGATTCATAATCAAATGATCCCAAATCACCTGACTTGTGTAATTTGGTCATGCGTTTTTCATTTATATGGCCTAAATGACAATGCCATAAGTATGAGGTATTTAGATTATCATGTTTCATTCTCTTGGTATCCACATTATGTACTTCTTTAATTAAATCAAGAACAAATATACCATTCTCAATGATAGCTTTTGCATAAAACATAGTATTCTTAAAAATGTAACAACATTTGTCCTTTAAAAAAATATCATAATCGTTCATCAAACGACTGAAAGAAATAATACTTTTGGATAAAGCTGGAACATAATAACAATTATTTAATTTCAGTACTAATCCACTAAGAAGAGGCAAATAGTAAGTCCCCACAACTGTTGTAGAGATGTTCTATCCAGTAGCTGACTGCAAACATATCTCTGCCTTTCCAACTCTTCTAAAGCTTCTAAGCCCATGTAGATCATTACACAAATGTGATCCGCATCCAGTATCTAATACCCAAGATAGTTTTGAAGCAATAGAATAAGTATTAATTTCAATCATATGAATACTTGAGCTAGAAGCATCAGCATGCTTCTTCTCCTTGAGAGAATATAGATAAGCCTTGCAGTTACGCTTCCAATGACCATCTTTTCCACAATGGAAGCAAATTCCTTTGGAATTCTCTTTCTTGGCAACCTTCTTCTTAGAAACCCCACCATCCATTATCTCATATTGCTTATGAAGCTCTGAGGACATAGCACCCAGCATCAGACATACTTACTGCTTCACTATCCTCCTTGTATTTTTGATAAATACCTTTGATCTCATCAATGGCATCATCTGATGGAAGTGGTGGTGGATCTTTATCCAAGACATAATGGATCTTTTCAGCTCTGAGAACAATTCTCACTTGTTTGATCCAGTCAGAATAGTTACTGCCAACCAGTTTGTTATCCAAGATTGATCGTATATTTGATGTGCTCATGATGATGACATAGATGTGAAAAAGAAAAGATATGAGAGTATGTTCATATATATGTATGCATTAATAAGGTCTTTAATTAATCCATTTACTCCCACTATTTTATTATTTATAGCCCTCACTATATAATCCGAGAAAACTCGATGGTTTTCTTAGTGGGCCAATATCCAATCCTTGATATGTAATTTGACCTTGACTATGGTCAACAAGCCAAATTTCATACCCTTGAAAGGTAGGTATCTCTATACCAATTGTGTCTCTACACAACTATTGGATCATTAGGTTATCAACTCTTGATGCATGCATATCATATATGCATTCCCTAATCTTGCCTCTAGAACCATTAGCCTTGACTGTGGTCAACAAACTAATGGGCTAGCTAAGATGACCCATTTAATTAGATTTGAACATATTCGATATAATGTGAGCTTGACTGTGGTCAACAACCCACACTATAAAGAACTCTGGTTCTCCTCAAATTAATGGAAGGCTTATATACCTTAGTATTTGTTTGAGGGTTTTAGTTAATTAAGTCTCATCATACATGGTTGGCATACATTGGTATGCATCCTATATCTATCACATAAATATAAGCATACAAATATGATATAGTTATGGACTTCACTACATTGATTTCCCTGAGCCAAGAGGGGAATCAAAAGGTCACACCTAGGTAGTATGCATGATTCAAACAAGAAAAATAATTACATTATCTTCAAGCTTGTTGGATCTCCATCCGACCCATCTTGCTCCTTGAAAATGGTCTCCATCTCTATTTCTAATTCTAATATAAGTAATATAATTACATATTACAATTTGAAATGAAATACAAACCAAAAACAAGTGGCCGGGACATGAAAGTCCTCATTGGGCCAAAATATGCATAATGCTCAATCACATTGGGCTTTGTCCATAACTATCCATCATGCCAATCATACACCCTTATATGCCTTTCTAATGCATAAAGAAATGGATTACTAACTTTGTTTCAACCTTTGAAATAATATTTTGAGTTATTTTAATGATGTGATCAAATTAGGAAACTTTTTCCATTTTGGAAACTTTCATTTTAGGAAACCTTTTTGCATGCATGTATTCTTGCCTTAATAATCAATCCAATTGATTATTAATTAAATATAAATTGATTATTTAATTAATTAATCATATTAAATTATTAAAAGAATCAATTTTGGGCTTAAAACCAAGGGTGGGCCGAAACCCACAAAAGTAAACCCTAAATGTGTTTACACACAAACTAGTTTTATGTCTTTTGGACCATTTGGGCCTTTTGGAATGAGCCAAGCCCACTCCAGCCCTTAAAACCCATTAATAAACTTAATTAATGTTTAATTTAAATCAGCTCCTTGGATCCATCAAGTCATTCACTAATTTAAATCAAGTCCGTAAACATAATTAAGCCCATTAAGTGGTTTTAATGAATTAAAATTAATCAAATTAATTTAAGGCCCATTTTAATTAATCCAATTAATTAAAAACACTTTAATATATCATATATATCAGATTTAGAAGATAAAAAGTCGTTCTAACCAAGAACACATCAAGAACACATGAAGAACACTAATTTATCGAACTTTTCGACTAAACTAGTTTTCATGCAAAACTTGTTCAATTTTAATTTCGTTCGATCTTATGGCTTAATATCCCATATTAAACACATAAAATATCATCTAAATGATGTTTTAATGGATCCATAAGAAATTAAATTAGAACAGCCCCTTAAATCACCTAGGGTTTCAAGCCAAACCCTAATCATAATGCTTCAAAAGTTTCGTTTTTGTTTCCACCAAATTTATTTGATCACACATACAACAAGAAATCAATATTTCTCATTCATGAACAATCAAATCTAATATTTTAAAGTTCATGAAATAAATAACTCAAAACAAAACAAAACTTATTTCGCAGAAAAATATAGAATTATATATCCATGGCAAAACCTGGCTCTGATACCATGTTGGATTTTAACGGTTACATGCATCACATACATGAGCGAAATTTTAAAATTTTTTAACCATTAGATCTGATCTTGCCATGAATACACAATATAACTATATGAGAATAAGAAAAATCACCTTTGATTTTTGTTGAACAGTTGATTTTACTTCGCATCGGGTTGTCGCAAACCATAGTGTCCAAAATCGAACACCTCCAATGAGTAATCCACACTAAAGAGAGGTAAATTGAACCAACAAATTGGTGTAATACAAGGAGTGGCCAAAATCCAAGAGGCTAGCAATGGAAGTGGCGCAGAAGAGAGAGAGAATAGACAGAAAATACTTTCTTTTCTATTTTAACTCTTAACCCTAATTCTTCATTAGTTGGCCTTTTATAGTTAGGTTAAAATTCCAACTCCTTAATGAGATTGGGCTCTTTAAAATTGCTGGAGAATTATTAATTGGGCCTCTGGAATTAATTATAATCATTTGGGATTAATTAAATCCAAATTAAATCTTTTCATAAAAGACCATGCACAAAATCCACAAACTAGGCCCTTTATGCATCTAATTGGATTTAAATATCCAAATGGATTCCAAATCCAACCAAATTAAATATGTGAGTTCTATAACACTTATGTAACATATATAAATTAATTTGGTCCAATAAAAAGCCCTCTAAACCCTTCTGTATGGAGTTGGCGTGTGGCCCTCTTCTGGAGGGCTTTCGCCAACTTTCTTCATTCCTCTGGCCCTTAATAATTCCTTCAATGGTCCTATTAATTATTATATCAGTCCTATAACACTTATAGTAGTCTTATAACACTTATAAAATAATAATAATTAATCATGAAATACATTATTTCATTTAGGTCCAATTTACAGAATATTTCTCAAAAGTTCCACGGATAATTTTACTTGATCATAATTAATTAAACTCTTTAATTAATTATTATCATATTCACTTCTCTTCTTTCAAAATAATATCAAATATTATTATCCTTGTCATTTTACCATTTTATTATTTCTCTATATGTGTGTGACCTATTGGGTTCCTGTTCATATTGGCAGTATAATATGTAATTATAAGTTCTTCTCAAAACTCACATGATTTAAACTCCTTTAAATCATTTTATCAATCTCTATTGATATTTTGATACATCATTATACAAGTCACGATTGGCCTCTAGCTAGGCATCATGACTACCCAAATGTCAGGAAAGTCATGTGGTTTGACTGTACCCTTCCATAGAAACAGTTACCGTTGATAATGGTCATTTATATGATATTTTTAGTGTGTTTTTAAGTTTCTAATTAAATTAATTTTGTGTTAATTAGGTTTAATTTAAGTTTAATTTGTTGGTTTTATGTTTTTGGAGTTAATTGTAAATTTTGGTGTTTTTAGGGTTATTTTGCAAGAAAAAGGACTTAATTGTAAAAAGGACAAAGATTTGGGCCAAAACTGCAAATATAGAAAATTTATGCAAGAAAGTGATCGTGAAGTCTAGAAGAACTAGGCGTGGCCACGTGAAGTTATAAGAGAATGAAGACATGACCACGTGTGAGAAAGAAGAAAGTGAACAAGTGACCACGTGAAGAAAATAATGCAAGAACCCATGGCCACGTGATTTTCTTCACAAACCAACACATGGCCACATGTGAAAATACACTAGGGAACACATGGCCACGTGATGGCAATTCTCACTTCTCGAAGGATTCTGGAACTTCCTATTTTAGGCAGAAATTACTTCCTATTTGATTTTAAGAGTTTGAGAAGGAATCCACGATATCTTTTACCTATAAATAGCAGTCTGAAACACCAGAAAAGGGGAGAATTAGAATCAATTAGTAGAATCAATTAGAGAAATCTTAGAATTAGGCTTAGTTTATTTTACGTTTTTTTTATGTTTTCATTATTTTTCTTCAACCTTGTCTTTAGTTTTTAATCATGTTTAGGAAGTAGTTTTTCTTCTTTTGCTAATGAAACTTTGAAAACTTATATTTTCATTGTTATGACTTTGTTTTGAGCTTAATTTCAATATCGGTTGATTATTTCTTGGTTTTAAGCATATTCTTATCTTTGATTGTGTTGAGATTGATTGTTGGTTTATTGAATAAATAACTAAAAATTGATTTTGACATAGTTAATGATTTGCATGTTCTTGGGTTAACTCTTTAATGTTTATGCATGATTATTATCCGAAATATGAGATAATTATGTGTAAATTTTATTGATTAATACTAAGAGAGGAGGAACTAAGAATGAATTAGAGTTGAATCACTTGAGAAAGGCTTCAATGAATATTTAGGAAGTTAAAACTAGCTTTGCATGCTAAGTATTAGATTTGTCTATGAGTTTAATACTAAGAATGATAGACTTGAATAAAGATATCTGGCTTTATTACTAGTTTTTCCATAATCACTGGTGTTTCTATTGAACTTAAGTCATTACAATGAAAGTAAAGGTGGATAGTTTCTTTAGCAAGAGAATTCCAGTTATTGCTTTGTTTTTAATTCATGTTTTAGCTTTTGTTTTTTTTATTGTTTATTTTGTTTAATTTTTGCTTTTAAATCAAAAACATTTGGAAAACAATCTCGGATTGATTTAATTCATACATAGATATTATCCTTAGCAATTCATATTCCCTTGGGTACGATATTTGGGGTCTTAATCTATATTTTCCTATATTGCTAGCCGATCTAGTACACTTGCTAGAATCCGGTCAACCGTGCAATTACTCCTTTCATCACTCTTATCTCAATTAGATTCTGAGTATGGATTTCTGTCAACTCACATAAATCTAATTATGTATGTTCTATTAATTTAACCATTGTTCCCAAAATGCCCTCCATGGATTTCTATCCATCTTGGCATATTACTCTTGCCAGAGATTCTCTGAACAAGGCAATCATAGAAACATGCGAGATTAACTTCCCTTGTTAAATCTGGGATGGTGAATCCTTTGTAAATCACTCAACTATCTTCAAGTAGGTCATGATATACCCAATCTCCTAATTATGTTCACTCCCAGTTGGAAGTAATCAGTTATGGAGTCAAAGTGTACCACTTGCTACTTAAGATAACTTTGGTGATCTCAAGTCTAAGGATACTTGCACAACCGCTATGAAGAGATTCCTCGCTGACATAGATTTAATATCCATGTGAGGATTCTCTTTGTAGGTCTCCAATGAACTTGTTCTTCTAACAAGCATCCAAATGTTAGCTTTGATTATCTTCCATAATCACAGTTATGAGAACCACTGCTTGAACCATTCAAGAAGCATAATATGTGCTAGTCTGTCCGAATTAACAATGTCCTATCTTGTTAATTCTATGACTAGGGATATTTAGATATTAAGACATTTGCATGCAATAAACATCTCACATCATGAACACCTTCATGATTGCCTTTGCACTGTGTTTATAATATCTAGGACTTCATTTATTAATTTAAGATTTACAAACTCATGTATTTAAACATAGCATTAATAAATGAATGATGTCTTTTATTAAGAACATAAATTTTTATACATATGAAAAACATCCTTATTACATGGGCTCTAGGGCATACTCTCTAACATATTGAACTTATTTTTCAATTTATTTATTTAAATTAGATTTAAATTGAGTAATATGAAAAGTACATATTATTTTTTAAAATATAAAAATTTAATGGAAAAAAATTTTAAAGTTGAGTTACCCAAAATGCATTTTTCCACCTTTATTGAATCTCTATACTCGTGAGTCCGGATGATGTGGATTGGATATTCCACCAGACAGAACCTTAGCCATCAGTAACTCCCTTGCCAGTGATTTGTAATTCCTTCAAGTTTTGTGAATTCAATCCACTGTAAAAAGCCCTTTTCCCCAAGCTGCAAAACTTGCAGGGGCTATCATAGTCCCATCCAACTGCATTCCACAATTTATTAAATTATTTTTTTGAAAAATGTAAGTTTTACAGGAAGATGAGAAGTTGGGAAATTTACCTGAAATACAATGTTGGCTGCACAATTGGGACCTAAAAAAGAAATTAGGTTGACATGGAAAGTGGAGCCCGATGGAATCACTATTGTCCATGCTTCATGATAAGACATAAAAATTTTATCTAAGAAAAGAGAATTGAGAATCTTGATTTCCGATCGGAAGATAGATTATTGCAAAAAAGTGTGCTCGGTCGGATCAGCGTAAGCATTCTGAAACTTAAGTTAGTAGCTTTCTTAGAGAGAGTTTCAGATATTCAATACGGGAAGCCATTGTGTTTTAAACTATTTATAGGAAATAAAAGATGAGTACTTGAGTACTAGGAACGTGATAATTGGCAGTAGGAGCAGGTGAGCGATGAAGTGATAGGGAGTGGGTGAAAAGCATAGATGCTAACTTGTGTCAGTAGACTGATAGGACATATTGTTCTATCAGTCAAATCGGATGTTGTGCGCCCCTATACTGTCTTCTAGTTCATGCTTGGTTCTCCTTGTTGATTGGTTTTGGGCTCTGCCAAGTGTTATTGGGCCAACTAATTGGGCCTTTAAAAATATTTTTTCCATGGTTATCATTTGTCCCCCCTTCAAAGAGTTTGATCGGACGAATTCAATTTTTTGGCGGGACTTTGAATTTTAGAAGGCTTTCATCTGAAGAGATGCGTCTATCCAATTTGAGACAACTCTCTGCATTCAATACTGTGCACGAGCGCTGAGGGTGGCGCTTTATTCTCCGTAACATAATAATGATTTGATGACACGTGGTAGTCATCCGATGGAGAGGCATTTGGAGTATTCCAAAAGTTTTCTGCTTATAAATAGGTAAGTTCAGGGTGAGTTTTTCTCATTTTTTAGCAATCCTTGTCAAAATTCTGTCAAATTTTCTTTGTGAACCTTTGTTCTTTGAAACTCTAGCAACAATTCTTCACTTTTAGATTTCGAAGATTTCAGAGTTTCTGCGAGATTACTCAAGTAAGTAAATAATACATGCCTTCGATTTTCTTCTCATTCATTACATTCTTTACTTCTTTCCCTCCACCAAAGATGGCTTCTAGCAGTAGCCAATCAATATACATGAGTTTCATTGAGGAATACAAGAATAAAAAACCTCTCACTTATCCTTCAAGATTAACAGAAAAAAGTGGCGAGAATTCCATTACGGTATCAATTCCCTGTAGAGGTGTCCATGATAGCTTGCTTAAATTTCATGGTGATGATAGAGGGGCTTTTTGGTCACGAGAGGAATGAATGGTTCATCTGCCATCTTTGGAGCTTGGACGCAGGAATGAGGCTTCCCTTTGGTGCATTTGAGGTAGTAATTCTTAGGGATTACGAAATTTTCCTGAACCAGTTACATCCGAATGGATGGAGAACGGTGGCCTACTTCAAGATCCTTTATAAGATAGAGGCGGTGGCTCCAACTCTGGACCTGTTCATCCACTTCTTTTACATTGCCGGAAGGAGTGATGGGAGGAAATATTATTTTACTAGCTGACCGCAGAGGAAACTTTTCATTGTCCCATCTTCGATGAAGGGCTTCAAGGAGAGATATTTCTTGGTAGGGATGGCCGATGGATTTAGAGTACCACTCAGCTGCTCGGCAGGAGCCACCATTCTAAAAGACCAAGTTGTTGATCAGTCTCTGTACGATGGTGACATCAAAAAATTGATGGGCGCTTTGGCAAGGCAAGGATGACTCGACGATTCCAACTTTCTTTTGGGGACGTTGTTGGGATATTTAAGCTCTGATGCCAGCGAAGATGCAGAACGTGAGCATTATAATGGGAGTGAGGGGAAAGGAGTATATTGACAATCACGCATTGCATATGCATTGAATGTAATTGCATTAAATAAGATACTTATCTCATTTCATTTCTTTGATGCAACTGCAGATATAATGGTGAAAGAAGATGACGTCGCTAAACAGCTGGCCAATCGGGCTAAAGCAAAAAAAGAGGCCAAGCGTGCCGCAAAGGAGGAGAAAAAAACAAAGAAAAGGAAGATCTTATGGCTTCGGAAGTTCATTCTTCCAATGGTGCGACAAGTGTCACTACAAAAAAATCTGAAAATAGCAACAGAAAAATAGCAACGAAATTGATTCCGTTGCTAATTTAGCAACAAAATTTGTTTTCTATTACTAATTAGCAACGAAAAATCAATTCCGTTGCTAAATTTGGTTGAATTTTGTTTGGTTAGCAACGAAAAAAATGGTGGCATTCTGTTATTAAAAAAAGAGGCACTACAAGAAAATCTGAAAATAGCAACAGAATTGATTTCGTTGCTAAATTAGCAACGGAAAAGCAATTTCGTTGCTATTTAGCAATGAAAAATAGTTTTCGTTGCTAAAATTGGTTAAACTTTATAAATTTAGCAACGAAAAAATATGTGGTTATCTTCTGTTGCTAAAAGTGAAGGGAATTTTTGGCGCCATTATTTAGCAATGAAAATTAGCAACGGAATTAGTATTCCGTTGCTAATTAAGGTGACAACAAATGGCGGATAAAATTTGGGATGAAAAATAGCAACGAAATGTACTTTTCGTTGCTATTTTAGCAATGAAAAATTATTCTAGGAATGGAATTTTATTTCGGTTACTAAAATAGCAACGAAAATTACATTTCGTTGCTAAATTAGCAACGAAAAATTTATTCCGTTGTTAAATTTTACTTTCAATGAAAAATAGCAACCGAATTATTTTCGATTGCAAAAATAGCAACGGAATAATAATTTCATTGCTAACTTAGGGGCATTTAAGTAATTTTCACGTTTGTTAGAACTATAAAACGGAAAACCCTACATTTGCCTCCTCTCCTCCCTCATAGATCTGTCTCTCTCTCACCTCTCTCTCTCTCTCGCTCTCTACCCTAAATTTTTGGATTTTTCCTTCAAGATCTAGTTGGAAGTATAGCAGTATTTTTGCATTTCTAAGCAAAAATGAGGCGTTTAAGATATCTTCTCTCAGTAGGGAGCTTGTCTTCTTGATCCTGCAGTTCCTAGATGAGGATTAAGGTATTTTTTTAATTCAGTTTTCTAGTTTTGGGTTTAGGAGTTCAATTGAGTCAAGCTGGTGGATGCAAATTTAAGGCTTGGTTTTCATCTTGAACTTGATTAATTTTTGGGATAATTACAGAAACCCACTGTTTAGATTAGTGTCCAACTTTTAAAATCTCATGAATTTGTTAGTACTCTTTTCGTCGAATCTATTATATGAATTATAGGTATATCTTTCTAGTTTAATTTCAAATTAGCTTTATGCAATTTAGAGATCTACAACTAGAGATACACCCAAAATATTCCCTATAAGTCCTATGGATCTTGCACTATAATTTATCAAATCAAGGCTTTTTACTATTAACTCCTCTCTATTGCATATTTACCTATATAAATTACTTTCTCATAACATTTATACCATCAAAATATCAATTCCTAGCAATTGTATTAATTAAATAATTATAAATAAATTTAATTACTCCTATACCTTGTTGGAGCCTTATAGATACTAGGTCCTGGGGTGGCTTCTAATTAGAGTTACCTGATTAGAAAATGATTTCTCATAAATAGATAAGAAGCAAAGGTGCCAAGCTTTCTCTTTAGTTTTTATATTTTTAAAATATTTTTTTGATCTCTCTTAAAGGTTTTAAATATTTAAAAATCCTTTTTGGGGTCGTTTCCCCCTTTATCTCTTTCAAACAGTACAATATGAGAAAATTGGTTTTCAAAACTCAAGCAATCTAGAGTATTTTAGCTTTATATCAGCCTATAGACCTCATAATCAGATGACTTCAAAGCCATTTGAATTTTAAGACATAAATATATAACTTTTATGAAGATACCTAATCCAGTTCAGTCCTTAAAATTCTTAAAATTAGCTTTGAATATAGATGGCCTGAATCTATCCTTGCATCCAGATCAGATAGTAGTAATTTGGGAATAACTCCCTCCATAGAGCTCATATTGAGATAAATCTAATTTTGATAGAAACTAAACTCATTTTGGAGCAACTTACATGAAGAGAGCATGACCTAATTCTGAACCCATTGTTCCCAGAAATTTTTCAAATTCAAAAAATCTATTTTATCCCTAAAAGTTTCCTAGAAGAAGTCATCATTATTTTGGAAATAAATCCCAATACAAAAATCCAAATTGAGTGATTTTTTATTCATTAGAAAGGTAAGATATAGAAAAATAAATGTTTAGAACACACCTAATAAAAAAATGGCATCTTCAGGCTTAAAAATGGTAAAATAGTTTGAGATAAAGGTCAGTTGACGAAGAAAAAAGAGGGAAAAGGAAAAGGCCAATGGTCTATGAGTGGAGTCCGTGAGTCACTCCCAGAGTATACTTTACACCGAAGAACATGGAAAAAATTGGAGGAAAAATCTAAGTTTTATACTTATCCCATTTTGGGAGATTTAAGGCTTTGTTAAGCCTTAATGATAACTCTCTCTCCTCCTACTTCTTCTTCACCCTCTCTCTTCTTCCTTTTTTCTCTCTTATTCTCCCATGAAAAATCAATATTTTCAACTTTAAAAAATTTTTAAAAATCATATAAAATCAAGAAAAAGCCTTCGAGCATAGAATCCTCATTCTTTGATAAACTGACATTGAATGTAATATTCTTGAGCCCTAAAAATTTAAAAATTTAATACTTAATTTTAGTTAATTATGTAAATAATGTTTTTTAAGTTTTTTGTTTTATTAATTTTGTAGATCTACCTTAATATATTGTTAATTTCTCTTATTTGTGATTAATTGTTAATTAATTGTAAATTTGCTAACTAACTTTGTCAATTAATTTATTATATTAGTTAATCAATTAATTGCTTTATCATTTAATTTGGTGAGTATTTGTTAAGTTAATTTTATTATTTTATTAATTTTTTTCATTATTTGTTTATCATATTAATTTGTTAATTAGCCTAATATATTAGGCTATTTACTAATTAATTGGTAATTGGTTAACTTAATTGTGTGAATTTAATATTCTAGTTCATAAATTAATTATTTTATTATGTTAATTAATCTTAGTTCTATTAATTGTTGTTTAATTGTCTTATGTTAATATGTAAACTATTTGTTTAATTTCATTATTTACTAATTAAATGGTTTTATTATTAATTTGTTAATTTATTAATTACATTAGTTTATTGAAATTATTTGTTTATTATTTTATGATGTATTTTAATTAGTATTTTTTATATATGTTATTTGAGGATTTTTGTAGATTTTTGGATCAAAAAATGGTTTTTTCCTTGGTTCATTCGAATTTTTTTTTTGTCAGGTCCTTTAGGGATGGTTGAGTTTTTCCTTTAAATTTCTATTGTTGTTGCTATAGACCTCTAGCTGCAGGATTATGTGGTGACAATAAAAAATCCCGTTGCTAAAAGTCCATGCCACCTCCCGTCCACTCACACCTCTTTGGTCTTTTTTGTCTTTTTCCTCCTTTGTTTCTTTTGTCTTTTTCCTCCTTTGTTTCTTTTTTTTTTGGCCTTTTGGCTCATTTCCTCACTATTTCATATTTTTTTTTATGTGTGTGTGTATGTGTATGTGTGTATATATATTATTAATTTATATTATCATTTCTTTTATTATTATTTTTTGGCCTAATGTTGTTATTAATACTTTTCTTGTATTGCTTAATTTACTAATATTAAGTTGTTAATATTCTTTTAATATTAATATCTTTATCAATATTATATTTTATATTTGCATTTATTAATTAGCTTAATTAGTTAATATTTGTGATAAATTGATTATGTTAATTTATCCTTTTCTCTAATTTATAATATGTTATAATTATTGTTTATGTGAGGGCCCAATCATGACCCTAATCAAATTATGGTAAATTAATCAGGATTAAGGTTTAATAAAGCAAAATTTGATTATTTTGCATTAATAAAGTTAAGTCATATAAAGGGTATATTGGTAATTATGCACATGTGTATTGGAGTGTAGCTAAAATATTAAGGAAGGATGCAATTTAATTAAATAATAAGTTTGGGGGTTAAATGTTAAGAAAATAAGTTTTAAGGGTTAAAAATGTATAAGGGCATTATGGGATTTTACTTGGGGAGATACTTACCCCACTCACCTATTTAGGTTTTATGGAAATAAGGAGATCGGCATTTTTTTAGGAATCTCTCTCTCTCTCTCTCTGTATGGTATGAGGAAACTAGGGTTTTGGTGTTTGGCTTCATGAAGGAGAAGAGAGGAACCATGAGTAGTAGAGCTAGATCTTAAGGATTGAAGGAGATGAAGCTTGAATTTAAGGTACGAGATTTGTTTTTTAGCTGTTACTGTATATGTTTTTTTCTCTTTTGTTGTATGTGTTTTCTTAGTGAGATTAAGGGCTCAATCTAGTAAGTGTTAATAAAGATAATATGATTTAAGACTTAAATGATCATTTAAGTAAGTGGAAAGGTGGAATTTGTAATTTAAATTCATGTCTGCATAATCGGGATTTCTAGTTTTTGTTATCTTCCCATGCACGGCCACTCAATGTTTTACTCATTGCCTTACACGGCCAAGCATGGCCTTTAGTCTTTGTTGTGCACGGCCAATCATCCATTCTCTTTTTTGGGATGCACGGCCAATCATCCATTCTCTTAATGAAATGCACGTCCAAGCATCCATTCTCTTTAAGGGAATGCACGACTAATTATCTTGTTCTTCTTTTCCATGCACGGTCAATCATATTGTTCTTCTCCTCTCATGCACGGCCAAGCATGGATTTCCTTAATGCCATACAGGGCCACTCATTGTTTTGCCCCTTGATGTACATGGCCAAGCATGGCCTTTTGTCTTTGATGTACACGGCCAAGCATAGCCTTTTGCCTTTGATGTGCATGACCACTTACTCTTTTCTTCTTTGGGAAGTGCACAACCACTTATTTGATTCTTCTTGGAAGTGTATGGCCATGCATGCTTTTGTTCCTTTAAATGCACGGCCACTTGGATATTTTTCCTCTTACAAAGCACAACCACTTATACATTCTCCTTTCAATTGTTCTTCTTCACCTCAAGCTACAAATCATTCATAAATCATGAATTGTGGTATATCATTTAGATAATCAAGTTAGTAATGAATAATGATGAGGGTGATTGTATAATAAAGTAGTGGATAGTATGTTATTGGATTACTGATGCATCAAATAGTTGTAAAGCCTTCTCAATGTTAAAGTAGTAAGATATAGTAAGAATGGTATGACCTTGGGATGAGTTATTATCTGAATTTTAATGACATAAACATATTTATACGAGGGAATGGATTGAACTAAATTGTAAGTCATCTAAGCCATCGATATGTTGTATAGGATAAGATCATTTAATTAGAGAATCCCTATGTATGTAAATAAGAATTGAACAGTAGAATAATACACCCGCTATATTAGGGTATGGGATTCCCTTGAAAAACTAATTTTAGAGGGATTTGTATGAGGTAATGCTTATATGAATTATGTTGTTGGAATGGGGTTTGGTGCATGATAAGCACATAAATAAGGACATTAAGATGTAACCTAGTAACTTTAAATGTACATGCTAATTAATGTATTTTATATGTGGGTATAAGGTATGTAATATGCCTAAGTTAAAAAGAGAATGAATGTCATAAGGGATATTTAATTATAAAACTATATTAGCTTGATTATACTTCAAGTCATAATGGGATTTGATGGTGAGCCTTGATATAAAGGAACATACTCACCTGTTATCCATACACTATGATGTAATATGAAAGTTACAAGTTTACAAGTAATGTGTTAACGATTAAGATGATATAACCTTACACAACTTACTTGGAAAATAAGGTTATAAAATAGAAAGTACAAGTAAGATGATCATGGTATATGTGATAACGTTAAGGTAGATAACCTATTACCTATGATCTAATAGACTATAAAAGTGAGCTAAAGGGGCTAAAGATGAATAAGTGTTGACCTTAAGCTATAAGAGAACCTATTTATTCTATTATATGGATCATGAATGCTTGAGTGCTGCTAAATATGATTATGTTGTAATGAGGTTAATTATGAGAATAAGGAAACTACTCACGGTAAGCAGTAATAAGGTACGTCATTGAGAACTATTCATAAGTTATGTAAGTTTTATATGGTATAATTAATTCGTACATGCTATGATGAGTAGCTTGACTTAATATGTGAACAAGTATGAGTAATAAAAACATGTATTTCCATGTTTAACCTGCTTATATATATGTACGAGTGTATGGGGATATACGCAATGTTAATCATGAAAGATGACATGTTATTGTTTGCATAAACACGTAACTCTTATGATATGAACAAAAGAAAATTTATGCAACCATACGATCATATGATAACGTTCATGTGTAATGGAGCTTAAAGCTCAACATTGATGTATGATAAGAATGATATGCATTCTTTTATGAAAAGTGGCTTTAAGCTAAATGATGTGCTAAGTAAAGAAGAATATGTTAAATCAAAGATGTTCTAAAAAGTTAAGCCTGCAGGTCTTAGTTCAGTTGTGGATTAGATAGGCATGCCTAGAGGGATACTATTATAGCTGCCATAGTCGACCCCATTTGGGTCTTGTTTCTTAATGGAACCATTGTTTGACCCCGTTTGTGTCCATAGTTTGTTCCTTGCTGGAACCATTGCTTGACCCCGTTTGGGTCCATAGTTTGATATCTTTGGATATCCATAGCTTGATACCTTCGGGTATCTATTGTTCCTGTTATCCATCCTTCGAACTAGTACTTAGACAGGCTATTAAAGATGTAAATTGTGTAAGAAATAAAGTAACGTATGTATCAATTTCGTCACTTATAAATATTGGGAGCATGATAAATGATCTATTCTATTGTGTTATCCTAAATTTTGGTTAGTTATAAACTATTTCTATGAAATGAAATGCCATGTTATGTATTATTTGATTGTGATGTCTTACATCAACTATAAGGAAGGTTTCCGTCTTGTTCCTTAATACTCATTTTAGGATATAATACATTAAAATACATCCATTTTACATAGAATTTATTAAGTTCCAATCACTTTCCACATTATGTAACTATCTCAAAAATTAGTACAATTATCATTTTTCATTCTAGTGAATATTATTACTCTTCTCATATCTTAAATTGATTAAATATCATCAAATTCACAATTAATTATCAATTTTCACTAAGGTAGCTTAAGGAACCCTATTCGACCACCATGACTTCATTCCTTTTTATTTTAATTCCTTTATTCATTTAAGCTTCTAATAAGTTATTTTGACATTATATCATGCTAGATTAAATTACTTTATTATTCCATGCCATATAGCATAGTTCCATACTATAACATTTGATAGAAATTCCATAAAATTGGTGAAATTAAAGGTAAATTAAATCCACTAACCTCTATGTATCTTGAAGAACTCCTATTCTTCCTATTCCTTCCCCTTGTCTTTCTTGGCCTTCTCTTCTTCTTATTTTTCTTCTTTGGCCGAAAATAAAGGAAAGGAAATCATGAGTTTAAGTTACAATTTTAAGCAATTTAAAGTTACTACACTCTTCTCCTAACCATTATTTACATGCACATATAAATTTTCCCCATTAATTCCACCTAGAACTCACAAAGTCACAAAATTACACCTAATCTTTCTTACCTTATTTCTCAATTCCTTGAATTCCCCTTACTATAATTCTTTCTCTAGGTTGAAGAGGAGGTGTTTTTATATCTAAGGATGAAATTTAGGCTTTGGATTTGGAGAGAAAGAGAGCTTAGGTGAAAGAAAAATAGAGGAGAGGGAACAAAGGGGAGGGTTTGGATTTTGCAAGAAAAAGGAAGGAGCTGCTGGGTTTTTGAAGAGTTTTCCAAATTTTTCTACCCTTTTATAGCTGGTCATTAAGTAGGGAAAAGGAATAGCTAGGATTCGTCTATTAACTATTGAATCCAATGGCTTTAAATTAAGCCATATGTCACTCAATTACCCAATTATGCACATCCTACTATTCTAGGATTGCTTGTTTCTGATTATAACTTCCCATATATGACTTATATCTCCTCATATGTCCATAATTTTCGAATTTAACCCCCTGATTAACCCTATCTAAGTTTTATACCCTGAATATAAAATTTTTGTTCCTCATGTCAGAATATCTTGAAATTTTCCCCCGTATATCTAATGGAATATGACATGGTATGATAATCATGATAGCACAGCGGAAAAATAAAAATTTTATCATGCATACCATACATATCCAAAACTAGGAACGAAAACATGCAATTTTAGGGTTTTGAAACTTACAATAGATGATACCTTTTTATTCTTTGATTTTGTGATGTCCAGCAACCAAGATGCCTTTATCCACCTTAGTTCTCGATCACCAATGCCAAGGAACAACCTTTTGTGCCACTCCCTCTATTCTCACACACACACTTGCACCGACGGCTTAAAATCGAGATTGCTAGCTCTCTTTTTCGGTATTGTGTAATGGTTATAGTTTGAAGCTACAAAACTTGATTTTGTACTTCTTTAGATTGCTATTACTGCTCAATAACACAAGAGAATGAGGAACAATCCGTTCTCCTTGTGAAAAATTGAACAAAAGAATTAAGAGAGAGAGAGTCACTATTCACAAGTTACTATTCACGAGTTACTATTCATGCCACAAAAAAATTAGGTTTAGGGTTTTATTTCTTTTAATATATATGCTTATCCTTTAGCAAGTCATTAATCTGAATTCAACTATCCTAAGATAATTAATTCAAACTCTATCACTTCCTAAAGATAAGTAATATATTTTGAATTAAACTCCTTTGAATTTAAATTCAAATTTGATATAAAACATAAGACATTTAAATAAATGAAATCACTTAATTAAATATATAAGTGATTTAATTTAATTTAAATTCCTTTAGGCTTTAATACTCAATTAACTTAATTAATGTAACATAATTAATTAATTGAAATTAAACCTTGTGGGCTGAATTTCTCTCTCTCATGGACCAAGGCCCAATAGCAATATTATAACCCATTACATACATTAATTTGACTTTAATTAAAAGCCCAAATTAATGTCCAATACTTAATTTAAATATTTTAAGCCCAATGCTTTGTGTGCGATCCTATAGGTCCATTTAATGTTGGCAATGAATTAATAAATTAATTCAAAGGCTATATATATTCTCTAGCAAGATATTATAGCATTCCAAATTAAATGAAAATGCATATGGCATTTGGTGACCTAATGCAATTTCGCATAGTCCCTTACCCATAAATATCAGAATTAATATAAGGCATGGAACTAGTCATCCTTATATACATTAATTCATTTCTTGATATTCCAATGACACTGAATTCTCAGATAAATAATGATTACTCATTATTTCATCTCGGTATGGCCATACACTTCTCAGTTCACTGATCAAGTGGCCGGTGATATTTTTCTCTCTTATCGAGAGGGGTAATCCCTTCACTTCTCTCATGCTCTCTAACATGAATCAGTGCATACCCAATCATACCCGTACTTGTCACTCTATTACGAGCACGTTAGGTGTATGTCAAAGTACACAGTAATTCATAAAGAGTTTCATAGAGATTTCAGGTCTAAGAACTCCGATACAAAACTTGCATATGAGAAACACTTATGACTTGTACCATGTAGTGTTCTCATGAGCGGATCGAATCTAGATACCATGTTCTTTAACATGTATCTATGATCTCTGATTGACACTCTTGTCCTAATGATCCGTAAGACAGAACTCATAAGATCAGAGAGAGCATACTAGTCTTAATTCATTTGTTATTCCCATAATAATGACTGACTAGGGATATTTAGAATGATGTCTCATTTGTTTCAAGGTCTTACAATCCATGTGCCTCACACATGATAACTTAAACCGAAACAACACTCTTGGATAGTTTTATCAATTGATATGCACAGGAATACAAAGGATAAAACAAATGCCTCATTTTATTAATTTCAAGTGTTTCGTTACAATGTATTGGGGCTAGGGCTTACACTAACAATCTCCCACTAGCACTAGTCCCAATTGGGCATAGCCCTTAAACCGAATGCTCTCAAATGAGCTTCGTGCAGATTTGGACGTAACTGTTTTGTCAAAGGATCTGCTACATTGTCTTCACTTGATAACTTGCTAACCTTGACGTCCCCATGATCAATGATTTCTCTGATCAGGTGGTACCTTCTGAGTATGTGTTTGGATTTCTAGTGTGACCGGGGCTCCTTAGCCTGTGCGATGGCCCCGTTATTGTCACAGAAAATTTCTAATGGATCTAGGATGCTTGGGACCACTCCTAATCCATTAATGAAATTTTTAATCCAAACAGCCTCTTTTGCAGCCTCACTTGCTGCAATATACTCAGATTCTGTAGTTGAGTCGGCAACGGTTTCTTGCTTCGAGCTTCTCCAGCTGACAGCACCACCATTCAAAACAAAAACAAACCCAGATTGTGATCTAGAATCCTGAGTGCTGGTCTGAAAAGCAGCATCGGCATAACCTTGTATGACGAGCTCTTCTTGACCACCATACACCAAGAAGTGATCCTTAGTCCTTCGCAGGTACTTAAGGATCCCTTTTACAGCAGACCAGTGTTTCTCACCAGGGTCTTGCTGAAACCTACTGGTTATACTCAGTGCATGAGCAACATCCAATCTAGTACATAACATAGCGTACATGATAGATCCAATAGCAGATGCATATGGGATTCTGCTCATGTTGTCCCTTTCCTCTTTGGTTTTAGGGCACTGTTCTTTAGTCAAAGGAACTCCCAAAGCCAAAGGTATGTACCCTTTCTTTGAGTCTCCCATACTAAAACGCTTTAGTACTTTGTCTATGTACTTTTCTTGACTTAGTCCCAAAAGCCAATTCGATCTATCTCTATAGATTCGAATACCAAGTATTGTCTCGGCTTCACCTAAGTCTTTTATTGAGAAACATTTTCCCAACCATTGCTTAACCTTTTGCAATGTTGGAATATCATTCCCAATGAGAAGGATGTCGTCCACATATAGGACCAGAAATACTACTATGCTCCCACTAACCTTCTTGTACACACAAGGCTCATCTTCGTTCTTGATGAAGTCAAATTCTTTGACTGCCTCATCAAAACGAAGATTCCAACTTCGGGATGCTTGCTTTAATCCATAAATGGATTTTTGAAGCTTGCATACCTTCTTAGGATGCTTGGGATTGACAAAACCTTCAGGCTGTGTCATATACACATCCTCAAGTAAATTTCCGTTGAGGAAAGCAGTTTTGACATCCATTTGCCATATCTCATAATCATGATATGCAGCTATGGCAAGCAAGATCCTAATGGACTTGAGCATGACTACAGGCGAAAAGGTATCGTCATAGTCTATACCATGAGTTTGTCGAAAACCTTTTGCTACTAGTCTACCTTTGTAGGTCTTATCAGCTTTTAATTTGAATAACCACTTGCATTCAATTACCTTAGCACCTTCTGGTGGATCAACCAAGGTCCAAACCTAGTTATCGTACATTGATTGCATCTCAAATTTCATGGCTTCTTGCCAATTATCCGAGTCTGGGCTTTCAATAGCTTCTCGGTAGGTAGTAGGATCCTCACGATCTACTAACTCAATAGTGTCACTGTCAGTGATTAGAAATCCATATCTCTCAATCTCCTGACGTACCCTACCAGACCTTCTAGGTACTTGTGTAATGGGTTCTTGTTCCACAACTGGTTGTGAACTTGATCCCATTTCCAAACCATCCTCTATAGGAGCTTGTGGCACTTGAATTTCTCCAAGTTCTACTTTACTCCCACTGTCTTTCTTGAGAAGGAACTCCTTTTCCAAGAAAACAGTCTTGCGAGCAACAAATACTTTGTTCTCGGCTTGTGAGTAAAAGTAGTATCCCTTTGTTTCTTGGGATAGCCCACAAACAAGCAGACAGTCGATTTGGACTCTAGTTTGTCAGATGTTAATTTCTTAACATGTGCTTCACAGCCCCAAATCTTGAGAAAAGACATATTAGGTTCTTTCCCAGTCCATACCTCGTATGGTGTCTTCTCAACTGCTTTAGTTGGAGTACGGTTCAATATAAACGCAGCAGTTTCTAATGCATAACCCCAAAAAGAGATAGGAAGATTAGCTTGACTCATCATAGATCGAACCATGTCCAACAGAGTTCGATTTCTCCTTTCGGACACACCATTCCATTGAGGTGTTCCAGGAGGAGTGAGCTGTGAAATAATACCACACTCCTTTAGATGACTGTCAAACTCTTGGCTTAAGTATTCGCCACCTCGATCTGATCGAATGGCTTTTATACTTTTTCCAAGTTGGTTTTCTACTTCGTTCTTAAACTCCTTGAATTTCTCAAAAGTTTCAGACTTGTACTTCATTAGATAGACATAGCCATATCTACTGAAGTCATCTGTGAAAGTCACGAAGTAGCTAAAACCACTTCTAGCTTGTGTACTTAATGGTCCACATACATCGGTATGTATTAGTTCCAATAAGCCATTAGTCCTTTCACCTTTCTTGTTAAAAGGACTCTTTGTCATTTTTCCATGCAAACATGGCTCGCATGTGTCATAAGACTCTAAGTCAAATGACCCAAGCACTCCAGTTTTGTGGAGTCTTGAAATGCATTTTTCGTTTGCATGTCCTAAACGACAATGCCAAAAGTAAGTAGGGTTCAATTCGTTTGATTTAACCCTCTTTGTATTAATGTTGTATATCGACTCTTTGTTTTGTAAATCAAGGATATAAAGGCCATTTTACAACATGGCATTGCCATAAGAAATGCCTTGGCGACGAATATGAGCATTGCCATTTTTAATAACAAAATCAAATTCATCATTATCCAAACATGAAACTGAAATAATGTTTCTGCTCATAGCAGGCACATAATAACAATTATTCAAAATAATACAAAGTCCGGAAGGTAAAGTGAGGTGATAGTCGCCTATCTCCATGGCAGCAACTCGTGCTCCATTCCCCACACGGAGGTCCACTTCATTCTTCCCAAGTAACCGCCTATTTCTTAGCCCCTGCACATTTGAACAAATGTGAGAACCACAACCGGTATCCAATACCCAAGTGGTAGAAATAGAAAGGTTAATTTCAACAACAAAAATACCAGAACTGGACGCCTTGGCTCCATTCTTCTTTTGTTCTTCCTTGAAGAGAGCGTAATTCTTCCTCCAATGCCCTATCTTGTTACAATGGAAGCAAATGCTCTTACTCTCTTTGAGTTTTGGCGCCTTGGACTTGGATTGGGCCTGAGGTGCACTCCCACTTGACTTGGGTTTTGCCTTTCCCTTTCCCTTTCCCTTAGCGGGTCCCTTCTTAATTCCTTTTTGAACCATTAGAACGGGATTGGTCTTTCGAATGTTCTCTTCAGCATTCTTAAGCATCCCATGAAGCTCAGTGACTGACTTGTTCATTGCATGCATGTTATAATTCATCACAAATGGATCATAAGCAGCAGGCAATGATCCTAAGATCAAGTCAGTGGCCAATTCCTTTGGCACTAGTACCTCAAGCTTCTCAAGAGTATCAAGATACCCTTTCATCTTGAGTACATGGGTACTAACAGGTGTACCCTCAGCCATCTTGCAAGAAATTAATGCCTTTGTTGTCACGAACCTCTCGTGACAAGCTTGCTCTTGGAACATCTCCTTGAGGTGCACCATGATCGCATAAGCCTCTTGGTCCATAAATTGCTTTTGCAATTCAGGCACCATAGTGACCAGCATCAGACAGGTCACATCGTTGGAGTCGCTCTTCTTGGTCTCAAAAGTTTCCTTTTGAACCGCAGAGGCGTTCCTTCCTGGTTCTTCAGGCAAGGGTGCATCCAAAACATACGACTTCTTCTCTTGCTTAAGAACTATTCTTAAGTTTCGAGACCAGTCTATGAAATTGGTGCCATTCAATTTGTCCTTTTCAAGGACCGATCGCAATGAGAAATTATTGTTTGAAGATGCCATTTTCAATCTACAATAAAATTTAGCAAGATTAAATGAGGTCTTATTTATGATCCCACAAACTGAATTAATATCCCTTTAAATAATTCGCATTAGTGATTTAATGTGGGCCAAGATCCACTTTTCACAACAACTTATTAGTCAAGCTGAGCTTGTACACCTAACAAGTTAAGTTACTTAGGTAGGAAAACTCCAATCATGTCTCGTACATGACTCTTGGATCAAATGGGCTAACATCTTAGGATGTTATAGCACAACCCATTTATTAGTTGCCTAGGTCCGGGCATCCCTTTTCATGATAAGTCCAACCTACATTCACAACCCATGCCTCACAAAGATAATCGGGCGCATCTAGGACTCCTAGTCTACGTGACCGATGATCGATGCCTTGACATGTTTCAAATTAGGAAGGCAACTTTATGACTTACTATTTTAGGGATTCATTTTATTACGGCTTACATGGCATACGCTTTGTCATCCATACATAGCATGCATATATATATAATTGCATAAAGTAAAGCGTGACAAACATGGGCCCAAAAACCTATAACTAAGATTCTATACTATTACATAAGAATCTTCGAGTTGGGCTTCTCCACTCCGGTGGGCTTCGTCTTGATTTACAAAGTCTTCAAGTATATTCTATTCTAAGAAATAAATGAAACTTTTACAATAAAATATAATGGCTCGCAGGCTATATTTAATTACAAAAACCCAGGGCCCATGAATGCACCATGCATATCCATTCATCACACCAAACAAGCAAATAAATATACATAGCATTCATGGATCAAACAAAGTCCAATTTTAATCAATTTAGCCAAGCCCATTAATGGAAATTGTGTACTTGAACCTTTAAGAGAAGACCCCGTGATGGGCCTGGGCCGAAGCCCAATGGACTAAATCCTCTTATTGAATAAGTTCTCTTAAAAGCCCAAAACACAAACTAGTTAGATTTGTGCCATAAATCAACTCTAGTATAATTTCCAATTTTGCCATTTTTAATTTTATGTCATACAGCTCATAAACATTAAAAATGCATATAATATGTGCTAACATGAATTAAAAATAAAATCATGAAGAACACATATAATAACACACGGCATTCAAGGAAAAACAAACAAACAACAAAACTAGTTGTTTAATGCTTATGTAATGCCATAAAATGCACAAACATTTAAATCAATTTTATGAGTCATTTAATAATCTAAATAAGTCCATAAACATTGATTTAATATTCTGTACCATTTTAATCTAAATGTGTTTTTACCATTTTAATCAAAAAAAAACAAACAATATTGATTAAACATGTAACAAACACAAACTAGACATAGTTTTAAGTGATTTTAAAATTAATCAATTAAATTGTCATGGACCAGAATTAAAACCAAATTTAAAATATGTCCAAACCTGATAATTAATCTTTAAATATCACTTACAAACATGCCAAAAACGTTTTTACATATAATTTTGAAAACTAGTTGTTAAACTAGCAATTTACATGCCAACTAGCACCTAGTTTCATAATTAACATGTACCATCAGGTATAAATAATTAAATCCGACCATTACCAGCCCTAATAACATCTTAGGACAGTATATTAACATTTCATATTAATTATAATACCTATCTAATCAATTAAAATCGTTTTTACACCAAAACAATGCAAAAAACTCAAAACAGAAAATTTCAGATTTGCATGTTTTCAAAATAACGATTTTTAATTAATTTTTTCATGCATCTAAAGCACTAAAATAAGCATGTCTAGGCTCTGATACCACTGATGGAATATGACATGGTATGATAATCATGATAGTACAGCGGAAAAATAAAAATTTTATCATGTATACCATACATATCCAAAACTAGGAACGAAAACATGCAATTTTAGGGTTTTGAAACTTACAATAGATGATACTTTTTTATTCTTTGATTTTGTGATGTCCAGCAACCAAGATGCCTTTATCCACCTTAGTTCTCGATCACCAATGCCAAGGAACAGCTTTTTGCGCCACTCCCTCTATTCTCACACACACACTTGCACCGACGGCTTAAAATCGAGATTGCTAGCTCTCTTTTTCGGTATTGTGTAATGGTTATAGTTTGAAGCTACAAAACTTGATTTTGTACTTCTTTAGATTGCTATTATTGCTCAATAACACAAGAGAATGAGGAACAATCCTTTCTCCTTGTGAAAAATTGAACAAAAGAATTAAGAGAGAGAGAGTCACTATTCACGAGTTACTATTCACGAGTTACTATTCATGCCACAAAAAAATTAGGTTTAGGGTTTTATTTCTTTTAATATATATGCTTATCCTTTAGCAAGTCATTAATCTGAATTCAACTATCCTAAGATAATTAATTCAAACTCTATCACTTCCTAAAGATAAGTAATATATTTTGAATTAAACTCCTTTGAATTTAAATTCAAATTTGAAATAAAACATAAGACATTTAAATAAATGAAATCACTTAATTAAATATATAAGTGATTTAATTTAATTTAAATTCCTTTAGGCTTTAATACTCAATTAACTTAATTAATGTAACATAATTAATTAATTGAAATTAAACCTTGTGGGCTGAATTTCTCTCTCTCATGGACCAAGGCCCAATAGCAATATTATAACCCATTACATACATTAATTTGACTTTAATTAAAAGCTCAAATTAATGTCCAATACTTAATTTAAATATTTTAAGCCCAATGCTTTGTGTGCGATCCTATAGGTCCATTTAATGTTGGCAATGAATTAATAAATTAATTCAAAGGCTATATATATTCTCTAGCAAGATATTATAGCATTCCAAATTAAATGAAAATGCATATGGCATTTGGTGACCTAATGCAATTTTGCATAGTCCCTTACCCATAAATATCAGAATTAATATAAGGCATGGAACTAGTCATCCTTATATACATTAATTCATTTCTTGATATTCCAATGACACTGAATTCTCAGATAAATAATGATTACTCATTATTTCATCTCGGTATGGCCATACACTTCTCAGTTCACTGATCAAGTGGCCGGTGATATTTTTCTCTCTTATCGAGAGGGGTAATCCCTTCACTTCTCTCATGCTCTCTAACATGAATCAGTGCATACCCAATCATACCCGTACTTGTCACTCTGTTACGAGCACGTTAGGTGTATGTCAAAGTACACAGTAATTCATAAAGAGTTTCATAGAGATTTCAGGTCTAAGAACTCCGATACAAAACTTGCATATGAGAAACACTTATGACTTGTACCATGTAGTGTTCTCATGAGCGGATCGAATCCAGATACCATGTTCTTTAACATGTATCTATGATCTCTGATTGACACTCTTGTCCTAATGATCCGTAAGACAGAACTCATAAGATCAGAGAGAGCATACTAGTCTTAATTCATTTGTTATTCCCATAATAATGACTGACTAGGGATATTTAGAATGATGTCTCATTTGTTTCAAGGTCTTACAATCCATGTGCCTCACACATGATAACTTAAACCGAAACAACACTCTTGGATAGTTTTATCAATTGATATGCACAGGAATACAAAGGATAAAACAAATGCCTCATTTTATTAATTTCAAGTGTTTCGTTACAATGTATTGGGGCTAGGGCTTACACTAACAATATCATGGTATGTTCAAGAACATATGGTTAAATTTCAATCCATTCCAACATCATTTCAATATACTTCTGGCTTTAACAGCCTGTGCAGTCGGTTCGAAACCTGAAAACCTAAAACTACCAGAAAATTAATTTTTCACTTTAAATAGGTCATTTAGGTTATTACTAACATATTTATGCAATCGAAATAATTTTTGGAGGTCAGTACACTACTTCAGAATCCAGTCAAACTTTCAGTCAACCCTTTTTACGATACCGAGTAAGAACTTCACTATTCCGTTTAAGGGTCAATCTAAGCTCATATTCCACTCAAATTATACCACCGAACTTTGTTTAACATCTATTTTCAAAAACTACTCTTAGGCCAAACTGCCCATCAGGTCATCCATCTTCGGATTTTCCTGGTCCGAGCACGTTTAATCTTTAAATATTTTCCAATTTCCCTACTTTAATTAATTTTAATTATTCCAAAATTTATCCTAGGATAACTATTTATTCTCTACATCATACAATGCATGATAAATACAAATTAAAGACATTACAATACTCCCCCACTAAATAAATTTTCGTCCTTGAAATTTAATTGAATTGAATAAGTGCGGATATTGTTGGCTCATTGTTTCTTTAGGTTTCTAAGTGGCTTCTTCTATATTGTGATGTGTCCAAAGAACTTTGACCAATGAAATCTAATTATTTCGCAGTGGCTTGATTTCTCATGTCAGAATTCTTACTGGTTCTTTGTCATAAGATAAATCAGGTCTTAATTGAATTTTTTCGATGTAATAATGTGAGAATGATCCGAACGATATCTTCGCACCATAGAAATAGAGAATACATCATGGATCCTTTCTAATTCAGAAGGCAGCTTCAACCTATACACTACTAATCTCACACAGTGTATTACCTTATAAGATCTGATAAATTAGGATTGAGCTTAACCTTTTTGCCAAATCGAATAACCTTCCATCATAGTGAAACCTTTAAGAATACTTTGTCTCCCATATTGAATTATATGTCCCTTCACTTCAAATTTGCATATGATTTCTATCGATATATTCCAACTTTTAAGTTATCTCTAATCAACTTTACCTTATCTTTGTTTTCTTTAATCAAATAAGGTCCTACTAGTTTGCTTTCACTTAACTCAATCTAAAATAAAGGTTTTTTACATTTTCTACCGTACAGTGCTTCATATGTTGCCATTTTAATGCTATAATGATAACTGTTATTGTAGGCAAACTCTGCTAGTGGAAGGTATCTCTCCGAACTGCCGCCAAATTCTAGCACACATCACAATATATCTTCTAATATCTGTATAACCCACTCGGATTGATCATCTTTTTATGGATGAAAAGCTGTGCTGTAATCCAGGTGGGCTCGCAAAGCTTTCTAAAGTTTCTACCAGAATCTGAAAGTGAAATATGGATCCCTATATGAAATTATAGAAATAGGTACACCATGAAATCTCATAATTTTATTCACATAGATTTCTGATCTCACAGGAAAAAATGAGTTGACTTAATCATCTTTTCTACTATCATCCAAATGAAGTCATGTTGCTTCCTAGTAAGTGGCAGTTTGGACACAAAGTTCATAGTAATTCACTTCTATTTCCATTGGAGAATGGTGATAGGATGCAGTAAGCCTGATGGGACTTGATGCTTGGTTTTTACTTGCTGACATACTAAGCATTTAGCCATAAAATCTGCTATTTTCCTCTTCATTCCAGGCCACTAATAAGATTTCTTCAGTTCCTGATATATTTTGTTACTGCCTGGATACATGGTGTTGTGGCTACTATGAGCTTCAATCAAGATTCTTTTCTTCAATTCCATGTCATCCGGTACACATATTCTGCCTTTATAATATAGATAATCATTATGGCCAAGAGAAATTCAATGTCTTTACCCTCTTGTATTTATGGATGAGAGAGAATAGAGGCTAACCTATATCCTACCTTTGAGCAGTCTTTACTTGCTGGAGGCATTTCGGCTACGAGTGCTCCATCTTGTGCTACATTCGGTTAGGTATTTTCTACTAAGTGCATTAGCCACCATATTTGTTTTACCAGGATGGTAGTCTATCAAGCAGTCATAGTCTTGGATGAGTTCCAACCATTGCCTTTATCTCAAGTTAAGTTCTTTATGTGTAGGCAGATATTTCAAACTTTTATGGTCAGTATAAATGTAGCATTTTTCCCTATATAAGTAATGTTTCCATATCTTCAAAGTAAATACTATAGCTACAAGTTCCAAATTATGGGTAGGGTAGCTTCTTTCATGTGGTTTTAACTGTTTGGAAGCTTAGGCTACCATTTTGCCTTCCTGCATAAGCACACACCCTAACCCATTTCTGGAGGCATCACTATAAATGACATATGATTTGCCCAAAATAGGTTGTACAAGGATAGGAGCTGCGGTCAACATACCCTTCAATTTCTCAAAACTTGCCTGATATTTCCTAGTCCACTCAAACTTGGCATTTTTTTGAAGTAACTTGGTGAATGGGGAAGCTAGTATGGAAAATCCCTTTACAAACCGTCTGTAGTATCCAGCTAAACCAAGGAAACTATGAACTTCGGGAACATTTCTTGGTGGCTTCCATTCAAGGATGGCTTCAATCTTTTTAGGATCTACCTTAATGCCCTCTGCTGAAACCATAATGCAAAAAAAAGTAACTTCATTCAGCCAAAATTCACATTTGCTGAATTTAGCATATAGCTGCTTATCTCTTAATGTCTGTAGAACAATTCTCAACTATTGATCATGCTCTTCGAGTGTTTTAGAATATATCAAGATGTCATTAATGAATACCAATTTGAATTGATCCAAGTACGGATGGAAAATGTGATTTATTAAATCCATAAAAGTAGGCGGTGCACTAGTGAGACCAAAGGGCATAACCACAAATTCATAATGCCTATACCTGGTACGAAAGGCAGTCTTGGGAATATCTCCTTCCTTTACCCCTAGCTAGTAGTAACCCGACCTTAAGTCAATCTTTGAAAACATGCTGGCTCCCTTCAATTGATCAAATAAGTCATCAATCCTGGACAACAAATATTTATTTTTGATGGTGACTTTATTCAGTTACCTATAGTGAATGCATAGCCGGAAAGATTAATCCCTTTTCTTCACAAATAATATTGGAGCTCCCCAAGGAGAAACACTCAATTGAATGAAACCTTTTTTTAACAGTTCCTATAACATAATCTTTAATTCTTTTAGTTTTGTTGGTGCCATACGATAAGGAACCATTGCAATTGGTGTTGTACCTAGTAGTACATCAATTGTAAATTCAACTTCCCTTTCTGGAGATAATCCTGGTAACTCCTCAGAAAAAACATTAGAGAAGTCCCTAACTGTGGGCATATCATTAACTTTCAGCTTCTTAGTTTTAGGTTCAGTAACATAAGCTAATAAGCTGCACATCCTTTTCTCACCATCTATATGTGGCAATAGTAGAGATAACATTGGCAAGAAAATCAGATCATTCACCTACCATTGTGATTTCTTCATTTTTTGGAGTCTTTAAAGTAATCCTTTTTAAATGACAATCAACTATCACTTGATGCTTATAGAGCCAATCCATTTCCAAGATAAAATCAGACTCATGAAATGGAAGTTCAATCAGATTTGCATGAAAAGAAGCCTACTGTATCTAGATGGGGCAATCCTTATATATCTTGTTCACAACTACATTGTGATCCAATGGATTGCTCAATAAGATATCTCGATCTAACTGTGCTTTTCTAGCCCCTTTACTTGTATCACTCCGGTGCTTAAAAAAGAATGTGTAGACCCGAGATCTATCAGTACACAAACAACATCATCAAACAGATAAAATTTACCTACAATTACATCGGATATGTCCTAATCCTCCTAGGCTCTGACTGCATAATGCTTGGCATTCGAAGGTTTATTTGCAGCTGGTGAAATTGGATCACTATCTTGTGTAGATGTAACCCTATTGGATCCTCCTCTACCTTTGCCTCGGGCTGAAGGAGTAGCTTGTCTGCTAGTAAGGGTCTAAGCAACTGTGTAGTAGCCTATGGCTGTACTCTCAAATAATTCCTTAACAAATGCTCTCAAGATCCACACTTCAAACATACCCCTATCAATCTCCAGCACTCGTTGGGATGCCGTCTTTCGCAGTGCTATGGTATGCTAACTCGCTATCTATCAGAACCCTAACCTATAGGAACATTATCCACTGATGTCATAGAAGGGGCTACCCAAGCTGTGGTATGCTAACTCGCTACTGGGATAGCTGTGGAGTCTTGTGGAGGATCTGCAGTAGAACTCCTGGCTCTTTTACTGGACCCACTACCAGCTCCTGAAGCTGGTCTCCTTCTCTATTGATATTAGGCCCGTCTATTCACTTCTTCTTGCTGA
Organism: Excoecaria agallocha; assembly: GCA_037975025.1. NCBI lineage: Eukaryota > Viridiplantae > Streptophyta > Magnoliopsida > Malpighiales > Euphorbiaceae > Excoecaria > Excoecaria agallocha. Next base: position 8,476,607 of record CM075810.1, read on the forward strand.
ATAGTTTATATTTTAGTGGCGGCATCAACTAGCTCTTTCCTGTTAGTGTACTCTCGAACTGATAAAACTCTCCTTAAATCATTACGAAGTCCCCTCTCAAATAACTGGCACATCTTTTCTAGTGCGAATCGATAGTCTTTCATATAAAAGTTAAGTCTTTCAAACTCTCCATTATATTCTTGCACTGATCTATTACCCTGGTGCAGTTGCCAGAAGCCCTCCTTCATAGCTCTCAAATATTCTTTACCCATATATTTATCCCTGAATTATTGATAATAATAGTCTCAGGTGCTCTGCTCTGGTAGGGTGTGGCATCTGATTATATCCCACGTATATAAGTTGGACCCCGAAATAAAGCCACTGCTCCCTCTAACTTTTCCTCTAGTGGATAGCGAGTAATATCAAATAGCCTTTAAATTTTGTTAAGCCATTCTTTAGCTTCCATCACTGTAATCTGCCCCCGGCCATAAAAATCCTCTGCTCCCAGCCTTCTTAACTTTTCCAGAATAGATCTTTTAGATGATTGAGATGGTGGTTGTTGTTGAGGCTGTAATCTTGAAAGAGCTATGCCTTCATCTGCATAAAATCTGTTGGTGCAGGAGGCGGAGGTGCCTGAGGCACTGGTATAGGAGTGTGCTGAGTAGACTGCTAGGATCTAGTACTCGGTATCGACTCCTATATTTTTGGATTAGCTAAGGCCTCACTCTTAGCATCACTCATCAACTTAGCCACTTGTCTGGATCTGAAAGCCATGGTCAATACTGAAATACACAAGGGACATGTAAGATTTAAATTCCAGAATTTATTTCACAATAGTGTGGCATGTACATATATCATATGCTTATTCATTTTCCCCCAGTCTGTATCACATAAATCCACTTCGATCTTAGGATCGCTTAAACCATGCTCTCATAACATTAAATATAACACCCTTCGCTCACTCAATTCCTATTATTTTGCTTTTATTATTATTATTATTATTATTATTATTATTATTATTATTATTATTATTATTATTATTATTATTATTATTATTATTATTATTATTATACCTTCTTTATTCCTATGTCAATTTGTACACCTATGTGGCCTTATTAAATTACTTATTCCTTTAAATAAAATTTTGGCAGCATGATGGCTTAATAATCACGCTACCCAAATCTCTAAAAATTTAGAATACACTCCCAAAATATTTGTCCTCCAACTCCAATATTCCAATTAATAATCATAGCACTTCTAAATTTCAATTCCACACAAACCATCTCAAGCATACATTTATATGCAATCACATATCTCAATTTCACTAAGCATAAAATATTGATTAATTTACATGCCATATTTGTTTTTTTAGATCTAATAACTATTACATTAATACAAAATATTTTTGATTTCATTTTCAATTAATCCCTCAAAAATATATGTCATGCCACACCTTTATTTCTGGATTTTATCAATCAATGTACTTATCCCTGCGTGCAGTTAAAACAAACTACGCGCCAAGCAAACTTGTCGCTTAGTGATGGATGCACTTACATAAAATTTTACCTAACTATCTTATTACCCAATTTAGACATAATTACCAAATTATCACTTAAAAATTTTATTTATCAATTTAATTCAAAATTTATTCTTTTAATGATATAATTTTTTGTTAAATACCATAATAGTTATTTTTCTCATTTAATTTCCTTTATTTACTAAATTATGTGAAATTTTTCAATTAAGTCCCTAAGTTTGACTTTTTCTCAATTTTGATCAAATTGACCTCAACTTTGAGTCGGTTGACTTTCTTTGACTTCTAATCAAATTTTAATGCATAAATTACGTTTTAGTCCCTTAAAAATTTTCTAAAGGCGATGAATTATGGTTTAGTCCATGAATTTCACTTCATTTATGATTTTGCCCTTTTTGGTCTAATTAACTATTTTAATCTCATTTTTCACCTCTTTGACTTTAAATTACCATTTAATCCCTAATTTATCGCGTAATTATCATTTTACCCTTACTTGAATTATTAATCTCATTTTTTCACTTTATCTATTATTTATTCACATTTATAATATCTAAATACTTGTAATTACTCTTTTGCTCTAATTTACATGTAAATTTATAGTTTTGCCCCTAGTTGACATCAGTGAAAATCTTTGAATTGGATAAGTGGGATGAGGAGTCCAATAGAATGGAGTGACCATACAGCCAGGGTACGATGTGGTTCTTCAGCCTAATGTATTACACAAATCTTCTGAAGTGACCATATAGCTAGGGTACAATGCGATTCTCCAGGGCACTGAATGACGAGCCATCTAAGAAATAATTCATATTTCACTGTGCATTTCCAATCAAATCACACTAATACTGCGGTGTATATGCCCTTATGGCTAGCCATTCTATCTTGGGATCCTGGATTACCAACTATTCACTAAGGGCAATATTATTTATTATATGTCAATATATATATTTCCATTATTATTTATTTTTAACATACCAAATTAATCATTTTATTCCTCATTTACATTCATATAAATTTATTAATCATATACTTATCTCTTATGTGCTTAATATCATATGAATTTAATTAATTTAAGCCATATCGTACATGTTCTTCATACGGCCACCACACCAAGTCATTTTTACAAATTTTTCCTTTTTTCAAATTCATACCATAGATAGTTTAATACTCATTTTGGGATATAATACATTAAAATACATCCATTTCACATAGAATTTATTAAGTTCCAATCATTTTCCACATTATGTAACTATCTTAAAACTTAGTACAATTATCATTTTTCATTCTAGTGAATATTATTACTCTTCTCATACCTTAAATTGATTAAATATCAACAAATTCCTAATTAACTATCAATTTTCACTAAGGTACCTTGGAGAACCCTATTTGGCCACCATGACTTCATTCCTTTTTATTTTAATTCCTCTGTTCATTTAAGCTTCTAATAAGTTATTTTGACATTATATCATTCTAAATTTAATTACTTCGTAATTCCATGCAACATAGCTTAGTTTTATAATGCAATATTTGATAGAAATTCCATAAAATTGGTGAAATTAAAGGTAAATTACATTCACGAACCTCTATTTAGCTTGAAAAACTCCTATTCTTCCTTTTCTTTCTGCTTGCCTTTCTTGGCTTTCTCTTCTTCTTAGTTTCCTTCTTTGGCCAAAAATAAAGGAAAGGAAATCATGAGTTTAAGTTGCAATTTTAAGCAATTTAAAGTTTTTACACTCTTCTCCTAACCATTCTCTACATGCACATATAAATTTCCCTCATTAATTCCACCTAAAACTAACAAAGTTACAAAATTACACCTAATCTTCCTTACCTTATTTCTTAAATCCTTGACTTTCCCTTGCTATAATTCTTTCACAAGGTTAAAGAAGAGGTGTTTTTGTGTCTAGGGATGAAATTTAGGCTTTGGATTTAGAGATAGAGAGCTTATATGAAAGAAAAATGCAGGAGAGGGAATAAAGGGGAGGGTTTGGATTTTGCAAAAAGAAGGAATGATTTGCTATGTTTTTGAAGAGTTTTCTAGATTTTTATACCCTTTTATAGTTGTCCTTTAAGTAGACAAGGGGAATGGCTAGGATTCATCCACTAACTATTGAATTTAGTTGCTTTAAATTAAGCCACATGTCACTCAATTACCCATTTATGCACATCCTACTACTCTAGGATTCTTTGTGTCTGATTATAACTTCCTAAAAATAACTCTCATATCCTTATATATCCATAATTCCAAAATTTAACCCCTTGATTTACCCAATCATAGTTTTGCACCCTGAATATAAAATTTTTGATCCTCATGATAGAATACCTTGAAAATTTTCTCCACATATCATGATATATTCAAGAATATGTGGCTAAAATTTTAGCCCATTCTAATATTGTTTCGATATACTTATGGCTTCAACGGTATGTGCAACCAGTCAGAAACCTAAAATCCCAAAACTACCAGAACATTAATTTTTCACTTTCAATAGATTATTTAGGTTATTACTTTCATATTTATGCAATCAAAATAATATTTGGAAATCAGTACACTACTTTAGAGTCCAATTAAACTTTCAGTCAACCCATTTTACCATACCAAGTAAAAATTTCACTATCCCATTCAAGGGTTAACCTAAGCTCATTTTCCATTCAAATTATACCATCGAACTTTGTTTAATATCTAATTTCATAAACTACTATTAGGTCAAACTTCCCGTCGGATCACCCATCTTCGAATTTTCCTGACCTGAGCACATTTAACCTTTAAACTTTTCCTAATTTTACTACATTAATTAACTCTGATTATTTCAAAATTTATCCTATGGTAACTATTTATGCTCTACATTATACCATGCATGATAAATATAAATTTGGGCGTGTTACATTGCACATTTTAAGAATAGGAGGAATTAACCTCTACCAAATATTTGTATTCATTTTATTCATAGGAAAGTGGGTTTGTTAGATGAAATAGACCTAGAAAAGGGAAAAAAAACCCTTACAAAAAAAGAGAAGAAAAAAATAAAAAAAGGAAAAAAATGAAAAAAAAAGAAAATAAGGGAAAGAAAGAAGAGGGAAATGGAAAACCCTTGAAATCAACAAAAATAAAAGGAAAAAATGAAAAGGAAAAGGAGACCTTGATCTATTATCTCTCACAAATAATCCTTGGTTAGTTAATCACCAAAGCCAAATCCCAAAATGCTTTGATAGCAAAGAAATAGATAGAAAATAACCTTCCCACCAGTTGAGAAAGTATAGTGATCATTTTCCTCTAGCGATTTGACCCTTATTTGATAGCCATCCACCCAAGTCTAACCTTACAACCAATGTAAGATCTCCTGATTCTGGGTTCGGTATCATCCAACCTAGTAGAGGTGATCTTTTAGTAAAGTTTGGTATATAAAAAGATGCATATGGTGTTTTTTGAGCTTCAAGCAAGAAGCCATTAACGTATTTATACATTTGAGTTAAATCTCATTCCTAACTTTGCATCCAAAATTTATTTTTAAAAAATAAAAATTCTATTTTAGGTTCAGCATTGATGCGAAACCCTAGCTTATATGCCAAACTAGAATGCCAACATACCTATAGTATTGAATATAAACAAGATAATAAACTTCTAATCTAAAGAACCCCAAATAAGATTGAATTTAAATGCTTATAATAGATTAATTTAGAAACAAGAAGAAGAAGAATCAAGCATACATTAATCATGCAAATTGCCTAAGTGTAATTCTTCATGCAATAACAACAATCAATAAAAATCAACTCTCATAAATTCGGCCAAGCCAAATGAAAATCTCATTAATAAAAAATGAAGTATCTTACAACTGAAGAATTCATCCCTTTAAATAGGCTAGGCAGCTGCCCCTACCTAGAGGAGTTACAATCAAATACTAACTCTAAAAGATAAATAATGAAATAATTAATAAAGATAATTCCGAACCTTTATTTCCATGTATATGGCCACAATATAGACTAAGTACATGAACAAATAAAGATCAATACAATTTGAAAATAATCGTAAGAGCTAGTGACAAATATGCTTAATTATCCTAAAAAAAAGGAATGAATTTAGAGATATGTTCAAGCTGTTATTTCTTCCTCAAACTCATCTCAATAATATCTCAAAATAATAAGTTTTTATCAAGGAAAATCCACTCCTTAAATTTAGGACCCTAAGTTTACTAATGCAAGCCTAAACCCAAATCTGATCCAAGCCCATTAAAATTCAGCTCTCCTATGTATATTTTATCCCCCTTAGATATTTTAAGCCTCAAATAGTTATTTTGGCCTAACTTTTTAAAAGAGATGAGCCCAACTTTAACCTACCCTACTTAAACTACCCTAAACAATTAAAATAAGCCTAAACCAACATGAAATAAAGCAAATATATTCTAATCAAGCCCAATTTGTTTTCCTAGGTTCTAAACCACCCAAATATACTTAATTACATGTTACAAAAAGAATATAAACTAAATAAATTAGCTTGAAAGCCTATTACACCATTCGGCCTAAATTTATCTTCATAGTCCAATTTAGCTTCTTTCTCTTCTTGAACTTTCATCTTCTCTACATAAGGTCTCATGAATGCTTGTAATAGTTCTTTAAGCTTCTTTGACTTTGTTCTTATGATTGGTCCTTGAGGAAGTGTTACTTTATCTCCTTTGTTGCTATTATGCTTGGTCGTGCTCATATCGAGCATACACATTTATAGAAATTGCTTAGTTCGTATTATGCTTATGTTTCGGTTCAAGAGACCTTGGTATTAATGCCTATTCTCCTATCCCCTTATGAAGAATGACTCCTTAATTTCTCTTGTTGGGATTAAACTAGTTGAGAATGTGCTATATTTAACTTATCAAGGATGAGTAAAATTCAAATTTAAAGTAATTGATGAGTTATAATTACATTAAATTTTAAACACTTCTTACAAGCTACTCTTTGCACACATCGCACATATGGCCTTCATCACACAAAAACCACAAATGTATTTGCACATGCACATAAGAAATTCATACATATCCTATACTTATATAATTTTTTGCATTTACTCACTTGAGTAATTTCTTGCAAGGAAAAATAAGAAGGGATTCACACCCCAAAGTTGGTCACAAGATAATTTAAAGCAATGGACAATCGAACCGTCAAGGAAACCTCCCATGGAAGAGATCAATCTAATTCAAGTAAAAAGAATATTTCTTGAAATAATACCATTTTCACCCTATACTTAAGGGTACTTACCAAAAGATGGCCACCTCACTCAAAGACAAATCTCCATGAGAGGAATCATGCAAAACCATGAAAGGTAAGTACCCTTTTTCCATTATGACAAACATGCTAACATCTAACCTTTTTACAGGTACTAAAATCCTTTTAAGAGGCCCAAAGTCTTTTTGTGAGCGCAAAGTCCTCTCTGTAAGGCATCTAAAGTCTCTTCGTGTGCACAAAGTCTCTTCATAAGTGTAAAGTCCACTTCGCAAGGCATCTGAAGTCTCTTCATAAGTGCAAAGTCCACTTCGTAAGGCATCTGAAGTCTCTTCATAAGCCTAAAGTCTCTTCTTGAGAATAAAATCTCTTAATGAGCATAAAGTCTCTTTGTGCGCACAAAATCCTCTTCGCAAGGCATTTAAAGTTTTTTTTATAAGCATAAAGTCCTTTTCGCAAGGTCTCTAAAATCTCTTTATAAGCACAAAGTCCCTTTATAAGTATAAAGTCCACTCCGTAATGCATTTGAAATCTCTTTTTGAGCATAAAGTCCTCCTTATAAGCATAAAATCCTATTCGAAAGACATCCAAAGTCTCTTTATGAGTGCAAAGTCCTCTTTGCAAGGCACCTACTTTAGTTGGTCAGAGGGTTAAAATATCTCCAAGTTGATAGTAATCCACCTACTTCAAGTGATCAGAGGATTAAATAAATGGTAAGCCACCTGCTCCAATTGAAAGTTCACCCCTTCAGGTATGCATCTTCTATCTTTTACTCTAAATTTTATCTTACTTAGGTATTATAGAACTATGTTCTCCAAAATTAAGGATAACTGTATATAATGGGTCCTAAGATGGCTTTTGATCAGAGTTACCTGATGAGAAAAAGGGTATCTCATAAATAGATAAAGAGCAGAGGTGTCAAGCTTTCTCCTCGAATTTCATGTTTTCAAAATATTTTTTGATCTCTTTTATGGATTTTAAATGTTTAAAAATCCTTTTTGGGATCTTTTTTCTCTTTATCTCTTTTAAATGATGCAAAATGAGAAAATCGATTTCAAAACTTGGAGCTGTATGGAGTATTTTAGCTTTATATTAAGATTCTTAAAATTAGGCTTGAACATAGATGACTTGAATCTATCCTTGCACTTGGATCAATCAATAGTAATTTTGGAATAAATTCCTCTGTAGAGCTCATATTGAGATGAATCTAAATTTTATAGAAACTAAGCTCATTTTGAAGCAACTTTCATGAAGAGAGCATGACCTAATTCTAAATCCATTATTCCCATAAATTTTTCAAAGTTAGAACACCAATTCAATCCCGAAAAATTTCCTAGGAGCAGTCATCAGTATTTTGGCAATAAATCCAAATATAAAAATTCAAATAGAGTGATTTTTGATTTATTGGAAAGATAAGACATAGAAAAACAAATGTATATAAGACATCTGGTCGAAAAAATATCATCTTCAGGTCTAAAAATAGTAAAATATTTTGAGGTAAAGATCAGTTGGCTGAGAAAAAGGAAGGCAAAAGCCATAAGTCAATGGTCTGTGAGTCACTCCCATACTGTACTTTACACCCGGGAACATAGGAAAAATTGGGGAAAAAAATCTTAGTTTTATACTTATCTCATTTTGGGATATTTAAGGATTTGTTAAGCCTTAGTGATGACTCTCTTTCCTCCCACTTATTTTTCCTCCTCCCTCTTCTTTCTTTTCTTTCACTTATTCTCCTATGAAAAATCAATATTTTTAAGTTTAAAAAATTCCAAAAAATCATATAAAATCAGGAAAAAGCCATTAAGCACCGAATCCTCATTCTTTGATAAACCAACACTGAAGGTAATATTCTCGAGCCGTAAAAATTAAAAAATATAATACTTAGTTTTAATTAATTATGTAAATAATATTTTTTAAGTTTGTTGTTTCATTAATTTTGTAGATCTACCTTAATATATCGTTAATTTCTCTTATTTGTGATTAATTGTTAATTAATTGTAAATTTGTTAACTAATTTTGTCAATTAATTTATTATATTAATTAATCAATTATTTGCTTTATCATATAATTTGGTGATTATTTGTCAAATTAAATTTATTATTTTATTAATTTTGTTCATTATTTGTTTATCATATTAATTTGTCATTTAGCTTAATATATTAGGCTATTTACTAATTAATTGGTAATTAGTTAACTTAATTGTGTGAATTTATTATTTTAGTTTATAAAATAATTTTTTATTATGTTAATTAATCTTAGTTCTATTAATTGTTGTTTAAGTGTTTTATGTTAATATGTAAACTATTTGTTTAATTTCATTATTTACTAATTAATTGTTTTTATTGTTAATTTGTCAATTTATTAATTATATTAGTTTGATTAAATTATTTATTTATTTGATTATCCTTTTTATGATATATTTTAATTAGTATTTTTTATATATGTTATTTAAGATTTTTTTTTGTAGATTTTTGGGCCAGAAAATGATTTTTCCCTTTGTGCCTTCGAAAATTGTTTTGTCAGGTCCTTTAGTGATGTATGCTTGTTCCCGTCGCTAGAGTTTTTCCTTTAAATTTCTATTGTTGCTACAGTAGACTTTTAGCGAGTTGAGAATATGGCGATAGTACAAAACTACTATCACTAAAAGTCAATGCCACCTCCCACCTTTACTTACTCCACTCATGCCTCTTTGGTCTTTTTTTTTTTATCTTTTTCCTCCGTTGTTTCATTATTTTTTTGGCCTTTTGGCTTCTTTCCTCACCATTTCACTTTATATATATATATATATATATATATATATATATATATATATATATATATATATATATATATATATATATATATATATATATATTATCATTTCTTTCATTATTATTTTTGGCCTAATGTTGTTATTAATATTTTTCTTGTATTGTTTAATTTATTAATATTAAGTTGTTAATATTCTTTTAATATTAATATCTTTATCAATATTATATTTTATATTTGCATTAATTAATTAACTTAATTAATTAATATTTATGATAAATTGATTGTGGTAATTTATCCTTTTCTTTAATTTATAATATGCTTCAATTAGTGTTTATTATATCGTTGTTATTTTATTTAAGTTTATTTAATTAGTCCAACTAATTAATATTTGTGATTTAATTATTGAATAGCTTATTTGCATATTTGTGCAATATTTAATTCAAATCATATTTTTATTCTTATTTTTAATGATAATATTCATAATTATTATTATTATTATTATTAACATTATCATTAATGCTTTTAATATTATTTCTATATTTCATATATATATATATATATATATATATATATATATATATATATATATATATATTATTTTGTTCATTTAATTTATCTATTCATTTCAATTATTTGATTATTATATTTGATTTTGTATTTAATTCATGGCTGACTAATTATTTTATTTTCCATGCCATGTTTTAATGTGCTCCCATCTCGAATCGAGTTGGAAAGCCGAAGCGGTTGGCTTAGGTTTTCCTTTATTTTCTTATTTATATTATTTTAGGTTTGTATTTAATTTCCCTTTAATTTTCCTTTTACTTCCCACAAATATGTAATAGCTAGTAAAAAAATAGTTTTTTACATGTTTTAATTAAAAATAACACCTAAAATATTATTTACTTAATTACTTGAATTTTTTTCTCATAAAATGGATCAATATCCTATTTTATTCCAAAAAACACATAAAAGAGTTTCATAAATATTGCATGAGAGAACCAATATTCTCAAATCAATTAATAGCCCAATTTATGCATGTTTTACTTTTATTGTTATTCTTTATTTTTTTATCGCACATAAATGGATTTTTAAATGATAAATTAAAAGATCATCAAATAATTTCTGCTTTATATAACATGATTTCTTTCTATCAAGCCATGAGGGATCAATTATCCCATTTTTTTAATCCAAAATACACTTAAAATGCGACCTTTTTTTGTAAATATGCATGCAAGGATCAATGTTCTCATCTAAGAGAATTTAATTAATTCTCCAATTTATGTTTGGTCTTATCTTTACTTTGTTCTTATTTTTAATGCTTTTAGTGCCATGTTTTACAGATTTTGATATGCATACTTTATAACTTTCAATGTCTTTAAGTGCACCTTTATCTTTCTTGCATGATAACTCGTGTGAGAAAAACGATGAAATATATTAATCAATAAAACTCATTTATATAAATTAACAAAGGGTATAAATAGAAGTAAAGTCTGAACTAGCTCTGGTTTCGATTTCATAAGGTTAAAACTCCTTTCGTAATATTTTATTGGATGGTGACTCCATAATACTTGCTTTGTGGTGCCCAACAGATGACTCTCATAGGTTGATTGCCAATAATGAATGACGATATCCCGATCCACTGTCTCATGCCTTTTTGAGGCTTGAGGTATCGCAAATTAGGTTAAATCCCTATCCATTGCGAAGCGATTGACCTTTATGAGTTAAATGAACCTTGATCCAATCTCAAATCCTAAAATTGAGCTATCAAGAGCAAACTGGATACCTTACAAGGTTCGACACATGCCACAAGCCTATTGCTTTTCTCCTCTCGTACTTTACATTTCTTCGTAGCCATTATTTTTAATTTTTTCTCTCGTTACTCTCATAAAGATAACATTTTATGATCACTCATCTATTGATTACACAATTTAATATATATATATATATATATATATATATATATATATATATATATATATATATATATAATAAATCAAATGAGATAAACCTAGTCTTTCTCACCTCGACCTTAACACTTATGTGCTGAAGAGTTCATTTCTCTCTTTATAGTTTGCAATTCCTTTTTCTCATCCATTAGTAGAACTTTTAAATAGCCTTTTAAGTGAAGAAGAAGATAAGAATAAGAGAAGAAGATCTAACCCTTTTTTAGGCCAAAAGTAGCTGGCCATCACTTACTAAAAAAGGTAGTAAATTTCTTGCATCTTTTAGATTAAGCACATGTTCAATTTCTATTGAATAATCTTTTTAATCCTTGGCTTATTGCATTTTCAATCCCTTGCTAAATTTTATTTACTAACTTCTTTAAATTATCATTTGTTATTTTAATTTAGTCCCATGCTTGAATATATAATCATTAATTATACAATTACCCATATACCCTTAATAATTACTTAATTACCGATCATGTCCCCATTACATGATTAACACTCTTATGCACTTCAACATTTACATTCATATGTTTGAATCCTTTCAGAGTGTTTCTTTAGGCTTTACAAGTCGCCTACCCCATCACAGTCGGTACATCATCTATATTAGATTGTCTATAGGTAGTCAAGTGCCTCAATATCTAGTAGCAAACACACTATAAATAGGCCAACACTTAAAGGCTTTAGGTAATGCCATTTTAAGACATTCTCTCTTTACAGTTTTTTCTCTAAAACTTACTAACTTAAGCATCGGAGTGCTTATGTGAGGCCTTAATATTGACCTTGGTGGGAATTATGCATAATTAATAGGGATTAAGGCTTAAGTAATATTTAATTAATTTAATTATTACATTAAAGTTAAAGTTTAATAAGGGGGTAATTTGGTAGTCTCACTATATTTATTGGGTGTGTGGTTAATTAAAGGTTTAATATAAGGTATATAAGTAATTGTAATTGAACGAGGTAATGGAAGTTAAATTTTTAAATGAGAGAAATGGTGGGTCAGATTTTGGTTAAGGAAGTAATGTAAGGAGTTTTGAAGATATTGTCCTCCACTTTGAATTTTTTTGGAAACTCATATAACCATGTGAGAAAACTTTGAGAGTTGGTAGAGATGGGGCAGTTGTATGTGAATAGACAATTCTATTTCCTTCTTCTTCCTTCTCTCATAGATTAAACTCTCTCACTCTCTCTACTTCTGTAAGTTATTCATTTAGGGTTTTTGTATTTGAATCTTCTATAAGTTGCTAAGGTAAGGTTCTTTCTCATCTTTATCATTTTCTCCTCTCAATTGGTGGAAGGGATTACTTGTGAAACCATGTTTGGGTGTTTATGTTTGTAAGTTTTATTGTAGAAGGAGATACAAGTAAGAGTAAAGGAAATGAGGTCTTAAAAGGGTGAAAAAGTTAGCTTCTATAATAGGTATGGGAATCTTGTTCTGAATGTGAGTTGCATGTGAAAGTTTTCATTAAACTGTGTTAAAAATTCTAACTAAATTAGAAGGTTTAAACCTCATTAATAAGTAAAAAATCTTTAATTATACTTGATTAGTAGGGATTTAAATTGTAGAATCGAATGACTGATTAATGCTTTGATAATGTAGATGTTAGCAGAATTCTTTATTTTGTAGGTGAGAACCGAAAAGGGAAGTTTGGTTAAATTGTTGTCAATTTCTTTAGTAATTTGAAAATGATGTTAGTCATTAATTGAAGAGTATGAACATCCATTTTTATCAAAATTCATAGTTGGAAAATTGATTGTCAATGAATCAAAGTTAAAGTGAGATTTAAATTTAGCAAGTTCGAGATTACATGTCTCGATTGGTGTTCATCCGAGGTGGAGCACTCAGTTGAGTTGGAAGCGCACTCTTTTAAGGTAGCACCCACTATTTTAAGTTGAAATAGCCCCTCTTTCGAGTTGGTTCCCACTAATTTAAGCTTTGACATTAGAAATCAACCTTAACCAAGCTTCAAATCCCTAACACGAGTTACTAAGTCTGTTAACTGAGTAAAACATCCCTCTTTCAAGTTCTTAAAGCCTTTAACCGAGCCAAAAGTCCCACTCCTAAGTTGATAAGTCCTTTCCTGAGTTTTAACTTCCATTTTTGATAGATTAAAACTTCTTATTGTAGTAAATGTTTATTTTGATATTGTATTGATGGATTGTTTTAAAACCACTTATTATTAATAATTCAAAGCATAGTTTTTCAACTAAATGTAATTGAAATTATAACCATATGATTGTATAAATTCAAAACACAATAGCAGTATAGAATATAGGTTTGGCAATATTTAGAAACATATTGTTAAATCTTAAATGAGCTTAATGATTTTGTTCATTTAAAAAGATATGTGTTAGATAACTTTATGACCCTTAAAAGTGCATGTTTGCACATATTGAATAGGTGAACACGCCTAAGGTATGTTGTTCATTTGGCATGACTTAGTTATGATTAAATGCTATACTCCTTCATTGGCTTCTGAAATTGTACAATTAATATGTTGTGCACTTATATATATATATATATATATATATATATACAAGAATATAAGATCTCAGACATACATACATACATACACACATACATACATACATATATATATATATATATATATATATATATGTATGTGTGTATGTATTATGTATGTATGTCTGAGATCTTATATTTTTGTATATAGAAATACAAGTACAATACTATTTTATAAAGAAATAAGTATGATAATCTAAAGTGTATGTGAATGATAAGTGTAAATTTAACTATGATTTTAATATGTTTTTATGTTAGTTTTATGTTAATTTAATGGCTTTATTAGTTAATTTCTTCAATTGGTGTTTTAATTGTTTAATTTAGTATTTTTGGTGTTTTTAAGACTTAATTGGAAGAAAAAGAAGTAAGTTTGAAGGACTTGTTTGCAGCTTTGATTTGGGAAGTTTTTACAAGTAAGAAAGTTGGAAATGTGATATCCAGTAGCTCCATACTTCATGGAGTGGCTTATAGAACAAAGACACAAGGTAGAGTAAAATCTTACTCTACAGAGTCAAGGTAAGCCAATCATTCTTGCTCAGCCGATCAAAATCACACTCTGTCGAGTGTGAACAATTCCCATCTACATAAGGATTCTTTAATGGACTAAACAAGAAGTCTTTTTGTTCAATTGGAAGTCTGTAGAAATAGGAAGTAATCATTGATTCTAATTCTTTTTCCCAAGTTATAAAAATAGCAAGGAACACCAAGAGAGGAGAGCTGAATTCTTTACATAATTCATAGTTTTTTTAGTTTAGTTTAGTTTTTAGAATTTAAAGAGCTATTTATTTATCTTTACGTAATTTTTAGTTTGTTAGTTTATTTTATTTTTGTTTAAGTTTTAATGACAATACATGAGTAGTCATTTTCTTTTGCTTAGGGAACTTGAACCCTCATATTTCTTATGTAATGACTTTATTTGTTCTTTAAATTGAATGTCATTTTATTATTTCTTAATTCTTGTTCAAATTCCTTATCTTTAGTTGCTTTTACTTTGATTGTTAATTTGTTAAGAAATGGTTAATAATTGAATTAATAGTAACTTAAGATATGTATGTTCATGTTTTAGTTAGTTTAATCTAATTCACAGTTATTTTTTGAAAAATATGGTAACTGTGTATTGACTTTAGGTGAATTAAGTCTATAAAGAGGTGAATTAAGAATTAATTGAAGTGAGATTTCTTGAGAAAGGGTCTGATAAATATTTAGGAATTCATAAACTGGATTTTTATGCTGAGTATCGAATTATTCTGAGTAAGGGGATTTGATACTTAGAAAGATATTATGAAAAGTTCTCTGAGTTTATTATCGATTTTCCATGATCAACTACATTATCTTTAACTAAGTTATATGCATAAGAAATTAAGGTGGATGCTCTTTTAGTAAAAGTGTTTTAATTATGCTGAAAAAGAGGAGTTAAAGGCTATATTAATAAGTCAAGAGGAAAAGTTTAAGATTCAAGAGGAAAAATTAAGGATTCAAGAAGAAATGTTAAGGACTAAAGGGGAGATAATCAAAAGTTAAGAAAATTTACTAAAGGATCAAGAAAAGAGCATTAAAAAGTTAAAATCTAAATTAGAAATCTTGAGTGTTTCATTGTAATTGCAAAGTGATAGTGGCAAGGAGAAAGAAAGAAATCAATCATTAATGGTGGATAAGGAAGAAAAGGAACAATTCATATATGAAGAAAAGTTTTATATTCATTTGAAAGGTGTATGAGAACCTCTTGTGAAGAATTTATAACCAAGCAGCAAGAAGGGAAAAATTCTCAAGTGGAGACACTGGACTCAATCCATTTGAAGATTTTATTTAGTCTAGAAGAGCTGGTAGAGTTCATATTTAAAGAAAATGAGGATTTATATTTTATTGAGAATATGGAGTTTCCAACTTTGGTGAACTATTATAAGTTTCTTCTGATGATGGGAAAAAATAAGGAGTAAAGTCCAAAGAGACTTATGTTTGGATCACAAGCTCGACCTCCAGAGAGTAACATGAGTCGAGCTGGGATTCAATAAATCATAACTTTTCTAACCCTTCTCTTTAAATTTTCATTTATTAGCTGTGTGCTTTGTTTTTAATAGTTTGTTATCTTAGATTTAGTTTAATTTAATAGACTTTTCTAAGTTTAATGCATATGGTTCTTGTTTTCTTGAGTTTATTATTTGTGTTTGTCAATTCATGAGTTTAAGCAGGAAAGGTTGAAAAAGAAGCTACTTCTAATGATATTTGTGCTTGATTGTCATAATTTAAATTAGCATATGCTTCTAGGATCATTAAAAAGATTGTATTAATTTTGGGGTATCAATAAAAGGGAACTCATACTTCATTCTCATAATAAGGTTCAATTTGTATATCAGTAGCAGTAATGGTGAAGGAAAGACAAAATCATGCATAACGGGTACCTGGCAATTTCCTTGAATAATGGTACGTTCTTGATTTAATTTTTGTACAATTTGAAGTCTAATTTAGGTGAGTATTGCTTATATTAATTATAGGAGAGGGCATGCTTTTTTAGTGATGATTAGGTGAAAATTAAAGAGCTTAAATAGTTTTGCATTAAAATAATCAATTAAGCAATTTTAGGTTTTACTTGTTTTGTGTTTTAAGAGTCCAAAGAGCATATACTCTGTGGAGTAAAATCTTACTCCACCAAGTGAAATCATACTCGTTAGAGTAAGATTTTACTCTACAGAATGCCTTAGGTTTTCTTAAAAAAAGAAAAGGTTACACTTGTAAATTTTGGTTTTTGGTGTTTTGGCCTCCAGTATGTCCATACTTGGTAGAGTGATGGGACACTCCACCGAGTGCCTCATCACTTCATCGAGTGATGGCCATATAAAAGGCCTAGGAGTTGTCCCATAGTTTAATTCATGCATACACTCTTCCATTTGTTAATGTTTTTTGCCTAGTTTTATGCATGTGCTCACCCTTTCTCAAATTCACTCCACTGAGTGCTTTAATTGATTGTTTAAACTTCATTGTACATCAATTAATTGCTCAAGTAAATTCAATCACTACAAAAAAATGGCAATTAACGATGGCATTTTCCGTCGTTAATTGCCAAAATCCCGTTGCTAATATATTTTAGGACTATGCAACGAACAGTCGCTAATAACCCAATCGCTAATATATTAGCGACGAAATGTTAAATCAGTCGCTAATCAGCAAATTCCGTTGCTAATAAGCCAAAATTACTTGCGGTTACTATAATAATAATTTTTAATGATTATATTTTTTGTCGCTAATTCTGTAGCTAATTATTTTTGTATCAATAACAACAGGTTACCACTAATAACTCCCATCACTAAATGTTAAGACGAAAGATTAGTCGCTAAATTTGTTGCTAATTATTTGTGAAATTCTTATTTTTACATATTAGCGACATATTTGTTGTCGCAAATCCGTCACTAAATTATAGCATTTAACTTTTTTTATGTATTTATTAATTTTCATCCTATACACAATAATGATCACACACATACATACATATATATATATTTATATTTTTATTCCAAAACATATATATAAAAGTAATTGAAATCGTATATAATGTTATCATAATAAAATCTCTCTTAAAACAATACAACAAAATACTAATAATATCATCCTAAATAACATGAGATTTTTTAGTTTTGAAGTATGATATATATTATAGTTTTGTATGATAATTTTAATAATCTAATAATGTAAATTCTCATAAGATTTGAATTTCCTAATTGAATAATTAATACTATAAAAGAAATATTTAGGGGGACACATTGAAGGGGTATAAGACCTTAATTGAGAGATATGTGCTACCTCCTTATGCTAAAATTCTTCTATCAAAATCTCACTTGCAAGTAATGTTAAATAAGTGCATACTTCTAATTATGACATAAAAAAATTAGACTAATAAGATATACTTCTCTTATATATATTAAAACTACAAGTAAAAAAAAAACAGAGAAACTATCCTTTTCATGCACTAGAGATTAATTTCAAGGACTCCTAAACAAATAATAAGAAAATAAGCTCTTGTGAAAACCAAAATAGTAGTTCATCTATTTTTTTGTTGACCAACAATAAGCATAATACCTTTTACTAATGTGCATGTATATAACTGCCAGCTGAATTTACACAATGATAAACCCACCAACAAAGGACAAGTGTCTAATCCTATCAAAATAATAGCATGATAATATAATAAATTGAACAGTAGCAAAGTAAAAATGCCAAGTAGATTGGAAAATGGTATAAAACTGAAGATCTCCTCTAATCATTTAAATAAATCCTCAATAGTTAGAACATAAATAAAGGAAAGAAATAATAGAACTGCCACGCTTCTTGATGAAATCTTAGCTTTAATTTGTCTTACAATTTGTGTAAATACATAGAAAGAAATCCTTTTGTGATAACAAGCCAATAAGATAAGTTTAGAAATGAAATGACATCAATAAAGGATCTGATGGAGTTATTTAAGCAAGTTAAATAATCATATACTCCTAGTACATTATCAATGTAATGTTCAGCCATATAAATGTTTTAGCATATTTACGAGCACACTTACATGCGTTGCATGGAATTGCAGTCAGAAGACCACATTTACTTTTGTTTTCTCAAACTTCCATTTATTGATCCTCGACATTACTAAAAATCAATTGTTAATCAGCTGCACAACAATTAGGAAAACCATAAGATCTTTCACAATCACTAGTTAAAGAAGTAATTATGCTTGAGATGCCACCAATCCTAGTTGGAAGCAACAGTGAAAAATGTATTGCTATTTGTAGATTTGTGATGATCTTCTAAGATTCCAACAAGAACTTTAGTTGAGAAAATTTATATGCACTAATTTCAAAATTGAGAATGAAGAGAAGAATGAAATTAGAGTGAACTTAAAATATGAATATTAGATATAATTACTGATAAAGTAAAGCCATTTCACTTGGAAAATCTAAAGGTGGTATTAGCCATTAATAGCCAATCAACACAATGGAGCAGCATAAGCACCAGTAAACCACATATAAATAAACATGTAATTGCTATTATATACTATGGGTGCCTCTCTTATATACTTTTCCATGGTGGTAAGAAAGGATTATGGAGCCTGCAAATGAAAAACAATGATAAATTGATTGCCAAAAATAACAATAATAATACATTTAGAGCCCAGAAAAACATTAACATTGTGATATAAAAGTAATACTTCTCTTAGAAAAGGAAACTAGAAGTTCCAATCCTTTGCAAACTTCATAAAAATCTAAAAGGTTGATAGCCTGTTGGAAAAAATAAAGCCCATTATTATAATAATAAACCCTTTTATTGCTAAGAAATCATATTTCCTATAAACTAAAAGGTCCTAATAGCATCACAAGTTTTGACCAAAAACATATAAATAGAAATAGACATTAAAATAAATAAATAAAATTAACCATAACACTTGTTGGTGAGCTCGTTTATAGACATTAAGGGCTTTGATAACTCTACGTCTTGGCATTTCAAAAAACTGCAAATGCACAAGTTTGATATCAAAGTGGAAGACGACAAAAGTAGCATTCCATAAAAACAAGGCAAGTTTTGCCTGATGAACTATAAAACAAAATTACTTTATCGACAAGATTGATAATTCCATCATTAATAGTACAGTATATTTTAAAGCTCTCTTTCAATACCTGAATGATTCATACATTAACAATATCACTAAATCATTTTTGATCATATAGAGGATGTATAAATTTAAACTCAATGCATAATGTTTTCAATTTAAATATCCTAAGCAGTTTCATTACTCTTCCTCCAGACCCCTCTAGACTTGGCATCCTATTCATTACTTATGTTCTATGATAGACATGTACATCCATTAAACGCTGGACTAATCTGGTCAGCTTATAAGAAATTCAATTTTTGTCATTACTTTTATATTAATCAGTCACCACATAAAAAGATTCGGTCCAAAAAGTTTAACATGCATGTTAGATGTTATAACATGAAAAAGGGGCCATGAATGCTGTAAATCTCTAAAAAAAGGCAAATGGAAATAAAAATTGAAAACATATCTCAGATATATATTTGAATTGAAAATGGAAAAACCTAGAGAGAGATATAACCTAAGAGAAAAGAGACTACTCTGCCTGTTCATATGCTCGCCGAACCGGTCACTAGAGATTTGTCGAAGCATCGTCGGAGATGCACCGAAGTTACCCACTAGTAGCTAGAGCCACAGGTAGCTTTCAGGTGATGTTCACATGCCTAATACTACCACCATTCATCAGGATCGGAGCTAAAATATCCAATTTCACCATGGCCAATCTTTTTGCTGTTGGCGAGTAGGAAGGAGAGATAAGCGCCGAAGAAGCTGCCTCTACCTCACAAAGTCATTGATGTCAATTGTGACACCCGATGCTGTCGTCAATCACCAAAGAGGGGAAAATTCATGGTAAGAAATGAGTAAGGAGAGAGGAAAAGGATATTGGAACTGCAGACGGTGGGAAGAGAGCACCAATACGTACAGAGAGGTAGCGGTAGGGTGGAAAGCCGGGGTTACCAATGACATCACCGTCGATCGGGGAAATACCTCCTCCATTTTGTTTACCCAACCTCAAACTCAATTTTCCTCCCTCCATATCCCTTTCCTCCTTTAAGCCAACACATGGTCTAAAATAAATCTAGATTTTTACTTATTAAACAAAGTTGACGTGTGTGGTTGGGGAACAACGATGTTGCACTTGTTCTCCAAGTTTTTAACTTTATTTTTTTATCTCAAATATAAATATGCATAGTCCTATTATTGATAATTATATTTAATACTATTTATTATGAAGTTTTGTGTTTAATTAACAAATTGAGAGCTCTATATCAAAATTAAATAATTTGATTTACAAAAATATATCTCACACATCCGATTTTTAATTATTTCAAGAAACAAAATAATTCATATTTTTCATTAATAAAATAATTCATATTTGTCCTACTATTATAAATAAGAATAAGTGTAAGCCATTTTAGTAAGTTAAAAAAATTGATTGGTAAAATGAAGAAACCTCTGCAAATATCCATGTAATATATTCAAATTATTAAGAAATTGGTTGAGGGAAAATGGAATCAGGAGCGAAATGATTGAATGATTTAGAATGGAAGAAAATTTGAATTTTAACGTTGGGATTGGAAATTTGGGAGGAGAAGACTGAATTCTTTTGAAGAAAATAATAATCATTTTTAATAGTAATTTTATTTTCTATTTGGTAAGATCTACTTTTAAGTTTATGAATTTTAATTTATATTTATATATTTAATTTAATTTTCATAAATTGAATAAAAATAATAGAGTTAATTAAAAAATTAAATTGTTTAGGCCAATCTACCATCAAAACTATATCATTTTAAATATAATAATTATACTCCTAATGTTTGGGAAGTCTTTCAATTAATTAAATCCATCTATCTAAAATTTTTTTAATTTTTCTAATTTTATCTAAATATATAATAAAAATGATATCGGAGCTGAAGTTCGAATCTAAAATATACTTATATTATTCTAAAGTATATTTAATGTTTGAATTTATTATAAATTGGATGCTATTATCTAGAAATGATTTAAAGTGTATATATATATATATATATATATATATATATATATATATATATATATATATATATATATATATATATATATATATATATACCAACCTTCAAATTATACTTACTCGTATAGGATCCTCAATAAATTGATCCTCGTGAACCGGTATCAGAAGTATTGCTCACATATTAAAAAGTATTGTCAGGCGACTCAAAGTTTGGGGCGTTACCAATCAAACTCCCCAATTTCAAATCTTATTTCTTATTTCCATTAAGATAACTAACTTTTTTAGTATTATTAGAAATTATTTTTCGATCTATCTATTATCGGTGATTGGGGATGATTGATGGGCCTAGAAAGGAGCACCGAACCACCAAAGGTCTAAAAATAATACCTCTCAGGTTTTAGGGCATTACATAACCACCACATATAATTGGATATAGATTTATATTTATTATGATAAGTTCATTTTTATTTTTTTTAAATAAGTTATAATTCCATGAACAACATATTATATTTATTTAGATGCTAATTTTTATTTGATTATAGATAATTATATGATCACACATAATGAATACATAATTTTTTTAAGATATGTGAAGAAAAAGGTCAATTTCACTAGTTTTAGAAGTAAATTATATTTAGTTAAATATACGGTATAAAAATATAATTATAATATAATACAATTGCAAGCAAAAAAATAAAAGTAAAAAATTATAATGTCCCTGCCAATTTTTATTATTTTATCTTTATATTTTAAGATGGTTTGATAAATATATATAATTAAAATTTTCAATAATTTAATATTTGATCAAAATTTTGCAAAATAAAAATAAATCATAAAATTTTTTATAATTATTTTAAATCAGATAATAGATTTTATATTACTATTTTATAAATATTTATTTTTATTAATTTTCATAATATAATTATATAATAATTATAACAAATAGTTTATTACTATCATTATCAAAAATATAAATTTTCTAAATAATTAACTTTAAATTTTGATAAAAAAATTACTATCAAATTGAAATATAATTTATAAATTTTTGTTTCAAAGTAAAATATCTATTTCATATGATCTATACCAAAAATACTAGAAATCAAATAAAATTATTTTTTATTTTTATTTGCGATAGATTAGCGACAATACAATTTCGTCGCTAATATTCTTTACTATAATCTAATACTATTAGCGACGATTAATTTTTGTCGCTAACCCGTTGCAAAAAGAGGCGCTAAATTTTCCCTCTAAAATTAGCGACTAAAACTTTTGTTGCTAAATTTTTTAAAACTAATTTTTCGAATAAAAATTTAGCGACGGTACTTTTGTCGCTAATTCATTGCAAAATATGGCGCGTATATTTGCCGCCAATAATTAGCAATTGTTTATTTATTTCATTGCTATTTCATCGCAAAAAAAAATAACCTTCCCATGATGGAATTCTAAAATCGTCGCAAAATCGTCGCAGATTGGCGACGAAAATAAAGCTGTCGCTAATTTACAATTTTTTGTAGTGAATTGTGCCTTAGTTTCTCTCTAATTTCATTGCCTTTTACTTAATTTTCTTTACATAAATTGTGAAATTATAGTTACTTTAGTTTAAGATTTTGCATTGTTTTTTATATGGGTTGTGCTTGTTTTGATCATAGTTGAATTAAGTGCATGTAATAGACCATTGTGATATAAATTTGGGTTTGAAATAATTAAAATTGCATTAGTTATAGCTTTGAAAAGTTGTGCACACAACATTCTCGGTAAAATGCCTCAAAGTGAAAGTAAAACTTTTTGCTCAATTTTAATTTTGCATATCATTTTCATTTTATTTGTTCTTCTCAACCCATCATTTATGCACTTAATTTGCATCTATTTTCCACCTTTATCACTACAAATCCATAGGAGCAATAATTGGTGCTTCATTGCTTTGTTTCTTTTTAAAAGGATTTAATGAGCTTTAATTATAATTCAATTTAAGTTGCAGTTTTGTGAGTATGTAGTGGCACCTAAAAAAACACGAAAAAAGAAGCATCTAGTTAGTTAGAGAAATATAAATTTTGATGAGAGTTGTATAGTGGCCCCTATGAGAACAAGGAATGTTATTACTCCCACATACATCAAAGCTCAACTTTGTTGAGGACAACAAAATTTTAAAGAGGGAGATAAAGCATAGCTGAATTTGATTTTGAACTCAGAAATTCAGGGAAGTTTCTATTTTTTTGCTCATGAATTATTTTAGTTATTTTATATTAGTTGTTTTATTTTTCTTTTAGCTATTTAGTTGGTTTATAGTTTGCATGCTAGTGCTATAGTTAGTTCACTTTGTCACTTAACTTACATTTAACTTAGTTTGCCTAGTTTTTCTCAGAAATTGAACAAATTTAACTCAATTTTAGATTGTGCAATAGTTAAAACTGTAGTTTAGCAATAACACAAGTAGGTTGTTCAATGAAATTTTGTGCTAGTTTATTATTCAATTTGGTTTATAATTATTAGTTTCCACTTATAAAGTAAGAAAAACCAGTTTTTGAACATTGAAAAAACCAGTGTACTGAAATAGTTGAGTAAGGAATTTTAAGACACTAAAACCTTCCTCAACACCCTTTGAAGCCTAAAAGCAACTCAAGCAAATTTTTCTTGTTGAAATAATTAAAAAGACTATTTTCCTACCCTTTTGATATTGTTGACCTATGTTAGCCAATTTGAGCTTAATGAGGTATGCTTAAAGCATACCATGTTTATTATTTTTGTTACACTCATTATTAACCATATAGCCTAAAATCCTTTATCTACCCTCTATAATTGGCCACTTTAGATTTGGATGGATTTATATTTATTGGGCATTTCAATTAAGTGAAAGGAGAATAGTGTATCTTTGAGCCTAGTGCTTATATAATGTCCTTGTATTACCCATTTTTATTGTAAATGCCAGTAAAAGAAGCTAGTAATAATAATAATAATTATTATTATTATTATTATTATAATAATAATAATAATAATAATAATAATAATAATAATAATAATAATAATAATAATAATAATAGCTAACGTATATGGCAAATTTTTAAGTGAGGGGTATTTACAAGAAAATAAATTGTGACTTCTTAGTAAGAAATTAAGAAAAATGAGAGGGATTTCAGTTTTGTTGTTCTTATTTGGGATTGAGGAAGCAAATTTTACAAAGGAATTATGCTTAAGAGTTTGAAATTTTTGAAATATGATTTATTCAAGTATAGAGTGGTTATTTTCTCTTTGATTATCTGTTGACCATTCTTTGATAGCCAATCCCTTAATCCCATTAAACCTAATTAAGATCTAAGTGATTCTAGGATTTGCTTTGATTTGTTTAGTAAAGATGACATTCGGGTTTGGTGCTAAAAGAGAGGCCCATGGTGTTTCTAGAGTTTCAAGTACGAAACCACGTGTACACTTAGTGTACATCAATTCTAAAGCTTATTTATAAAGTGTATTGGTGTTTTGTTTTTGAAAAGTGCTTAAATTATTTTGGTCTTGTACACACATATGGAAACAGATTATTATCTCCTTGTTTAAGTTTATTCTAGCCAGGATTTTATTGAGTTCTCTTGTTAATTATTAAACTTAGTTTTGAATTGTATAAATCTAATTTTGAGTTTCATTATTCTAAGAAGTTGGTTTGTTCAGATTTGCTTGGGTGCAAGCAAAGGCTAAGTGTGGGGTATTTGATAAGTATAAATTTAATTATGATTTTAATGTGTTTTTAATATATTTTTATGTTCATTTAATGTCTTTATTAGTTAATTTCTTCAATTGG
This sequence comes from Excoecaria agallocha, assembly GCA_037975025.1. Classification (NCBI taxonomy): domain Eukaryota; kingdom Viridiplantae; phylum Streptophyta; class Magnoliopsida; order Malpighiales; family Euphorbiaceae; genus Excoecaria; species Excoecaria agallocha. Next base: position 8,501,895 of record CM075810.1, read on the forward strand.
TGTTTTAATTATTTAATTAAGTGTTTTTGGTGTTTTTAGGACTTAATTAGAAGAAAAAAAGTAAGTTTGAAGGACTTATTTGGAACTTTGCTTTGGGAAGGTTTTACAAAGTAAGGAAGTTGGAAACGTGATATCTAGTAGCTCCATACTCCGTGGAGTAAGAATCCACTTTGTGGAGTAGCTTATAGAATAAAGACACTAGGTAGAGTAAAATCTTACTCTACAGAGTAAAGGCAAGCCAAACATTCTTACTCAGCTGATTAAAATCACACTCTATCAAGTGTGAACAATTCCTATCTGATTAAGGATTCTTTAATGGACTAAACAGGAAATCTTTTTGTTCAATTGAAAGTCTACTGAAATAAGAAACAATAATTGATTCTAATTCTTTTTCCCAAGCTATAAAAGCAGCAAGGAACACCAAGAGATGAGAGCTAAATTCTTTACATAATTTGTAGTTTTTTTAGTTTAGTTTAGTTTTTAGAATTTAGAGAGCTTTTTATTTGTCTTTACGTAATTCTTAGTTTAATAGTTTATTTTATTTTTGTTTAAGTTTTAATGACAATGCTTGAGTAGTCATTTTCTTTTGCTGAGGGAACTTGAACCCTCATATTTCTTATGTAATGACTTGATTTTTTCTTTAAATTGAATGTCAATTGATTATTTCTTAATTCTTGTTCAAATTCCTTATCTGTAGTTGCTTTTACATTGATTGTTAATTTGTTGACAAATGGTTAATAATTGAATTAATAGTAACTTAAGATATGAATGTTCATGGTTTAGTTTATTTAATCTAATTCATAGTTATTTTCTGAAAAAATATGGCAACTATGTATTGACTTTAGGTGAATTAAGTCTATGAAGAGGTGAATTAAGAATGAATTAAAGTGAGATTTCTTGAGAAAGGGTCTGATAGATATTTAAGAATTCATAAATTAGATTTTTATCCTGAGTATTGAATTATTTTTAGTAAGGGGATTTGATACTTAGAAAGATATTCTGAGAAGTTATCTGAGTTTATTATCGGTTTTCCATAATCAACTACATTATCTTTAACTAAACTATATGTATAAGAAATTGAAGTGGATAGTCTTTTAGTAAAAGTATTTTAATTATTGTCTTTAATCAATGTTAGTTTAATTTTAGTTTTTATTTTTCTTTATTGTTAGCTTACATTTAGTTTAGTTCTTGTATTTAAAATCAAAAAATTAGGGAATAATCTCAGATTAATTTTAATCTCTTATAGATATTTGGCTTAGTGATCCATGTTCCCTTGGGTACGATATTCAGGATCTTAATCTATTTTTTCCTATATTACTAGCCGATCTAGTACACTAGCTAGACACCGATTAGTAAACATGGTTAAAGCTTGCAGTTATAGTTCAATTGTGGATTAGATAGGCATGCCGATAGGGATATTGTCGTGGCTACTATTGTTGACCCCGTTTGATTCTATTGTTCATTCCTATTTGGAACCATAGCTTGACCCTATTTGGGTCTATTGTTTGATATCTCTAGATCCATAATTAATACCTACGGGTATTCATATGTTCGATACCTAATTAATGGTATCAATTACTTCCATTATCCACTTTTAGAACTTAGACAGGCTAATAAATTACAGAAAAGATCTCAAAAGTGAAATATACATATTCTTTTAATAATTTGTATGTGTTCTTCAAGATGATAAAACTATTAATTTTTTCTCTAATTTCCTTATTCATGTACTTTGTTACCTAATTGCTATGATTGTTATTAATAAGAATGATATATTATATTTTAATGTTTGATGAAAATGTTTGTTGACGACTTTTGTGAGTAGTCACCTATAATGAATTTGTTAACTACTAAGCTATATAGCTTAGCAAGGGTTGTTGTTATTTGTGTAGGCTTTACAGTTAGACTTTTTGCTCAGGGATTTAATTCTGCATCAGGGGACCAACATGAGTCTGTCAAGATTCTTGATGTAGGATGTTTTTGTTGAGCTTTTTATATGATTTTATACTCTATTAAGCATATATGCCATAATATGTGTAATAAGATAACTGTAATATAATGGTCTAAATACCAAGTTAGTCGAGAATAGTATTTTTTAATGGTGAATAATGATATCAGGGTGAATAATATCTCTCGAAGTTGAAAAAAATATTTTATTTGATAATTGAAAATAACATGTCAGTAGGTCCGTGGTTCAAATTTGGGGTCACATGGAGATCATTTAGGCCTCAAAAAGATGTTAGGAAGTTAGAGGAAATAAAAATTTAAAAAAGGTGACTCACTTCCAAATTGGAATATGACTAGTTTGGCCCAAATTGATCGGACCATATAGTATTTTATAGACCTCATAAAAATAATATAAAAATATGAATGCACTCATATTAATTAGTAAAATTATATGGTAATAAAAATTAATTTTTTGATGACTTTGAAAATTGGATTATCGAACTGATAAAAGTGAACCAGATCATAAAATAGTATCTGATTGACTCAAAAATATTTATGGAGTAATGAATATATTTTAAGGATTATAAAAGTATTTTTAGGAAGAGTTGGAATTAGGAAGTAAGAGAAAAATAATAATTTCGGTTTAAATCGTAATCGAATGATCGTGGGTTTGATCGAGGCTTTAAAAATAATAAATGATCTTTATAAATTATTAGAAGTTTCAATTGGAATCTAATTAGTATTTATAATTATTTGGTAGTGAAAACGTAATTTTATAGTAATACTGAAAATTTGCTAATCAAACCATTTTGAGTGAACCAGAATGGAAATGGACTTTGATTGAGCCAAAACAATTTATGGAGGTTATATTGTATATTTTAAGAATTTTAAAATCAATTTTGGGAGAAATTGAAATTGAGAAGTGAAAGGAATAAATTAGAATTGCTTAATGTGTTAAATATTGGATTTGGGCTAGGACCTTTGTTGAAGCACTTAGTTAGACCAAGCCTAACACAATTAAACCACCTATAAATAGTCTAAAATATATTAAAAAAAATAGAAATTTCTGCAGCTCTATCCACTATTTTTTTTTCTTTTCTCTTGGCTGAATGGTACACCTATGCTTCTCATGTCAATTTTCTTCAATTCTCTCCCTAAATTTAAGCTTCCTAAGTAATTTTTAGCTTTTCTACTTAATGGTAGCATCCTCTAATCTCCATTTGTGATGGAATAAGTAGAAAAAAAAAGGATTCCAGATTATGTGCTCAATTTAAGGTAAGAGAAATTGGTGGTTTAAAAATTATTTAAGAGCTCTAATAGGTGAAATTAAGTATATAGGTGATATTCATGAAGTTATATTGCACAAATAAAGTTAATTAATAGATGTCTCTTTGATGTTTATTTGCGGCCACCTAAGGAAAAATAAATTTAAAAGGATAGTGGTTACAAAATCTAGCTATTTCCATTTTAATTGAATTAGTTTAGGTTATGTTTGTATCATATGTGGCTAAAATTAGCATGTAAAATGAAATTAAACTATATAGGCATGCTTAGAAAAATTAAATAACAGGATTTGAAGGTATAAAATGAAAAGAAAATAAACAGAGGGTAAAGGTGTGGGGATGGCCGAATATGGTTAATAAAGAAACATTATTTTATTTGGTTGTTAAATGTAAAATAATGGCTTGAATGAGTAGTTATGAAGTATTAGTGATAAATAAGGAAAGAAATTATAAATGAGGGGATTGAGCTTAGCTAGGCCGAATAGTGGATGGAATGGTATATAGTTATATTTATGATTTAATGCAATGTAATTAGGTATACATGATAATTGAGGCCTAATATAGTTAAATTAACAATGAATGAGTGGAAAAAGTGGAAAAATAGATAAAGAAGGTTATGGACCAAAAGTGAGGTAAGTGAAATTGGGTTCTATAATTTTATTTAATGAAATCAAGGAAGCATTTTGATGGATGTTTTCTTGATGTGTATGTTGGCCACTTTGGGAACTTATGAGGAGGAGATTGTTTTATGGCTTAAAGTAAAGGAAATAAAGATTAAGGAGTGGAAATTAAGCTTATGAAGTAAGTGGATACAATATCCCTTAATTTTCATGAGTTTTGTGTGGATATATGATTACGTATGTTATGAAATTATGTGTATAATTCATGTTTAATTGAAATTAATGTATTAGATATGTTAGAGGAGGTTAGAAGTGGTGATTTAAGTGATTAAAATGGAAGAAAATAAGTTGATATGAAAACTCCCTTGGTGACCAACTAGAATATTAGGATATATTAAAGGATATCTTAATGTTTATTGAAAGGTAAATGTAGAAAACAAGTTAATTAATGTATTAGATAATGGAATTAATGATAAAGGAAGAAATAATTAATTTAGAGTGAGGAATTCTAGTCTTGGCCAAATAGTATACTTTAATGTATAAGGACATACAAGCATGTAAATATGTTAGCTAGTATATAACTTAGTTAAATAATTGATTAAATGAAGAATAACGGGACATAATACCTTAAAATCAAATTGTAAGGATGGTTATGTAATTTACCAACATAAATGTAGTTAAAAATTATCGATATAAAAAGGTAATAAGAAATGATGTGTAGTAATAAGTATAAATGTAAATGAAATGTTTGTGAATATGATATGAAATGGCAAATGATTATGTAAATGAAAGTGTGTGTGCATAGATTTGAGGATATCTTTTGTTATAATTGATATCCAAGTGAATATGGATCAATAAAAATCCTAAAATATTAATGTATGGTTATGGAATGATAATTGTACAATGATGTTGGGTATGTATTAAATGAATGATTGAAAAATTGATACTAATTACCCTTAGTAGTAGTCCGGTAGTTAATCTAGCTTAGGATATAGTTAGCTAGCCATAAAGATGCCTATACTATGGTGCAAGTCATGACAACTTGCTTTACTATGGCAGATACGCATTGGTCTCCCATAGTGAAGTGAAGTGTTAAGTGTTTAATGAAAGTGTTTGAGCGGTCCTTTGGGATCATTCCTTAGTGCAGTGTTATGGACCTATGGGATCCACATCTTGTATATCCGGATTGAAGGTTTCTGCTGAATTTATACTAGGGAAAAAATAAATAAATTGACTTGAAATGAATGACTAAATGATTGATTAAATGAAATGAATGGATGAATGAGTTAAAGTAATGAATGATTAAAATAATGAATGAATGCATGTCTAAATGACTAAATAATTGTGTAATGAATAAAAGTATGAAGGTTAATTCCTAAGTGAAAACGAAATGTAAGTGAACTTATTTGTAAATAAAGAAAAGAATTGGTATTAAAGTGTAAAGTGGCAAGAAAATAATAGGTTAAGGATCAAAATTGCAATTTACATAATGAATAGTGAACAAAGTGCATAAATGAGTTCAATTAGTGATATTAAAGTAATTAATTATAATTAAAAAGCAATTTTATAATTCAATGAAAGTTAAGTATAAAAGTTACAACTACACTAAATGATGAGTTGAAAGGATCAAAATGATAAAATAGGAAAATGAGTGGCTTAATATGTAAGTTGATGGTTTAATAGGGATCAATATGTAATTTTCCATAAAAATAGTATATTTGAGATTAAATGATAGATTACATGTCAAATAAGGAATTAAGTGTGAAGGTAAAGATAAGCAGTGGCATTAGTGTAAAAAAGTGATAAAAGATAGCACAATCGTAATTTAGTGAAAGTGCAAGGATCAAACTGTAATTTAGCACAGGAAATGTTAATTGAAAAATAAAATTGCAAATGAACCCTATTATATGGTAAAATAGGGACCAAAAATATAATTCTTATACTTAAGTAAAAAGTAGGGACTAAATCATAATTTTACATGGCATAGCATGTATTAAGAATAAAAGATAGAAAAAAATGAGCTATAAGGGTAAATAGTAAAAAATATAAGGTAAATTGGCAAATGTACAACTTTAGGGATCATATTGTAATTTGTCGTTAATAATAGTAAGGAGAAGACAAAAATGAAAATTCAGAAATAGTATAATCCATAAGTGTAATTAAAAGTATAATGAATGTTATTTAAGAAATAGCAAAAATAGTAATATTTGGCAAATGAAAAATAACTTGTAAATTAATGGAATTTTAAAAAGGGACTTAATTAGGAATTAGTTAATGTAAGGTTAATGGAAGATTAGCTTACAAGCTAAATTAGAACGTGATTAGTAAGTGAAATAAGTATGAAAATGTTAGAACTATTGAGGATAAAAATATTATAGATAGTGTAAATGCATATGTTAATGATGTTAGTATTAATAATAAGAATAGTAACATCACATTAATTAGTAATACTACTATAATGTTAAAGAATGAATAAAAAAGGTTAGCAAAGTAATGAAAAGAAATGACAGAAAGGTTGATTAGAAAAGTAAAGTAATAGTATTACTAAATAAGACCCTAGTACTTAAATATTAACGAATAAAAGTGAAACATAGTAATAGCCAACTCTAGTAAATTAGTAGATAATCGAGGTTGCGGTATTAAAAGGGTTAATGATGGTATAATATGAGAAACAAATAAACTTGTGTATGTATGCATGTGTTTAAGATAGGAAAGTTTGGGATATGTATTTCACCACTGGGCATTTTTAATACTCAGCGCGTAGTATTGTGACTGCGCACAGGTTTCGAAGTCAAAAAAATTCAGCAAGTTTTGCTAACAAATATAGAGGATGATGGAAAGCAAGGACAAGGCTTAGGTATGGCATGTATATTATCATAAGGAATAGGAATGTAAGTGTTAAAATTATAGTTATATATATGTATAAGTATAAACTGTATTAGAATTATTTTATGATTATAGTGCTTGAATGTTAGTGATGTTTGGAAAAAAAATTTACTAGACTGCCTGGTATAGTGTAATCAGATGATTTTAGCTTTGATGTGACATCTAAATTAATCAATATTCATACATATAATACAATGTTATATAAGTGTTACATGTAAAATGTTATCAGCTCACTTTTGGGATATTAACTGTATATGTATGCATGAATGGTCTACTAATAGCATATACAACATATGCCATAGATTGTTGAGTCTATAACAGGTATATATATATATATATGAGATTAGCTATAGCTTTATTTAAGTATTTTTTTTTATTATAAGCAAAGTGGACTCTGTCTTGATTTTTTTAATCTATATGCTTAACATTATAGGTAAATAATAGAGTCATATTGCATATAAGAGGGTGTTATAGCTTATTTCGATCCTACTGGGCACTCTTTCTTGTAGGTCTCATTTGGCAAGTGCATCTGACCAAATCCTGATTCTCCCATTCAAATTCTTTCATTTAGATATACTCAGAAATATCATTGGTGCTTTCGTTGAGGGTAATAGAAGATTCATGAAGACTACCTAAACATTTAGGATCCAAAGCTGATGATCACTCTGGTAGTGATCGCAAAAGTCCCAGGTCTACTACGAGGATAAATGACACAAATAAACCCCTTTTTAGGTCCCCTACTAGCAAAAACCTCATAGGAGTGTTTAACGAGGAGTTCATGTCTTAGCCTGAATCTACTTCCATCATAATGAAGAATTTGAAAATAATCACTGGAGATTTTGGCTGAAAAAATAGAAGGGTAAACAATCCTTGGAGATCTATCCAAAAGGGCAAACAACTTGAGACCTCCATAATAGAATCAGAAGGTGAAGGCAAAAGGAGGGATGCCAAACAATATAGGAATACAATATTGCAAATAAGGGAGCCTATTAAGGAGCTCAAATCTGGCACACAGGTTATAAAATAACAGGTTGATAGAAAGGACAAAGGAAAGGGGAAATTATCATCTATAGATAGGAGATATTCCTTTATAAATGATCTAACTCACACCCCAAAGAGATTTCCCTCACCCTTCACTAACCTTGGAGATAACTTAGGTTACATGTGCACTCCTAAGAGGAAGCTAATGAAGAAAAAGAAAGAGGAAGTGGACAACATTGTAGCTGACTGGAATGAGAAATGGTTCTTATAATAGATCGAAAAATTCGGTCTGAAACATCCTAAAAATCCAATATTTGATAGCAATATTGTCTCACCTTTTAGCTAGGAGATTCAAGATGCTAAACTTCTAAGAAGATTTAAGGAAATTAAATTGCTTAGGTACACTAGTAAATTAGATCCTAAATGCCATATTTCTAAATATTTAACGCAAACACATATATATTCTTTTGATAATTGAATTTTTTATTGAGTATTTCCTACAACATTAGTAGGTGACACTTTGCATTGGTTCCATGATCTTCCTTCGAAATCAATTCATTACTTTAGGCAGCTTTATGATATATTCACCACAAGGTTGATTGTACAAATCTGGACTCTTAATATTGTTAATAATCTATGTAACCTAATGTAGGGATTGAATGAAACACTGAGGACCTACATCAATAAATTCCAAAGCTTAGCCTTTGAAATGAAGAATTTACATCCCAAGGTGGCTACAAATGCTCTAGCACGAAGCATCACGAGCTTCCAAATATTTGAATCCATCATTATCCAGGCCCTAATAGATTTTGCCAACCTAATGGATAGGACTAACTAATATATACAACTAGATGATGCTCTAAAGGTTAGAAGATGTATGAACTCAGTGGCAGAAAGGATGCACCCCTATGGATGGCAAGATAAGAAAAGAAAAAGCCCTGAAGGAATAATTACTTCTAGGAATTAGTTGAGGAAGAAAGAAATTGATCATGTTAGGTCTGACTGCCATGATCATATTTTAGCCAGAACCTCTACTCCAATTCAATTCCTTTCCTGCTAAAGTCCTAATGTAGACCAAGGAGAAGCACAACAAAGTGAATTAGCAAAAAAAAGATGTTTTATCAAACATATGCCCGTAGAAATAAAAACAAGTATTGCGAATTCTATAGGGGCATTAGCAAGATCACAAATGATTTTAATAATGCCTTAAAGGAAAAAATTTAAAGACTCGAACAAAAGGGATATTTAAAAATATACATAGGCTTAATTCCTAGACAACCATGCAAATCATCACCTCAAAGTGAAGACCAATCAAATTTCGATGATGGTAAGGAAAAGAGAAAGCCCAAGAATGCCGATCAGTGAAGATAATGACTAGGGGTTATTAAAACCTGATCGTTGGTAGCTCATCTTATAAAAAAGATTTTTGGAGAAAGCATAAAGGAAAAGGTGTGTACTTCTTAGCAAAATTCGAAAAGTTACAATCAAGTTTTATCTCCTTTGAGGATGTTGGTGACTTAAAGTTTCCTTATAAAGATGTCCTAATGGTGCAAGCTGCAATTAATAATTTCCTTATCAAAAGAATTCTTATAGATAATGGAAGTACGGTGAATGTCCTCACTATGGAAGCCTAAAAAATTATGAACCTTTCGATTAGAGATTAAAGCCTATTATGTTGGGTTTCGATGGATTAACTAAAAATGAAAATGCAGTGGAATAATTAAACCCACCAGGATCTAAATGATTCAATTGATTTAAAAGAGAGGATGTAACGATTACCAATCTCTTGAAGCACAAAAATAATCAATTTTGTAGGTTCTACCATACATAAAATGAACACCCTCTACCGATATCCACACTCGAATGTGATGGTCAAAGTTGCACGCAGTTCTAGCTCCATTCTTTGGCCGCTAGGGTTTGATCTTTCTGTATTCTTATCAAGGTTACAGAAAATTATTTTTTTATCTCTCCACACAAAATAACGGCTGCTGCTTTTTAATGTATTCTCTTAGGGTTTTAAAATCTAAATTTATCACTATATATATGAGGTATCTTAACCCTAATATAGGAGAGAAAATTTGGGCAAATATTTTTATTAAATAAGAAATACTTTATTTCTTATTTAAATAATAGGAATTGTAATTATTTTACTTTATTTCAAATTTTATTTTTTTTGACAGATTAAAATTCGAAACACTAGAATAAACCCTTAGTCCATTCATCACATTCTATGTGTGCAACCCAATAGGTTCATATTATGTTAGAAGTGGGTCTCAATTCCATCATAGATCCACAAGTTATAAGCTGCCTCTGGCAAGACATTATGACTATCCAAATAGTATGAATATCAATAATTCATTTTTAACCTAATAAAATATATTATAATCCCTTTGTCACACAATATCTTATTTGAACATAAGTTATGGTCAATGTCAAACTTATATAGTCCAAGCATAGAGTTTTTCGATCACTAAGTATACTAATAATATCAAATGATATTAAACGCTCCATCAATTTACTTGAGTATAGCCATGTATTTATTAATCCTACTTATCAAGGGGTCCAATAGATATTTCTCTTATAAGAGACAAATAAATTTAATCTTGATTATTTACTATCCTCTACATGATTTTCATCATGTCCAATCATAATCTTATAATTATCCAATTAAAAATAATGTTCGATTATGTTAAAATATAAGATACTGTGATAATTTTAGGTCTAAAGATCGATAACATAACTATTATGAGATCACTAATGACATTCACCCATGTAGTATCTTATAGCAGGTCTATCCAATACATGTTCCCTAACAAGTAACTACAAGTTTGATTTATATCACTGCATATAATCATCCTATGATTATCAATCAAACCTATACTAGTCTTAATTTATCTTTATTCCTTTAATGATAAATGACTAGGAATAGTTAAATAATATTAGATTGTCATTTATATATATTATTATAATATAATATGCCAATAATATAATAACATGAAGAAAGCCTAATTTTATAAAATTAAATGTGAGAGTACATAAAAGACTGAATGTTTGGCCTAGGGCATAACCACTAACATATTACTACCCCGCTAATCGAACTTGGCAATACCACTATCCTCGTGGTAAGATTGGTAGAACTTTTTATAGAGCTAGGAGAGGAAGTAGTGACCTACATGTCCAAAACCTTGTTCATGGCAATAGACATGAAATTTGCATATGATGCCAATTTTGGAAGATTGTTGTTGTTCTAGAGTGAAGCTGTCACTAGCATAAGATATATTTATGAAAATTCCCACAAAAAATGGAGTGGTAATCTTGAGAGGAAACCAAAATGCCTCAAGAAAAGCCTACATTGTTATGATAAAGAAAGTAAAACAAGCCAATATAGTGCAACCCGAATTGGAAAGGGAAGAAGAGGCCAAAGTCCTTAAAAGGTATATGACGTAATTTTTCAATCCAAACATCTAATGTAATTTTTCCTATCTGTATTCAATGCATATTATCCCGATTGATGATTTCCCAACTGAAGAAATTATTCCTAATCACATGATTGATGCTTTACATTTTATTTGTCTTCTTGATCGATGATTTTTCGATCGAAGAAATTAATCCTAATCACATGATTGATGCTTTACATTTAATTTTCTTTCCTCTCGATGATTTTTCGATCAAAGAAATTGATCCCAATCACATGATTGACGCTTTACATTTGATTTATCTTCTCGATCTATGATTTTTCGATTGATGAATTCAATCCCAATTTAATGATTGATGCCTCATTATTTCCCAAAGTTAAACTTATAGCCATATAATAATTTCAATCAAATAAAGCACTTATAAAAATTATAAACCAATATGGAGACTTGAATTTTAACCAATATGGTCAATTAACATACAAGTTTCGAGAAGTGTTTATCTTAGTTATTCTCCCTAAAGTTTGGGCACTATTCTGATTTCGATTAGATTAAGTTATCTTCTAACTTTGATGACCTACTTAAAGTCCTATATTTCAATTAATTTAACCAAGTATACATACAAGTCTCAAAATATCATCTCATTTTCCTAAGTCAAAATGTCACAATATCCCAATTTCGATCAAGATAACATGCTTTGATCTTAATGTGTTAAACCCAAAATGATTCAAGTTAAGAGAGGTTTTCTATGCTTAGAAAAGAAACACTTAGAAGTACCTCACCTTATCATTCAAATAATATCAGAGGAAGGATAGATAAAGGAAGACCAATTTCATTATTTGGAAAATTTTAGAGCTATAAACGAAAAGAAAATGCAAAATTAAATACAAAAGCATAAAAAAATTTCTATTCTATTATTTCTCTTCCCTAGGTTGATTGGTAACCTCAGCTGGATACTATTTATCCTTACTTTTGATGGGTGGATCAAGTAAGCTAGTAGGTTCTTCCATAAAGCAAAAATTCTGATCAAGAAAATGCCTCTCACACTCCAACTGTACCCTTATCAGCTAACTCCTTTTGATGGGTTTGATGGAGGAAGTCCAATCTCTTTTGGAGCTTCTGGTTGATCAAATCAGCTGACCCTACATTCATTTGAAGCTCTTTGACTTGAGCAGAAAGCTTAGTTATTTGGGAAGATAGCTCCAGTTGAACATATTAAAGCTGAAAGGCATGTTCAACCCTAGGAGCCTTTAAGTCTTCCATCAATTTTTGGTCCAATTGGGTCTTTACTACAAGTTTCTCTTTTTAAGTCAAGTTTACACTATAAAGTCACATGGCTCTTTGAATAACCTATTCAAGATGGTAAAAAGGTAATAACTCAAATACTTAGAACATTTTAAGAAAAAAATGGAATCTATAAGCACTTACCTAGGTGCCTTAAGGTTGATCTTTGTTAGCTCTCTATTTGGTGTGGTAATCATACCTATATCATTCATGTCCTTCTCAAACATGATGCCCCTACTCAGGTAGTCTAACACCCATACATTTCATATATAATACCATTAGCCAAACTTTTGAGATAATACCTCTTTAAGAGGAAGAGACCCTATCTTAGAAGAGGGCATAACAACCACATCAGAAGATCCATTTAACACAATTTACTTGAAAAAACTTGATTACAGAAACATTTCCCTCAGTTTGATCCAATTAGGCATAAACTGAAGTTATAGTCACTAGAAGAGGAACCTTTTCCACCTTCTTAAATTCTTTTTATCTCTTAGGGTCAATCTCCTTGCCATAGTAAGATAGAAAGTTCGATCCTTACCCCTATGAGATTTTCTTTTCTTCTAAGACTCTTGAGCCTTCTTTGCCCATTTAGGGATATGTTTTTTCATCTCATGATCCATTAGAGCTGCAATAAGGGGAGAAGAAAGGAACAACAAGTTAAAATTCATGTAAATCATAAAAGAATAATTTTGAATAACACAGACACTTATGTATGAAACATGACATGAAGTTCTAAAGGCTCACTCTCATCAAGTCCATCTAGAGAGGCTAACAAAGTCTCTGAACTGGTCGGATCATTTTCATGATCTTCTATATATTTCATCAGTTTTTTTATGTAGTCCAAGTCCTAAAGTCGGGTCCTTTAGGAGAGTTTGCTTGGGTGATTAGTGTAAACTCACATCAAAACCTCTTTTTTGCTCGATTAGAAAAAACCTTTCTCTGAAACCCTCTATTCATGAAGGAAGTGTAAAAAGTTTCCTTTTATTTATTACAGTAAATTAGAATTCTATCTTGTCCTCTGAACTAGACAAGTAAAAGAAATAAGAGAAAATTTTAAGCGAAAGAGCAACATTAAATGAGCTGTACAGAACTTTAAAGTAAGAAATTCTTCTCTACCCATTCATATTTAGTTGGTTGGGTGCAATCCCATAACCTCGAAGAATGCTCTGAACAAATGGATTTAATGGAAATTGTAACCCATATTCTAAACAACCCTGAAAATATATGAACCATTTTGATGGGGTCCCAAATGGATCACTAACATAAACAAAGGATAAGCTAAAACAGCTATATCCTCGAGCAATTTCAACCTCTTTTTTAACTCTCTCACTTGTGAAGTATTTAATTTGCTATGCTTGGCTATAGGATCCTTGGTTCTATATGATTCTAAAAAGCTAAGGTCAAACCTTTGATTAGAGCTTCACTCGGATTATTACTTGAAGTCATTCTTAGAGGAAGAGTCATTAAAAAATCCCTAATTTGCTCCTAAGAGGTATCCCTAAAATGCAAAGGAGCTAAAAAGTGATGAAGATGAAGATAAGGATGAGGATTTGGATGAATAAAATTTTCGGACATCCAAGTAAAAAAAAAACTTACTTGGCAAAGAAATACAAAAAAAAAAATTGTGAAGTTGAGAAAATCTTAAAAATGAAACTTGAAAGCTTAAAGAAAAAAGTGAGAAAATTTAGAGCTTCAGAGAAAGAAGAAAAGAAAATTTCCAAAAAGGTAAGAAAATACTTATGAACTGACTATTTATATTAGCAAGAGATAACTTCTTTAACAAACCGGGCATAGCTAACGAAACAACTCTACTACATGGTGACCTACAATTGGATGAAGAAAGATATGAGATGCCCCTATCAAATAACGTCACTAATGAGGTGTTACTTCTAATAGTGACTCATCAGGCAATTAAAAATGTAGTTTGAGAATAATGGTTGGATATTGAATCCTAAAGCATCTAGAATTCTACCAGAATTCGAAAGGTCAAGTCAATAAAACTTTAACCATTTAGGATAGTCAGAAGCATTTGGCTAATACCGATCGGATTATTTAGAGGGGATAAATGATAATGCCTACATTGTTATTTACTAAGCCCGAAGTATTCCTGGGACAAATCCAAAAATAGATCAAAGATATAAGTTCGATCTTACTATCCCTATGTATAATATGATCTACTATCCCTATGTATAATATGATCGGACTAAAAAAATATGGTAAGATGCAACCATCACATCCTTTGATTGGATTGGTTGGCCTGATAGATCCTATTACTATCGTGTCATCTAATATAAGCTGCCTACCCGTCACAATTGGTATACCAACTATGTCAAACTGTCCATAAGTATTTAATGTCTCAATATCCGGTACTAAATAAACTCTATAAATAGTCTAACACTTAAAGGCTCAAAGTAATGCCATTTTGAGACCTTCTACCTATAGTTTCTCTTTTATAAACAATCTAACTCAAGCATTGAAGTGTTTATTTCAATCCAACTGGGCACTTTTTCTTATAGGTCTCATCTAACAAGATTAGACTGGAACCTTATTCTACCACTCAAAATCTTTCTTTTAGATATTCTTAGAAATATCAATAACTTTTATTTCTCTCTAAAATAAAGAGAAAAAAAATAAATGAGAGTAAATAAAATAAAATTTTAATTTTTGTTCTTTAATTATGAAAGTGTAAATCAAATTTTCCTTGTATTTTAATGAGAATACCAAACAATGTAGAGTAAAAGAAAGTAAATTTCATTTATCTCATTTCATTTCCTTTCTTAAAGCAATTTTTTCTCTCCTCATTACTCTCATCCAAATAAAGGTTAAGTCTAACTAATTTTGTCTTTTATTCTAGGAATCCAATGCTTAAACACTATTTGAACTCTTTGTAACTAAAATAACAAGATAAAATGCATTTTGAAGTTTCTAAATTTTAACATTGTTTATATTAAATATTTATACTTCAAAGAATTGATATTAGATCTATTATTTTTCATGTCACTCACATTAAGTCTTAATTAAATGGAATTGGTGCAATTGAAATGCATGATTTATTAATCTCGTGTGAGGTCAATTTATAATGATTGAAATATCTACCAAAACATCAAAAAACTTAAAAAAATATACAATCATTTCAAATATTAAAGAGGTTATGAGTTCAATTTTTCTTCGATTGTTTATATTTTTACAGGTCTCATATTCATTTTAAGTAAAGCTCACGTGAGATTAACAAATCATGCGTTTCAATTCTACTAATTTTATCTAAAATTGACCTAATGTAAGTAATATGAAATTAAAGGAATCCAATGTTAAATTTTTGAAATACAAAGATTTAATATAAAATAGTTATAATTCAGAGATTACACAACTTGTTTTTCAAAAATAAAAAATCGCATAATCCATTTAGATTTTCATAAAATAATGTCAAAATTGAGACCATAATTAAAGAGTAAGTGATCACATAACCTATTTTATGAATATTGATTTATTATTGTGTTAATGAATTTGGCTATTTTGAAAATAAACAAGTTTTTTTATATATCTATGTAATTACATTTTTGGGTGGTGATAATGCTTATATTATTATTTATTGTACATAAAACATTCTTAAGCCAAGACCCATTAAAAATAAAGGACATAGACTCATCGTCATCCTCCTTACTTATGATCTGATAGAACTAATGGATATGGTGAGATATGGTCATCACTTCTTTTGACAAAACTAGCTGGCCTGATAGAGCAGTACCCTATCATATCACCTGACATGACATGCCTATCCATCACAGTCAACACACCAATAGTGTCAAGATACCATTAGGCACTCAAGTGCCTTAATAATTAGGTACTAAGCTTACACCATAAAGCCTAACTTTTGAAGGCTTTAAGTATTGCTCACTTGAGACCCTTTCTCTCTAAAGGGCATTACTAACTTAAGCATCAGAGTGCCTACACTTGGTCAGATAATGATAGTCTTTCTTATAGGTCTTGTCTAGCAAGATAATTCAATTGAATCTCTAGTCATCCCATCCAATCTCTTCTACTAGATATTCCTAGAAATATCATTTGGTGCTTTTATTAAGAGGTGATGAGTGATTTATAGAGATAGTCAAGATACTTTAAAGCTTGAGATGATGATCATTTAGGCAATGATTGTAGAAGGCCAAATCCCCTCCTAGGTCTCCTGCATATGATAACCTCTTGAGGGCATTTAATGATGAAATCATAGCTTAACTAGATTATATCCTATAACTATAAAGGATTTGAAAGCAATCCTTGGAGATTTTGGTAGAAGCATCATGCCATCTGTCAGGAAAGGCAAATAACCTTAAACTTCAATGAGGGACTAAAAAGGTGAAAGTGCAGGAAAAGATGCATTAAGACATATAAATAAAGGAATACAAATCAAGGAGCAAAATGAGGAAGATTGATCTAGCATAAGGTTTAATGTTCAAGATATTGATAGAAGGAGAAGGTATCTTCATCAGGCAAAAGCAGAACCTTTATGCATGATCCAACCTATACTCCAAGGCGACCCCCTTTCACCTTTTATCAATGTAGGAGATGACTTAGGACATATGTGCACTCCTAAAAGATGATTAACTAAAAAGGCTAAAAAAGAAGTTGGCAATCCAATGAGTGATTAGAATGAGAAGTGTTTCCTATAGCAGATTAAGAAAAGTAAACTCGAACATTCGAAGAAATCGATGTTCAATGGCAACACGGTCTCTTTATTTAACTCGAGGATTCGAGAGGCTGAGCATTCGACCAGATTTAAGGAGATCAAAATGCCCAGGTATACTAGTAAATATGATCATAAATGCCATATATCTGAATATCTAACATAGATAGAAATGTATTCTTTTGATGATCGAATTTTTTGTTTGAGTGTTTTCCACAACATTAGTAGGTGTAACCTTAGATTGGTTCTCTGATCTCCCTCTAAAATCAATCCATTATTTTAGTCAGCTCCACGATTTATTCATAATGAGATTTATTGTGTAGATTTGAACACCTAAAACTGTTAATGATCTATATAACTTATTGCAAGGAGTTACATTGATAGATTTCAAAGCTTGGCATATGAAATAACAAACCTACATCTAGAGGTAGCAATGAATGCTCTACCTAGAAGCATAATGAGTGTCAAACTATTTAAATCTATTACTACTCGACCATTAATGGATTTCGCTAATCTAGTGGATAGAGCAAATCACTACATTCAATTGGATGGTGCCTTGAAAGCCAGAGAAGGGATGAACTCTATAGTAAACAAAATACGACTTTATCGATAGGGAGATTTAAGGAAAAAAAGTCCTAAAAGAGCTAGTACCTTGAAAAGCTCAATAAAGAGGAAAAAATTAAGCATGTTAAGTCTGATTGCCATGGTAATAATTTGGCCAGATCTTGTACTCCACTTAATTTTTCTTTTGCTAAGGACTTAATGTGGATCAAAGAAAAACATAATAATGAACTGGGTAAAGAATATGTCTGACCATATATAAGTTAGGAGAGAGAAAAACAAGTACTGTGAATTTCACAAAGATGTTGGTCACACCATCGATTACTATAATGCTTTAAAAAAGAAATTAAGGGACTTCTATAGAAAGGATCTCTAAAAAGATTTATCATCCTAGCACCAAAAGATTCATATAAACCATCACCTTAAAGAAAATACCAATCAAATTCTAATGATGATAAAGAAAGAAGGAAGCCTAGAGGTGTCAGTAAATAAAGGCAAAAACTAAGGGTCATTAAAAAGATTGTGGCTGGATCATCATATGAGGAGGACTTCTTAAAGAGAAAAAGTTTGTATTTCTCAGCAAAATCCAAGAAGTTACTATCAGTTTCTATCTCTACTAAGGATGCTAAAGACTTAAAGTTTCCATATAAGGATGCTTTAGTGGTTCAGGCTACAATCAATAACTTCCTTATCAAAAGGATCTTGGTACATAATAAAAGTACAATGAATGTCCTCACCTTGGAAGCCTATGGAAAAATGAACTTGTCAATCAAAGAACTGAAGCCTATCATCACCCTACTGATTGGACTTAGCAATGTTATTGTCTCGATGGCAAGTTTAGAACTTTTTATAGAGTTAGGAGATAAAAATGTTACCTATATGTGTAAAACCACATTTATTATGGTGGACACGCAATTTTCATATAATGAAATTTTTAGAAGACCTCTATTATTTCACAATGGAGGCCATTACCAATATAAAATACATAGTGATAAAAATTCCCATTGAAAATTGAGTGGCAATCTTAAGAGAAAACCAAAATGCCTCAAAAGATGCCTACATTGCTATAGTGAAGGAAGCTAAGCAAACATGCTTGGTACAACCCAAATTAAAGAAAAAGGAAGAGGTTGATAGGCCTAAAATGAATCTTAAGGGTGATCTGATTGTTAAAGAATATATAAAGGGAAAAAATTAAAATTAAATCAAGCATAACTAATGAAATTGAGAAGGAGGTTATATAGGAATTGATGATCAATCAAACTTTTTTTTCACTTGGAGACTATAAGATATCTCAAGCATAGACCCAAATATGATTACTCAAAAGTTAAATGTTGATCCAAACCACCCACATGTCAAGCAAAATATGAGGAGGCATACCCTCGATCGAAAAATTTTATTTTTGAATAAGTTAATCACTTGTTGAAGTTTGGATTTCTAAAGTGGTATTGGTGAAAAAAAGAATGAGAAGTTGAGGATATGCATGGATTTCATCAACCTCAATATGGCTTGCATTAAGGACAGCTATCTATAAGCATTGATTAACTTGTAGATGCCACTGCTTGCCAAGCTATCTACTTTTTACTTGATGCTTATGTAGGATATCACCAAATACTGATGTGATTGCTCAATCAGGAGAAAACTAGCTTTATTATAGATGAAAACACCTTTTGCTACAAGGTTATGTCATTTGAACTGAAAAATACAGAAGCAACATATCAGCATTTGATGAATAAAATCTTAAAGGAGCATATTGTTAAGAATTTAGAAGTTTATATTGATGATATAATCTTGAAGAGTAAAAGCCAAGAAGAACATCTAGCCGATCTAATTAAGGTGTTTACCACTCTCAATCAATTTCAAATGAAGTTAAACCCTGAAAAGTGTATCTTTGAAGTTCCATTTGGAAAGTTCTTAGGCTTTATGGTATCTTAAAGAGGGATAGAGGCTAACCTTAAAAATATTAGGAGAAGATTAAGACAATTATGGATATGAAGCCCCCAGCCAATGTTAAAGACATCCAAAGGTTAAACGGAAGAATAACAACATTAAAAAGATTCATCTCATCCTCTTCCAAATGAGCCACACCTTTTTTTAAAATCTAACCTCAAAAATATTAGGAGAAGATTAAGATAATTGTGGATATGTAGCCCCCAGCCAATGTTAAAGACATCCAGAGGTTAAACGGAAGAATAACAACATTAAAAAGATTCATCTCATCCTCGGCCAAATGAGCCACACCTTTTTAAAAATAATTAAAGAAAAAAGTTATCTTTACTTAGGGAGAAGATTGCTGGAAAGCTTTTAAACAATTGAAGCAATTTTTATTGAATCGTTCTCTACTAATCCAACTAGTTCCTGGTAAAAAACTCTGTCTCTATCTATCCATCTCTATAGAGGCAGTAGCAACAATCCTACTTAGAGAGGAAGGAACTCAATAACTGCTTATCTACTATATCAGCCAATTGAAGAGGATCGGAGTTGAGAAAGAGCCCAATCGAGCAACTAATCATTGCATTATTGATGTACACTAGAAAGTTAAGGTAATATTTTAAAATGCACACTATAGTCATCCAATTAGATCAACCACTTAGGAAAATCCTTTGAACACTTGATTTGGAAGGAAAAATGATAAGACGGGTGTTTAAGCTAGTCTTTTAATGTAAGGTACAAACCAAGAAATGCAATCGAGGTATAAGCCTTAGTAAACTTTATGGTAGAATTTATTGGAGAGGAAAAAACTAAGCTACTAGAAAAAACTTCTTAGAGAATGCTTTTTGATGGAGCTTCCAATAACGAAAGAGGAGTTAAAATTGTCATTAGTGACTCTTTAGGTATAATAGTCAGATATGCAATAAAGTTTAGTTCTAAAGCTTGTAATAATTTTTCAAAGTACAAAAATTTTTTTTTAAAAGTCTAAGGTTTGTCAAGTTGATCAAACATGAAACCTTATGATCAAAAGTGATTCTAAACTTGTGACAAGTCAAGTTTTTGGAAACTTTAAAGCCAAAGAAAATAACATGAAGAAGTACTTAACTAAAGTCAGTGTAGCTCTCAAAGAGCTAGAAGATGGGGGAATAACTGTTAGAGAGTATGTCCTAGAGCCCATGTAAAAGGGATGTATTTCATATATATGAATTCATATTCTTAATAAAAGGCATCATTCATTTATTAATGCTATGTTTAAATGCATGAGTTTGTAAATCTTAAATTAATAAATGAAGTCCTTGATATTATAAACACAGTGCAAAGACAATCATGAAAGTGCTCATGATATGAGATGTCTATTGCATGCAAATTTGTTTATATCTAAATATCCCTAGTCATAGAATTAACAAGATAGGACATTGTTAATTCGGATAGACGAGCACATGTTATGCTTCTTAAATAATTCAAGCAATGGTTCTCATAACTATGATTATGGAAGATAATCAAAGCTAACATGTGGATGCTTGTTAGAAGAACAAGTTCATTGGAGACCTGCAAAAAGAATCCTCACATGGTTATTGAATCTATGTCAGTAAGGAATCTCTTCACAGCGGTTGTGCAAGTATCCTTAGACTTAAGATCACCAAAGTTATCTTAAGTAGCAAGTGGTATACTTTGACTCCATAACTGATTACTTCCAACTGGGGGTGAACATAGTTAAGAGGTTGGGTATATATGACCTACTTGAAGATAGTTGAGTGACTAACAAACGATTCACCATCCCAAATTTATTAAGGGAAGTTATCTCACATGATTCTACAATTGCCTTATTCAGAGAATCTCTGGTCAGAGTAAGATGCCAAGATGGATAGGGATCCATGAAGGGCATTTTGGGAACAATTGTTAAATTAATAGAACATACATAATTAGATTTATATGAGTTGACAGAAATCCATACTCTGAATCTAATTGAGATAAGAGTGGTGAAAGGAGTAATTGCACGGTAACAGTTTTTATGGAAGGATATAGTTAAACCACTTGACTTTCCTAACATTTGGGTAGTCATGATGCCTAGCTAGAGGTCAATCATGACTTTTATAATAGTGTATCATAAATATCAATAGGGATTGATAAAATGATTTAAAGAAGTTTAAATCATGTGAGTTTTGAATAGAACTCACAATTACATATTATATTGCCAATATGGATAGGAACCCAATAGGTCACATATATATAGAGAAAATGATAAAATGATAAAATGACAAGCATAATAATATTTGATATTATTATGGGAATAGAGAAGTGAATAAGAGAATAATTAATTAAAGAGTTTAATTAATTATGATCAAGTAAAATTTTTCGCATAACTTTTTAGAAATGTTCTATAAAATGGATCTAATTGAAATATTGTATTTCATAATGAATTATTATTGGACTATAAGTGTTATAAGGCTGATATAATAATTAATAGATCCATTGGAGAAATAATGGAGGCCCAAAAATTTGAGTTTGGCGCAGAAACCCTCCAAAGGAAGGGTTTCATGCCAACTTCAGATAGAAGGGCTTGGAGGCCTAATTCTTGGACCAAAATAAATTAAATATATTTCATAAGTGTTATGAATTTTACATATTTAATTTGGATGGATTTAAAATTCATTTGGGTGATTAAATCCAAGTGTATGCATGAAGGGCCTAGTTTGAGGGTTTTATGCATAGTCTTTTATGAAAGGATTTAAATTGGATTTAATTGAGCCCAAATAAATTATTAATAATTCCAGACTCCCATTTAATATTTCTCCAGCAATTTTAAAGAGCCCAATCCCATTATGGAGTTGGATTTTAACCTAACTATAAAAATCCAAGTGATATGGATTTTAGGGCTAAGTGAATAATTAAGAGAAAAAAAATTCTCCCACTCTCTCAACCCTAGCCACCACCCCCTTGCTAGCATTAAGGGATTTCGGCCAGCCCTTGTGTTCCTCCATTTTTGGTTCATTCAATCCTTCTCTAGTGTGGATAAATAATTGGAGATGTTCAATTTTGGACACTATGGCTTGCGACAACCCGGTGAGAAGGAAAATCAATTGTTCAACAAAAATCAAAGATGATTTTTCTTATTCTCATTAATATGTATATTGTAAATTCATGGCAAGATCAGATCTATTAGTTAAAAAATTTTAAATTTTTCTTATGTATGAGATACATGTAACCGATAATTCCTAACATGGTATCAAATCCAGGTTTTGCCATGAATCTACAATTTTATATTTTTGCAAAATAGTTTTTATTTTTGAGTTATTTATTTTATGAACTTTAAAATATCAGATTTGATTGTTCATGAATGAGAAATATTGATTTCTGGATGTATGTGATCAAATATATAAAACGATTCCTTTATATTGTGAAATATCAGATTTGATTGTTCATGATTCTATAATTGCCTTGTTTAGAGAATCTCTGGCCAGAGTAATAGGCCAAGATGGATAGGGATCCATGAAAGGCATTATTGGAACAATGGTTAAATTAATAGAACATGCATAATTAGATTTATATGAGTTGATAGAAATCCATACTCTGAATCTAATTGAGATAAAAGTGGTGAAAGGAGTAATTGCACGGTAACTATTTCTATGGAAGGGTATAGTTAAACCACTTGACTTTTCTGACATTTGGGTATTCATGATGCCTAGCTAGAGGCCAATCATGACTTGTATAATAGTGTATCATAAATATCAATAGGGATTGATAAAATGATTTAAATAAGTTTAAATCATGTGAGTTTTGAATAGAACTCACAATTACATATTACACTGTCAATATGGACATGAACCCAATAGGTCACACACATATAGAGAAAAGGATAAAATGGTAAAATGACAAGCATAATAATATTTGATATTATTATGGGAATAGAGAAGTGAATAAGAGAATAATTAATTAAAGAGTTTAATTAATTATGATTAAGTAAAATTGTTAACTTCTTAGAAATATTCTGTAAAATGGATCTAATTGAAATATTATATTTTATAATTAATTATTATTGGACTATAAGTATTATAGGACTGATATAATAATTAATAGATCAATTGAAGAAAATAACGGAGGCCCAGAAAATTGAGTTTGGTGCAAAAACCCTCCAAAGGAAGGGTTTCACACCAACTTCAGATAGAAGGCCTTGGAGGCCTAATTTTTAGAGTAAAATAAATTAAATATATTTCATTAGTGTTATGGAGCCTACATATTTAATTTGGATGTATTTGAAATTCATTTGGGTGATTAAATTCAAGTGTATGCATGAAGGGCCTAGTTTATAGGTTTTGTGCATATTCTTTTATGAAATGATTTAAATTGGATTTAATTGAGCCCAAATAAATTAGTAATAATTTTAGAAGCCCATTTAATATTTCTCCAGCAATTTTAAAGAGTTCAATCCCATTATGAAGTTGGATTTTTAACCTAACTATAAAAATCCAAGTGATAAGGATTTTAGGGTTAAGTGAACAATTAAGAGAAAAAAATTCTCTCTCTCTCAACCCTAGCCGCCACCCCCCTTGCTAGCATCAAGGGATTTTGGCCAGCCCTTGTGTTCCCCC